>QEPC01013643.1:2146562-2174663 GCA_003113815.1 Sphenodon punctatus
TGACCCAAGGGGAGGGTGAATTCGAAGGGTCAATTCACCCGGGAAGGGGGGCGAGGTTTAGCTTAGCCCCCTTTACCTGCTTTGAGTAGCATGGTTCCTCTCCGCTATATGCACACAGGTTCTTTAACATTTGGTCTGATCAAGTTATATATATTGTAATAAAGTTGCGGTCAAGGCCTTTTTACCCCAACATGTGTCTTTGTCTGTTCTTATGGGGAGTGCGGGCACAAACAGAAGACAGATATCTTATCCAGTGCTATACATGCACCCATGGCCTATGTAGGCATCCTCAGTCCATTAATAGTAAATACAGATATTTGCTCCAAGTTTTCTAAAAGAGGTTTTCCAAAAGAGGCGGGACAGCCATTTTTTGGAGATATTGTAACTGTGGACTTCCCGCGTCAAAGTAGGGGTTGGACTAGATGGCCCTTGAGGCCCTTTCTGCTCTGTGATTCTAGTCATTGCACCTCAGGACATGTCACAGTGATGCTACCACTTACCACCAGCACATAAGTCCCATTCAAGTGAGTGAAATGAATGTTGTAAGAGCTGGTGTCAGAGCTAAATCATATGCTCTAAAGAGTACACTGTTCAAAGTGCTTCTTGCTGCAAGTCACAGCTATGATTACCTAAGATTTCAGCTGTAACTGGAAGTTACTGGGGGGCAGGGGAATGTATGGAGTTATTCTTTTTTTCCTTAGCGTGTAACATCCTTTGTGCATTTCACAGCACTATAGGGAACCATTTTTCTTTTCCCCCTGATTAGTAAAAGTTAAGTTTCAATCCTTAAAATACAAACACTAATTCTGGAGTAGTCCCAATGATGTTAATTGAATTCAGCTGCCAATGACACTTTTGTGGAGTAAGAGGTTTGAGGATCATGGCCTTAGCAATTTCCTCCCCTACTTAGTTTTTTCCCCAGAAAGCAACAAAGTAAAGAGAAAAAAAAATGAATACACTGAAAAATGTGAGATAAACTACAAAAATTGGAAGGAAGACTCAGGGATGGGTGTCATGTATGCAGCTACTTTTAAACTAGTCAGTTTCCTGTGGGGGTGGTGTATGTAACCTTTTCTTATATTCAGAGGAGTTTAATACTTTTCTCCAAGATATTTATTTATTTATTTATTTATTTATTTTATAAATTTATACCCCGCCCCTCCTACAAAAGCAGCCCGGGGTGGCTTCCAACAATAAAAACATCGTACAATAAAATACAATTTAAAAACATCCATAACAATATTTAAACAGGGCTTAAAACATTATAAATAATACATCAGGTGGGGGAGCTAAAAAACCCTCACCCTACCATCCCACCTTCCCCAAAGGCCTGGGCGAACAGCCAGGTTTTGCAATTTTGCCAGAATGCCAATAGGCTAGGGGCCAGGTGAGCTTCCTCCGGAAGGGAGTTCCAAAGGTACAGCCCGGCCACCGAGAATGCCCTCTCCATTGTGGCTCCCCACTTAACATGGGGGACCTCCAAGAAGGCACCCCCGGCGGACCGAAGGAGCCGTTCCGGGGCACGGAGGACGGGGCAGTCCCTGAGGTATGAGGGCCCCAGACCGTAAAGGGCTTTATATATCAACACCAAAACCTTGAACCTGGCTCGGCACGCTATTGGCAACCAGTGCAGAGCTCGAAGCACAAGTGTAATATGCTCCTGACGGCCTGTTCCCGTAAGGAGATGAGCTGCCACATTCTGCACTAGCTGCAGCTTCCAGACCAAACACAAGGGAAGCCCCACATAGAGCGCGTTACAGTAGTCCAGCCTCAAGGTGACGAAAGCATGGATGAGGGAGGCCAGGTCCGGGCTGGAGACAAACGGACAAAGCCTACGCACCAGGTACAGCTGGCGGAAGGCAGCCTTGGTGACTGCCTCCACCTGCTGCTCCAGGTAGAGGTCTGCATCCAGTATCACCCCCAGACTCTGGACCTGCTGAGCTATAGGTAGGCGAACCCCCCCGATCAGGGGTCCGCTACCTCCCTCGCTCTCCCCACCAACATCATCTCTGTCTTATCGGGGTTGAGCTTCAGTCTGCTCTGCCGCATCCATTCCGCCATGGCCTCCAAACATTGGGATAGCAACGAGACAGCCTGGTCTGGGTCAGTTGAAAAGGAGAGGTACAGCTGAGTATCATCAGCATACTCGTGACACCGCACCCCGAACCCCCTCACGACCTCCCCCAAGGACTGCATATACACATTAAATAATAATGGAGACAGGATGGAACCCTGCGGAAAGCCGCATGATAAGGTGCGGGGGCACGATGTCTCATCCCCCAACACCACCCGCTGGCTTCTCCCCGAGAGGAATGAGCTGAACCATTCAAATACGGTCCCGTTCAGACCCCCCAGGTCATGCAGCCGTCTCAATAGCAGTACATGGTCCACGGTGTCAAAAGCAGCCAAGAGATCTAGCAGGATGAGAAATGTCGAACATCCTGCGTTCATCTCCCGGCGGAGGTCGTCCACCAAGGCCACCAACGCCATCTCAGTGCCATAGCCGGGGCGGAACCCAGATTGAAAAGGGTCTAGGAAACCAGTGCTGTCCAGATGCACCTGGAGCTGGAGTGCCACCGCCCGCTCTATAACCTTCCCTAAAAAGGGAAGGTTAGAGACAGGTCGGTAACTCGCGAGCGCATTCACGTCCAAAGATGATTTTTTCATCAGGGGGTGTACCACAGCCTCCTTGAGGTAGGGCGACAGCCTCCCCTGCTGCAAGGATGTGTTCACTACCCTCGCCAGCACCGTCCCCAACGTCTCCCTGGAAGCTTTCACTAACCAGGACGGGCACGGATCGAGTTCACAACAGGTGGCCCTCACAAACCCCAAAACATCCGCCGCATCGGCCAGCGTCACTTCCTGAAACTCTCCCCACAAATCTGGACCAGACGGGACTGCCGTCCCCTCGCGCTCTTCCCCTACTGCCGTCCCCTCGTGCTCTTCCCCTACTGCCCCTAATCCAACGTCTGAATCCGAGCAATCTTGTCTGCGAAGTAGTTGACAAACTCCTCACAGTGGGCTTGGGACAAATCCCCATCCAGGCAGAGGGAGGCCGGACTGACCAGTCCCCGCATCACCTGGAACAGCTCTGCCGGGCGTGACTTCGCAGACGCTATGAGGACAGCAAGAAACTCCTTCCTTGCTGTCCTCACAGCCTCAACATAGGACCGCAAATGGGTCCTATGGAGAAGACGGTCGGAGTCAGATCGAGTCCGACGCCAACGTTGCTCTAGCCTCCTGCCTACACGCTTCATACACCGCTGCCCCTCAGCAAACCAAGGAGTCCTGCGGTGACGAGACGGAGGCAGAGGGCGTCTCGGAGCCACCCTGTCAATGGCTTCCTCCATCAAGTTGTTCCAATGCTGGACCAGCTCATCCACAGAGTGACCATCCAAATTCAAGGTTAACTCCCTCAGGACCTCTTGGAACCGCTGGGGCTCCATCAGCCTCCGAGGGCAGACCATCCTAACTGGTCCTTTCCCCTTCTGGAGGGGGATAATTAAATCCGTCAATCAGATAATTAGATTGTACCAACCATTCTTTTTGTGCTTCTTAGTTTGTCTGATAGCATTTTAAGAAGCATGAGATTGGTTGTGAAATGAAAGTTTAGCACACCAAGCCCCTTCTAGTAATCTTGTTCACTCATGTTTTTCACCTTACCTGCATATATTTGGATGACAGTGCCTCCGAGCTATTCAAGTCAGTTTTAAAAAACCCTATTAGTAATGACTTTTGTCTATTGATTTTGAAGTCTGCTACATTCTGTTTTCCTGGATCTTGATTTAAATTGCAGCTCCCCTGACAAAATGATATATGTTACTTGCGTGTCTATCGGTATAATCATTATTGGTCCAAAAGAAAGCATCCTTTTTCTTTTTCTGTTTGTGTTAAGATGGCTGTAAAATGATCACATAGCATCATAGCACTGAGATGTTATTCATGTCTCCTAGCTTCCAAGCAGAGTGCATTCACCACTTATCCACCTTGGACTTTCCTCCTGGCTCCAGTTCTGGGAAGAGTGAACCCTGGGAACAAGCCTCAGTGAACCATAGCTCCACCACACCCATCTCTCCATTGGCACCTTGGGCTATATAAGGCCACAACGACAAGCCGTCTATGTTTTTATAATTTGAGGGACATCTGGCTTTGTCTGCAAGACCTCTGCTATATTTGGCCCCATCCGCCCTGCCTTGGAACCTGATTTGGCTCCAGTTTCCTATTTCCCTGAAAAAGCAGGTGGCTCTGTTTTTTTTTCTTGGATGGAGCTAAGACTGACATCGACTTCAATGTGGGATGTAACACACTAAATTACCAGTCACTGAAAGTTGTGATAAAATGATAACAGGCATTGTGAGCAGGATGTTGGGACTTGTGGATGTCAGGAGGAACTCCCATTGTATAGCAATACTGAGGAACTTAATAAAGTCATCATCACAGTCCACAGCTTCTTCTGTCCAGGGGCTTTATTTATGTATGTAACTCCTCGTGAATGTCACCAAACTCATTATTTTCCCCTGCCTTCTGTGCAGAGCTGATTTGTTTGGAAAGAGATTTCTGAATCTATTATGATAAAGCATATTTTAATAGCAAAACCCATATCAAGGATGTGATGATGGTATCAAGGTATCTTCTTCCAGTTGCCAAACAAAGAGCAGGAATCATTGCTATTCTATAAACCAATAGTATTCTCTCCAGACATCCTCCAGAGCAGCTGCATTTGACCAGTTTGAATGGCTTTTATTTTGGATAAATGGAAATTGATAATGACAACTGATAATAACTATACATACACTCACTGAAAGGAATGCATATTACCAACCAATCAGAGCTATGGGAATTAGAGTAGGTGTGTGCAGAAGGCGCCCCATTCGTTTTTGTTTTAATTTGAGTTTTAATTTACAAAAAAAATATTTTTGGGGTTTTTTTCTTTCTTTCCATAAATGACCCTACCATTTTCATTATTTAGGTTTTTTAAAAGAAATTAAAAATCAAGTAAAAAAAAAAATCACTGCACGTGTGCAAAATGGCCTCCAGGCCCATTCTGTGTATGTTTTTTAACATTTTATTTTATTTTTAATAAAACAAAAAATAAAAATTACAGCACATGGGCCAAGTGGCTACCAGTTCCATTCTACACACGTGTGTCCTTTTCCAAAATAGTGCTGGCAGCTTCGGTACCATTTTGGAAAAAGGCAACCAGTCTGCACATGCACAGAATGACTGTGATGGCCACTTGCGCATGCACAAGTTTTTTATTATTTTATTTTAAAAAATAAAAACAACATCTGGATCATGTCAGTTTTCTTGATCCTTCACAGTCAGGATTTCGCCCGGGGTATGGCACCGAGACTGAGCTTGTGGCATTGGTTGATGACCTGCCCTAGAAATTAGATTAGGGCCATTTGGCCCTGCTTATTCTATTAGATATGTCAATACCATTGACCACGAGATGTTGGTGACGCACCTGTGGGACCAGGCGAGGGTGGGTGATATGGTTCTTGACTGGTTCCACTCCTTCCTGGCCAGAAGAACTCAGTGAGTGGTGCTTGGGATTATTTTTCATCATACGGAGACCTCACGTGTGGAGTCCCACAGGGCTCTGTTTTGTCCCCTCTCCTGTTCAGCGTGTACATGCAGCCACTCGGTGAGGTGGTTGGGAGGTTTGGCGTGTGGTGTCATCAATATGTTGATGACACCCAGCTTTACCTCTCATTTTCGTCGGGCCCAGGTCCGGCAGTCACAGTGCTTACCGGGTGTCTGGCAGCTGTGGGGAATTGGATGAGGGAGAATCGACTAAAGCTGAATCCCGATAAGACAAAAGTGATGTTGGTGGGTGGCAGGGGTGACAGCCCCCATCATTGATGGGGTCTGCCCTCCCCTGGTTCCCCAGGTATGGAGTGTGGGGGTGCTCCTTGACTCGTAGCTCCGCTTGGATGCTCAGGTGGAGTCTGTGGCAAGGAGTGCAGTTTGCTAATTACATCTGGTACGTCGGCTTCGGCCATATATTTTGGACTCTGACCTGGCCACTGTCATCCATGCTTCCATCAACTCTAGGCTAGATTACTGTCATGTGCTCTACATGGGACTACCCATGGTGATGGTTCGGAGACTGCAGCTGGTGCAGAATGTGGTGACCCATCTCCTGGTGGGACTGGGCCTCCAGGAACATATTACATCAGTTCTTTGGTCTCTGCACTGGCTGCCTATAGTCTTCCGGGTCCGATTCAAGGTGTTGGTGCTTGCCTATAAAGCCCTAAATGGCCTTGGCCCGACCTATTTGTGGGACCGCCTCACCCCCCAAATTCTGGATTGGCCCCTACAGTCATTGGGGGGTGCTCTACTAGAGGTCCCCCTAGTCTGCCAGTCGGCCATGATGGGGAGGACCTTCTCAGTGAATGCTCCACGGCTGTGAAACTCCCTGTGGGTGGAGGCCTATCTGGTCCTGGATCTCCCCTCTTTTTGATGCTGTTGTAAAACATGGCTTTTCTGCCTGGCTTTTGATGGGGAGGATGGGGAGGGTGGGGGGAATGGATTGGGTGGTTGGGTTGGCTGCTAGAGGCAGGACCTGATCCCAGGGCAATGGCAGCAGGGAAAGGAGGAGCAGCAGCAGCTATAGGGGTCACAGGGAGAGTGGAAGCAGCATGGTGGGCAGTCCATCAGCCTCAGGGTCCCAGTACTCCCCTTCATGGGACATCACTCATATTGGGGACAGCAAGGCAGACACTAGTCCTGCTGAGGAGATGTCTGGTGCTGAGGTGATGGCTGTCCCTCTGAGAGCTGTGTCGCCACCGTATCCTGCCCCTCCCAGCAGCGCTGTCAGCGGTGCATCACCCGGTGTGGGCCAGAAGGCAGGAGGGGGCCAAAAATCCTCTGTCTGGGAGCATTTTAAGTTGGTACGGGTGGATGATCCCAGGGAGGTGCAGTGCTCTTTTTGCCAGAAGGTGGTGAAGCAAGGGCAGGTGCTCACCAGTCTTGGCACAACTGCCATGGTGAGGCATCTGAAGGGATGCCACAGTGCTGTGCTGCTAAGTGGGCAGGCAGCGGCAGTGGACACCAATGGGTTCCCGACTGCAGCGGCCAGTCATCCGCCTCCATCAGCAGGCAAGCGTCCTGCTCAAACAGCAGCCTCTAGCAGCAGGAGTAGTATCGCTGCTAATAGGGAGCAGGAGGAGCAGCAGCATCAGTGCACCATGGAGGACCTGGGGTGGGGGCAGCTGCCAAGTCCATCGGCAGCTGCAGGGTGTGGAGGGTGGTGTGGCTTTCAACTGCAAGCCACGCGTATGTTGTGGGAAATGATCGCGCTGGATGGTCAGTCCTTCTGGGTGGTTGGTGACATGGGGTTTAGATACCTGATTATCTACCTGATTGGGTTCCTGGCCCCTCAGTTTAATCTGCCCTCACGTACCACCCTGATTTGGCAGTTGGTGCCAGCCCTGTACCGGAGTGTGTGAGGGAGCAGCTGGCAAGGGCTGTGGGTGCCACCATCCACTTCACCACAGACCTGTGGTTGAGCAGGAACGCGCACCATGCCTACCTGGCAGTGACGTCGCACTGGTGACAGGAGGCAGCATTTGTCAATGGCAGGAGGGGTCCCAAAGCAGGATTTGGTGGTCCCCACTTCAATTGAAAGTAATGGACATCTCCCACACATTTTGGAACATTGAATCATCCCTGACCACCATGGTGAGGGAGTGGGTCATGCCAGGCATGCCCTTCACCAAGGGGTGTGTGGTGACAGACAACGCGGCCAATATACTGAGGGAAGTCCATGAGGGGGGCTTCACCAGCAACCTTTTCACCACAAACACCCTTCATCTGGTCGTCAGGGATGCTCTGGGCTTGGGGGAGAAGGGGATTGGGGCAGGCACCTGTAGCTCCCTGATTGAGAGGGGGAGGAATCTGGCCAGTTTCTTTAACTGGAGCGTGAAGAGCAGCAACCTCCTCTGGGCAAAGCATGCTGAGAAAGGTTCCCCAGTGCACCATCCGGTGCAGGATGTGTCTACCTGGTGGAATTCGACCTTCCTGCTGCTTGAGTGGCTTCTTGAGCAGAAAGTCGCCTTGCATCAGGTTCAACTGGTGACGGACAGCGGGGCATCCCAAGGTATGATGGGTTGGAATGGGAGATTCTGGCTTATACGGTCTTCATACTCAGACGATTCCTAGCCATGATGGAGGGTATCATCAGATCCTCCATGGCCACCATCAGCCAGGTGACCCCTCTGGCCCAGAGTCTTCTCAGGAGGTTAGAGGAGATTCTCCAGAGGCGGGATTATAGCACTCAGGGCAGGAAGCTGGTGGATGAGGCGGTTGACCTGGTGTGGCAGCTGAAGGAAGGGCTGAAGGCATGGTTCGATGAGCTCCTAAAGTGGGAGGAACACATGTTGGCAACCATGCTGGACCCCAGGGTCAAGGGCAGCGTGGCACGCCAGACAGTGGTCTATGGCCACTGGAAAGGGTGAGCTGGTGGAGAGGGTCTGTCAGGCAGAGATGGCTCTGGAGAGTGAGCGGCAGCAGCAGCAGTAGGATGCCTCTGGGGATGGTGGGAGTGGGAGCAGCCACCCCTTTCAGCCAACGGGGTCTATCCCTGCCCCCAGCCCTTGCAGTAGCCACACCAGCAGCAGACTGAGCAGCAGCAGCAGCAACAGCAGCAGCAACAGCACCCCTTTTTCAAGCAGCAGCAGCTCATATGTGCATGGTACTCTGGCGAGCATGGGTTTGTGTACAGCAGGGCAGGCAGCATGGCTGAGGGCAGTGGTGGAGGTGGTGGCAAAGGACAGTTATGTGAGGGAGTATGACAGCGCCTCAGCAGCAGTGAAGAGTTACCTGGAGGAGGAGCTGTGCATAGAACCCAGCTGTGATCCCTTTCCTACTAGGCTGGCAAAACCAACATGTGGCCAGCCCTGTCCAAAGTGGCCAAAAGTCTCTTGTCCTGCCCACCAACAAGTGTCCCTAGCGAGTGGGTGTTCTCCATGGCGGGGGACATTTTGTTTGCTCTCCACATGGCCTGAGACTGGGGGCCAAGTTGGTGGCTTTTTATAAAGGTGAACCTTCCACTGTTGGGATTCCCCAAGCTGCCCCTGGACATGGATTGATGGTGCAGTGGCACACGTCATCCCATGCTTAATCTGGGCTGCTACTGCAGAGGTGCTGTCCCTCCCTCCCAATGCCCTGTGCCCACCCTGCCTCTCTCTCTCTGACTTTCTGACTAGACGGCCTCGGTCGGCCTATCTGACTGACCTCATGATGCTGGGTGGCATTTGGAAGCTGTAAGCCTGCCAGCCGGCCTCTAGATAGACAATCTCAGCCCACCTATCTGACTGGCTCTCTCTCTCTTTCATGCTGCACAATCTTCCCCAGCCTATCTGAGTGCCCTGCCAAAATTTCCAGCCTGCCTTCCCTACTGCCTCTCAGGCCACGCTGTCTGTCTACTCATCTGCCCAGGTTGCCAAGATCAAAGTCTGCCTCAGTGTGCCTTCTGCTCATGCCATGCTGCCTGCCTGACCACCCTGTGGGCAAAGCTGAAGCCCTACCCTGGCCTGCCTGCCTCTCATGCCAAGGTGCCTGTCTGCCTGTCCTGGCAACACTGGGTGATGTGCCCCATTGGCCAGGTAATTCTGCTGCTGCTGTCTGCTGGTCCATGGGTAATCTGCCCTGGCAAATCCAAATGTTCCCATGCAATCCTGCTGCTGCTGTCTGCTCCTGTCTGGGTGCTCTTCCCTGGCAAATCCTACCATTCAGGCTTCATGGGTGCTGTGCACAGACATATCCTGCTGCTGCCGTTTCTGCTGTTCCATGGGTTCTGTGCCCTGGAAATCCAATGTCTGCTGCCAATGCTGCCTCTGCTGTCTGTGCCATGAGTTCTGTGCCTGGGCAATCCAATGTCTGCTGCTGCCAATGCTGCCTCTGCTGTCTGTGCCATGAGTTCTGGTACTGAATAATCCAATGTCTGCAGCTGCTGCCAGTGCTGCCTCTTCTGTGTATGCCATGGGTTCTGCTACCGGGCAATCCAATATCTTCTGCTGCTGCCAATGCTGCCTTTGCTGTCTGTGCCACGGGTTCTGTGCCCGGGCAATCCAATGTCTACTGCTACTGCCAATGCCACCTCTCCTGTCTGTGCCATGGGTTTTGCTATCGGGCAATCTAATGTCTGCTGCTCCTGCCAATGACACCTCTGCTGTCTGTGCCATGGGTGTTGTGCCCCGGTAATCCAATGTCTGATGCTGCTGCCAATGCCGCCTCTGCTGTCTGTGCTATGGGTTCTTCTACTGGGCAATCCAATGTTTCCTGCTGCTGCCAATGCCGCCTCTGCTGCCAATGCCTGGGGTTCTGTCCTCAGGTAATCCAATGTCTTCTCTTGCTGCCAATGCTGCCTTTGCTGTCTGTGCCATGGGTTCTGCCACCAGGCAATCCAATGTCTGCTTCTGCTTCCAATGCCTCCTCTGCTGTCTGTGCCACGGGTTCTGTGCTCGGGCAATCCAATGTCTGCTGCTGCTGCCAATGCCGTCTCTGCTGTCTGTGCCATGAATTCTGCTACCGGGAAATCCAATGTCTGCTTTCTGCTTCTAATGCCATATCTGCTGTCTGTGCCATGGGTTCTAATCCAATGTCTGCTACTGGGTGACCACGTGATTCACCACTGGGCAAGGGTTGACCAATTCGCAGAATAGTTTGTTCAGATCCTTAGAGTAGGATGCAAGCATGCAATGCCTGGACAAGCAGGCGTATCAGCCACCAAGTCCTGTCCAGGCCTCTGCCACTGCTCCACTAATGCCAACCAGCCTGCAACATCCGGCCAAGCAGGGGTGCCAGCTGCAGTTACTGTGCCCTGGCAATCCAATGTCTGCTGCTGTTTCTGGTACTTCACGTCAGCCATTTGCTCCTTCCTCTTGTAGATGGGTATAGCTCAGATGAGTGCACAGGCGGGTGGGGGCTGGGTGTCCACAAGATTCACCACCAGACAGGGCTTGCCCAATTTGCAATAGAGCTTCTTGATCTCAGTCAAGTATGATGCCAGCCAGCCTGGAATGCCTGGCCAAGCAGGGGTGCCAGGCATGAAGCCCTGGCTGGGCCTCTGCCACTACTACACCAATGCCAGCTAGCCTGCAACACGCAGCCAATTGGGGTGTCAGACACTCTAGTCCCAGGACCCACCGTCAGGGTTCTGGCACCATCATTCCGCTCACGGGGAGTTGTCATTCCACTTGTTTGCAAATGTCCCACATTCAGGCCAGCCAGCCTGCAATGCCCAGCCAAGCAGGGTTGCTAGCCACCCTAGTCCCAGAACACACCATCAGGGTTTTGGATCCATCATTACACCCATGGGGAGCCGTCATTCCACTTGTTTGCAAATGTCCCACATCTAGGCCAGCCAGCCTGCAACACCAGGCCAAGTAGGCATGCTGGCAACTCCAGCCCCAGGACCCACTTTCATGGTTCTGTGGCCACAATTCCACTCACAGGAAGCCATCATTCCACCACATCAAGAAACAGCCAGCCACTGCAGCCACAGGACCCACCAGCAGGATTCTTTCAGTTGAAAGCCATGCCACCCTCCACATCCTGCAGCTGCCAATGGACTTGGCAGCTGCCCCCACCCCAGCTCCTCCATGGTGCACTTACACTTCTGGGACTCAACTGGCTGCTGCTGCTGCTGCACCACTGGCAGTGCTGATGGGAGGGGCAGAACATGTTGGCGATACAGCTTTCAGAGGGACGTGTGGCTGGTCCTGTCCAAAGTGGCCAAAGGTCTGTTGTCCTGCCCACCAACGAGTGTCCCCAGCAAACGGGTGTTCTCCATGGGGGCGGGGGGACATTTGCTCGCTGCACCACCTGAGACTGGGGAACAAGTTGGTGGAGCAGTCACTTTTCATCAACGTGAACCTTCCACTGCTGGGATTCCCCAAGCTGCCCCTGGACATGGATTGATGATGCAGTTGCATACACCATCCCAGGGGCAGTCTTTGGACGGGGATCCTCCTCAATCTGGGCTGCCACTGCTGAGGTGCTGTCCCTTCCTCCCAATGCCCAGCACCCACCCTGCCCCCATCTCCCTCTCCCTCTCCCTCTCCCTCCCTCTCTCTCTCTCTCTCTCTGACTAGATGGCCTTGGCAAGTCTATCTAACCGACCTCATGATGCTGGGTGGCATTGGGAAGCTGTAAACCTGCCAGCCGACCTCTGGATAGATGATCTTGGCCCGCCTATCTGACTGGCTTTCTCTCTTGCATGCTGCACAGTCTTTGCCAGCCTATCTGAGTGCCCTGCCAAGGTCCCAGTCTGCTTTCCCCACTTCCTCTCATGCCACGCTGCCTGTCTGTTACTGCTGCTGCCACTGCTGCCTCTGCTGTGCCATGGGTTCTGCAACTAGGCAATCCAATGTCTGCTGCTGCTCCACTTCTGCCTGGCAGCCTGCAATGCCCAGCCAAGTAGTGGTACCAGCCAGCCACCAAGCCCCAAGCCTTCCCGGCCTCTGCTGCTGCTGCTGTGTCTCCGATGGCCTGCCATGCCCCCATGGGCACCCCTGGAGCACCCCAGGCCTCTGCCACAGCTGAAATTTCTGAACCTTCGGGGGGCTCCAAACTCTGTGGGACCGAACCCACAAACCCAGACTGAGTTTTCGGACCGAACGGCTGAACGGCCGAATGACCGAACATCCGAACCCCGTTCTGTTTGCACATCTCTACTAGGAAAAATATATCTCTGGTCAGATTCTTAGGTGGTGTAAATCCTGCATAGCTCTATTGATTTCAGAAATATACCAGTTATATGAATGGAAGAGGTGGGCGTACATGAGTTATTTTTCTCTAGAAGCATTTTAAATTAGTTGGGCCCATGACAAAAAACCCATGGATATGATGATGGAGCTCATACTGCACAAGAAAAGCAATACAAAAGTACTACAATATCACTCTATTTTGTCACCCCCACCCAAACATGTGCCAGGCTAGCAAGGGTCTCCACTCTCCAGTTGCCATCCCATTCCCTATGCACCCCCAAATAAAGGAAAGATTTGCATGTGCCAGCCACCAGGGTCTTTCCAGTTGCCATCCATAGCACCCCAAGGAGGGCAGGATTTGCACGTGCCAGCAAAGGTACTTCCAGTTGCCATCGCTACTAGCACCCAAAGAAGGGCAGGATTGGCACTTGCCAGCCAGAGTCTCATCCCTCCGCAGCACCCAAAGAAGGGCAGGATTAGCATGTGCCAGCCAGCCAGGGTCTCCCCATTGCCATCCCAAGCACCCCAAGAAGGGCAGGATTTACACGTGCCAGCCAGGGCCTTTCTAGTTGCAATCCTTAGCATACCCAACACCCCAAGGAGGGCAGTATTTGCATATATATATAATTTATTAATGTTCAGACGTGGCCATAACATAAACAAACAAACATAAATATAAGGAGTACTTAACAAATATATATCACATTAATATATGAATAAGTCAACAATATCAACCACCTAAATATACATAAAATACAATATTAGAGGTAGGTGCACCCAACCCCGAGATCAGAGGGTCCCCAAGGCCCAAGTTAATCCTTCTTATCATCCCCTCTAATCCATAATACATTGTAAAGAAAATAGGCCACCTTCTTTGTAAGCTCTCCTTCCTGACCTTCTAGAAGCACTAGCAGGGGCGGAATCGCAGGCCTTGCGGGGCAATTATTAATAAATAATGACAGCCACCTATCCCTAAGGTCCCGCATTCTACAGCAATATAGCAGAAGGTGCTCTGGAGAGCCTACCACTCCAGGGGAACAGTCACAAAAACACAGAGATGGAGGGAACTGTTCGGTCTGGGGCCATCATTCCTCGCACAAAGGCGATGTCATTCCACCGTACCAAGAAACAGCCACTCCAGCCCCAGGACCCACCATGAGGGTTCTCGGGCCAAGTTACAGGCAGGGAGGGCTGTGGCCAATATCCAGAAGCTGCCACTCAAGCCCCAGGACCCCACATCATGGATCTGGGGCCATCATTCCTCACACAGAGAACCTTTTTTTCGAACGCCCGAACCGAACTGAACATGACCGAACCGAACGGCCAAACCCGACGGCAGTGACTGGACCGACGGCTGAACTGAACCGGGGAACCAAACTGGACCGAACTGAACCCAAACTGCAATCTGTTCACCCATCCCTAGGAAAATTCACAGAGGAATTGGCCTCTAAATTTCTTTTCCAATTTTGACTTTGAATAAGCTGAATTTGATGAATTCAGAATTTGCAACAAATGTTTATTTCCAGTCTAACAAGAACCAATGAAATGTAGGTGGAATGACTGGAAGCTTTTGAGAAACCTGGAAAGAAGGGGTGTCAAAATAAAGGAGAATTGGGGAATCCTTAAGTCTGAACAAATTGGTATAAAGTAGGCCTAGGGAAAACAACTTGAAGAGCAGCAACTAACTACAGCCCTCTATGAAATGCAGCAAAGCAGATGGTATGAAAGGTCCCGTATCTCTCTAGAGAACAGAATATTACTTACAGGACAGTGTCCATCTGCTCCTATTAATATGAGAATTTATTATAACTAAAACTCAGTGAGCTTTTTGCCAGGCATTTAAATTAATGTGAACAATCCTCTGGAAGTTCATCTAAAACCCCAGCCCCCACACCTTTCTAATCAACCGAGATCAGTCAACCTTGCAGTTCAGTGTAAAAGTTAGAAAGGCAATTGGTATGATTTCTGAAGAATGTCACCCACTCGCTTGAAATCTCAAACAGTGGTAAATAAAGGAGCTGATGGGTCAGTAACTTTTCAGAGCTGCATTGTTACCTTGTCTTATATATAATATTGGTCACATGAGTCTATGCTAAGGCCAGAAGGGTAAAGGAGATGGTGCACAGAGAATAATGGGAAATGATTTCATAAAAACACTAATGCAATACCAATTTTCAATACAACATAGACACAAAATAGCAGAGTCTTAGGAGACACCCATATCATCTGGATGTTCAGAAGTCTGGAATTGTGAGTTTCTGCCCCTGGTTAGAATTAGAGTTAGTCCTCCTGTGGTGGGAGCCATTCTTTTTAGATGAGGTTGGGGCTGGCTTTTCTGGGATCAAGGATGGGAAATTAATTAATGTATTATTGTTATTATATTTATTTTATTCATTTTTTATCCTTCCCTCGAAGGATCAGGGTGGAATACAAAAATATATAAAATACATAAACATAGAGCATATGACACTCCAAGAAGCAGCAACTAGGGGTGTACATGTCATTTTTGTTATTACAATAACGATAATGAAAATTGTCATTTTCATTATCATTATTGCAATAACGAAATCAACAATCAAGAATAATGACAAAATGAAAAAGACAATGTCATTATCGTTGTCGTTATTATTAGTGACACAGTTGCGGTTTTGTTTGGGATGGAAAGGGAGAAGGGATGAGGGAGCAGACATCTTGGAGCCCTAAAGAGGCTTGAACACTTGAACTGCGCCTGTGTTGGGAGGGGAGAGCAGCTCAGCAGTATCTGATGAATGTATCACTGGCCAATGAGCAACGCAAGCAGGCGCCAGCAGTATCATGGCACTTTATGATTGCTCAATGCCTGCTGCCTCCCAAAAACAATCAGGGGGCTGTGAGGGAGGGCACTGCAACCCTTTATAATGAGCGAGCCACGTGTTTTCCTTGCTGTTCTGTGAGAGCTCTCTGCTTGTCAGGTTGCGTTTTACAGAACTGGTGCTTGCACACAAAAAATCCTTCCTAGCCCTCATTGTATTACCAATTCCTTTCCTTCCTCGTGCACCCTACCTTTTACCTTCTCCCCTTCCCATGCCCTTCTCCCCACTGTAAATTATACGTATAGATATAATATAGACATTTAGATAGATATTAGTTGTGTATATATAGAGAGAGATTAGATATTATATAGCTATTTAGGCTAGTCTGTTCTATTATATATATTAGGATTATAGGATAGTAGGATAGGTTAGATTTAGGTTAGGTTTTGTGTATATATAATTAGATCATACAGTACTTCTTTGACTGTGTGCACACTTGTGTGTACAATGAGAAAGTTAAGGACTCCTAGTTCAACCTCTGGGGCAGGCGGCCCTGGTAGAGGGAAAGGCTGTGGGCATGTATATGCGCGTGCGTGGGGGATTTGGCAAGCCTGCTGCCATGACTGGCAGCCCACTGCACAAGCTGAAGAGACCTGATTTTTCCCCCCCTCAAGGCGGTAGGTCTTATCAGGGGAACGGGCTGTAGCAGAAATCTCAGGAGTGGCACCTAGTGTGGAAGACAGGGAGCCCCAGCCTTCCACTAGTAGCAGTGGCATTGGAGGAGGGAGCCAAGGGCAAGGGGTGGGTGTGTGTGTTCAGCAGCAACACTAAACACACCCCTCATGAAGCACCACCAGCAGCTGGCACTGCCAGCAGTGAATTTTCACTGGGGGCAGCAGCAGATGGGGAGGTGCAGCAATGATGATGTGGGTGCTATTGCTGGGAGTGGTGTAGGGGCACCCATCTCTCCTGGGCAGGCTTTTCCCTCTGCCCCTCCCCACCCCCCCAGGATTTTGAGGATTTGGGGGAGGATGTATTTGAGGGCATCCTTCCCCACCTTGGCAGCAGCAGCCCAGGCTTCTTGTCATTCTCCAGCCCAGCTTCAGCAAGTAGCAGCAGGGCATCCTCTCCTCCCATGCTGCAAGGTGGTAGCAGCAGCAGCTTCAGCATGGGTGGTGTCATGGAGCTGAGAAGCAATGAGGGGAGTGAGGAGGAGGTGGAGGAGACTCCTGTTGATGCCAATCCCCCTGTGACCACATTGGGAACAAAGGCAGCGGTCCCCAGAAATTGCACAAGGGGTTCAGGAGGATGCCCCAGGGGGCCTGTGTGGGATCACTTCCTTGAAGTGATCCCACACAGGTGTCAGCAGCTGGGTGGCCTGCCTTCACTGTGGGAAGGTAGTGTGGAGTGGGAATAAGAGGGGGAAATTAAGTAATAATGGCATGAATTCCCACATGAGGACCTGGTATAGGGCTTTGCTGGTGCAAGAGACATTAGAGTGTAGACAGGAGTGGGTTCACTGCTGCAGCAAGCACGAGCACCAGCAGCAAACCTTCCTCCTCTGCTCATGACAAGGGGAAGCAGGGACAGCATCAGCAGGTTCCATCTTGACAGCAGCAGCAGCGGCAAGTCACGATGAAGGATCTGGGGTTTGGGCAGTTGAGGCGTGGCGGAGTGCGTCATCCAGTGGCAATCAAGATCACCAGGTGGTTGGGGGAGATGATTGCCCTGGATGTCCAGCCATTTAGCATTGTTGAGGACCAGGGATTCGGCTGGCTGGTGGCACTGTTGTCACCCCAATACCAGTTTCCCTCATGCACCACCTTCAGCAGGCAGATGGTACCCTCCGTGTACCAGGCATCCAGGGAGCGGGTGAGGGAGCAACTGGCCAGGGCAGGTGGAGCAGTTGTGCTTTTCATCACAGACATTTGGAGCATCTGAAATGCACAACATGATTGCTCACTGGTGGCAGCAGCAGGTGGCAGGAGGAGGAGCAGCAGGTGGCAGGGGTGACGGGGCAGGGTACAGGTGGGTCCTGCTTCATGCCTAGATCTTTGATGAGAGCTCTACTGCCATCAGCATAAGGGGCCAAGAGGGGACCTTGGATACCATGGTGGAGGGGTGGCTAAGGGAGGAAGCCCCATTTGCCAGGAGCTTCATTGTCACAGATAATGCTGCTAACATGAAGAAGGCAGTGCTGGAGGGCGGGTTCCAGCACATCCTCTTTGCTTCCCACACCCTTCACCTGTTGGTGAGGGATGCCCTGGGCCTGGGGAAGAAGGCAGCAGAGTGCAGCAGCATCCCCATTACCCTGTTAATCGAGAAGGGCAGGAAGATTACAGTCTGATCCTCCAATGGCACCCACTGCCGCCCACTCCCAGAGAGCATCTCCTCTCTCTCTGGCACCCCCTTACAGAAACATGCCCTTCTGCTGTTGCCCCTGCTCCTTTCAAGCTGCCACCTGCCTGACTGCCTGCTCCTCCAATGCCAGACATCGCCTCCTTCTGCCAGAGATTCTCTCTTTCTCTCTCTCTCTCTCTCTCTCTTTCTCTCTCTCTCTGGCACCCCCTCACAGAAACATGACCTACTGCGGCTGCCACCCCTGCTCCTGCAAAGCTGCCACCTTCCCAACAGCCTGTTCCTCCGATGCCACATGCTGCCACCATCTGCTGTCAGAGAGTATCTCTCTCTCTGTCTTTCTTGCTCTCTCTCCCTGGCACCCCCACACAGAAACATGCCCAGCCCCCAGTTGCTCCACCTGTAGTGCTGTCTGCAAACAGATATAAGCTACCATTACAGTCCCAAGAACAATCATCAGGGTTCTGGGGCCATCGTTCCAGTCACGGAGGGCTGTCATCCCACTGCATCAAGAAGCAGCCAATCCAGTCCTAAGAACCATCATCAGGGTTCTGGGGCCTTCGTTCCAGTCACAGGGGGCTGTCATTCCACTGCATCCAGTTGAACCATCATCAACTTCGGCAGCACGGGGCTCCTAGACTGGCTTACCTGATTCTATCTGCCTGACAGTCTCCAGCTGTGCGGGTCCCGAGAGGGGAAGGAGTTAACCAGCCCATGGCAAGTTTAAAAGAGCTGCACGAAGCCTCCGCCAGCGCAGCGCGGGGCTCCTAGACCGGCGTACCTGATTCTAACTGCCTGACAGTCTCCAGCTGTGCGGGTCCCGAGAGGGGGAGGAGTTAACCAGCCCACGGCAAGTTTAAAAGAGCTGCACGAAGCCTCTGGCGGCGCCGGTGGTGCACGCTGAAGGGTCGCGCGCAAAAGGGTGCATGCCCTTTTGCTCACCCTTCGGCACGACCGGGTGCAGGGTGCGCCTCTCTCTATCACTCCCTCTTCTCCTCCTCCTTCTTATTTGCTTCCACCTGCTTCTATCATAAGTATATATCAGTGGGTGGTGGTTGAAATTAATTACATGGCAGGTACCAAGAGACTGAGGGGGATGGAAATTGGTAGTCCTCCCGTGAATATCCAAAATATGAAGCAGAGGAAACTGGACTCCTTTCTTCAGAAAACTGAGGTGGGACCTGGTCGGCCTGAGGAGGGGTCTTTATTGGCGGTGGGGTTAGGGGAAGGGGAGCAAATTGTAAACGCCTTATCTCCGTTACGGGAGAGTTTAGGTCACCAAAATATTCCCCCTTCTTGGCATTCAACGCCTGTACATCGTGATGAAGAGGGATCTTTGATATTACAGTCTTGTAACTTGCTATCTGCACCACCTATTCCCGAATCCTTGACTGACTTTCTGATGAAGCATGTCGCAGTTACAGCAGAGACAATTTGCTTTATGTGTACTCAGGTGACTCAAATTCACGGAAAATTAGAGCAGATGGCTCTACCAGGAAGATCTAGGAAAATTCAACCTTGCCCTCAACTAACGCAGCAACCCTATGTTCCAAATAGTTCCCTCTCTGGCAAATGTAAACTGGGTACACAATGCAATGTGATTTTGGGGGAGGCTGTGAATAGTTTGCCTAAAGAGGACTCTGATAGATTTTATCCTCTCCCTTTAAATTTGATTTTTGTAATTCTCCCTCACCAGGGCAAATGGTCCCCTCTTTGGAATGTACCACTTGACATGGCTGAACACCTTCGGATGCTGTTGAATGAGCATATAACGAGACATGATATCACCTCAGTTGAGCAGTTATTAGTGTCAAGGACAAGACAAATGATAAATGTTCAGTTTAATACCCTGGAAATAGTTAATTTAGTATGGGAGGGGAAAGTGTATCTAGAAGAGCAAGCAGTGTTTCCCTTGAGGGCTTTTGGGTCTAAATCGGGCCAGGTTCGAGTGGTATTAGATGCTGGCAAAGTGACACTGCCAGCGTCGGGCCCCCAGGTGGACCCACTGAGATCTTCTCAGCTTGTACCCCCAGTAGAGAGGAGCGATCAGCGAGGGCAGATGCAACAAGAAAGGGCTCACCCTCATCAACCTGAGGTTAGACCAAGAGGGTTACAGGCCTCCCTTATGGAGGTGGATCAGCGAGGGCAGAGGAAACAGAAAAGGGCTCACCCTCACCAACCTGAGGCTGGACTAAGAGGGTTACAGGCCTCCTCTAAGGAGGCGGATCAGCGAGGGCAGATGCAACAACAAAGGACTCACCCTTACCAACCTGAGGTTGGACCAAGAGGGTCACAGGCCTCCTTTATGGAGGTGGATCCACAGAGACCACAGAGTCTATGCGAACAACTTCCTGCCCTGTTAGTGAGAGAGGAGCCAAAATGCCCTGTCTCCTCTTCGCAGCTTCAGCTTGTTGCAAAGCTTGATGATCTATGTCTGCGATTAAATCAGCTAAGGGGGTCAGCCCCCTTGACAAGATCCATCCAGCAGAAGATTCGGCTATGGAAAGTACCTCAACCTATGGAGGATTCCCAGCTACTCTGTTCCTTTCAGGGGGAAAAGCTAGACTTTGATTTAGGAATAAAGTCAAGTCATAGGCCCGCTATAGCTAGTGAGATAGTAGATTTAGGACCTTTGGGGCCCCCGGGTGCAAATCAGGGGGATGCTAGGGTGTTAAAGAAAGCTCCTGTTAAGAAAATTGTTAGGACCCATAGGCCGGGTGGAGACCTTTCGAAGTATGACAAAAATACTCACCTGCGAAATTCTGTTGCCGACTTACAGGGGGGGTTAAACCTTGATGGCAGGTTAAACTGTGAGGAAGTAATAAAAGGAAACAATCAACAGAGGGGAGTAGAGAGGTCGGGAGACCCATTTAAGCCCCTCCTTGGATCTCAGAGTTTCTGACTAGTATCCGATTATTTGGTGAGGATTGCTTCATGGAATATTGCCGGATGGCGATCCCATTTTAATGACCCAGAGTTTGGATCCTTCCTCCAGGGGCTAGATGTTTGCCTCTTTCAGGAGACTTGGTCTATGGGAGAATTTGAATTAGAGGGATACAGGGTCTACTCTGTTAATGCATCTCCTTCTGCTTTGCAGGGGAGACCAAGCGGAGGTTTGGCCCTGGTGTCCCCTGTGAGTAGGAATTTTAAAATTGAATTAATAAACTCCTTTGAATCCTACTTGGGCCTTTACTCCTGTTTGATCCCTATGGGTGATATGTTATTGATAGGGAATGTTTATATCCCCCTGATTTCCTCAAACCGCTATAGCTCCCAGATTTGGAGAGAATTAATGGTGAGGATTCAGGAGGCACGACAGCTATTTCCTCAAGCCTTGCTGATATTGGGGGGAGATTTTAACACCAGGCTGGGGGACCAGGGGAAGATCTTGCCTTCTTTGAATTTGTTTAATATTCCCCCACGGGTCTCACAGGACAAAGTTACGAATAGGAATGCGGCAAACATGATCCAGATGATGGAAGAATTGGAACTGGTTATTTTGAACGGAAGGACTGAGGGGGATAGAGAGGGCCTTTTTACATTTCATGCTTATCAGGGGTCCAGTGTGATTGATTTCTTCCTTGTCCCCTTGGTTTTTTTCCCAAAGGTAAGGAGCCTTAAGGTCCTCAGTTCTGCTTCGGACCATTTCCCCGTTGTTCTTTCATGCCAGGTCGGGGGGGAAGAGATGAACAAATTAGCCCCTACCCTTAAAGATCCTTTCCCTAGGATCCTCACCTATTTTAAGAGGCCTAGTTGGTCTGAAAAAATGGCTATAGCATTGTTAGACCTTCAAAAGGAATCTAAAGTTCACTCCCTTTGGCAGATGGTGAGAGATGGAGGTTTAAATGCTGAGGGGAAGTTTGAGGAGTTGATGTCCCTTCTTGCCTCTAGGATCAGACTAGTCCAGGGTGGGGAACAGACCAGGGCAAGTGGGCCTAGGTGGTTCAACCCACAGTGTAGGAATCAGCGTAAAAAATTAAGAAGGGCAGCGAAGAGGTTGAGATTGAATCCCTCTAGAGCTACTAGACATACATTCCTGGCAGTCCACTCCCAATACCACAAGCTGATAAAAGAAAGACGTATAAACTTCCAACAGACTCAATGGGCCTTGCTGCAGAAAGCGGCGGGAAAGAATGAGTCAAAGAAATTCTGGTCACTCATCCGGCAAGCCAGGTTGGGAGGAGGGCAGTTATCTATGGCCGCTATACATCCTGTGGCTTGGGAAGATTTTTATAGAGAGGTGTTTGCTCCTCCCCAGGGATTAGTTGATGTGCCCCGGGTGGCCTCGGAGGATCTATTCCAGCATTGGCCCCCGGTATCCCCTGAGGAGATCATTATATTGATTAACCAGATTAAATCTGGGAAGGCACCGGGAGAGGACTTGATAATGGGAGACCAGCTAAAGGCATCCCCGGAGTGGTGGGCAGAGATTCTGGCCCCAATTTTCACAAAGATAAATGTGTCCGGGAAGATCCCTGGGGAATGGACAAATAGCATAGTTATACCAATTTTCAAAAAAGGAGATCCCAATTCCCCAGGAAACTATCGACCAATAAGCCTCCTTGGTGTGGTGGGGAAACTATACACTCCGTATCTTCTGGAGAGATTGATCGATTGGATAAGAACTTTTGATGTAATAACCCCAGAACAAGCAGGCTTCCAGAGTGGCAAATCTACGGTGGACCATGTCTTGGTCCTTGACCAACTGGTAGAGGGGTGTGACATGTAATGGGAAGGTGTTCCTTTGTTTTGTGGATCTGAAGATGGCTTTTGACTCCATCCGCAGGGAGCGGCTTTGGGATAAGCTTAGTGCCCTGCGGATGGAGCCTCGACTATTGTACCTCTTGATGCAACTGCATAAAGAGAATACCCTCCAAGTCCGTTATAACTGAGAGGGTGCTCTTACAAGAAAGGTGGAAGTGGGTCGAGGGGTGAGGCAGGGGTGCCTTTTGGCACCTGTTCTCTTTAACCTTTTTATAAACGACCTGCCTCCCTATCTACTAGCCGTAGACTCTCATCTGCCACAGGTGGGGGATAGGAAGATTGGATCACTTTTATACGCGGATGATGCAGTGTTAATATCGCATTCTCTGATTGGCCTTCGGAGGGTTATGGGGGATTATGCATTGAGAGAGGGTCTAGTTGTTAACTATAGCAAAACAAAGGTTATGATTGTTGGGAGGAGGAAGAATAAGGAAGTTCATCATTGGAGGATTGGGCCGAATGAAATCTCCCAGGTGGCCCAATTCAGATACCTGGGAGTCAACTTTTTCAGTTCTCGGGGTTGCCAGATGCATTGTCCTCTGGCAAAGAGTCATGCCTCCCAGACGGTGGGGACTATCTTGAAATTTTTCTATGGGAAGGGAGGCAAGTTGGTCCTCCCTGCTCTGCGCTTGTTTCAGGCTAAGGTGATCCCCCACTTTCTTTACGCCTTCCCAGTATGGGGCCTAACACTCATTGATGATCTTGAGACAGTTCAAAATAAGTTTATGAGGGCAATCCTGGGTGTCCCGAAAGGTACCCCGCAGATTTTGCTGAGACTTGAACTAGGTAGTCGGCTCATACGCCTCTTTGCTTTGCAATCCACCATTAGGTATTGGCTGAAGATTGCCCTGTTACCTTCTGAGGATACGGCCTTAGTAAGGCTGGCAAGGGATGGAGGGGTCTTGGAATCTTGGCTGGGACAAGTGGAGGAGGTAATCAGGAAGCTGGGCTTCGACCCTTCGAGGTTGATAGACGTGGGGTTTAAATCGGCTTGGTCCCAGGTGAAGGAACGACTTGCAGACCAGCAATGCCAGCTGGACTCATCTCAGCTACAGTGTCAGCAGGTAGCTAGGGATTATGTTCCTCCAAGAGTGCCCCTCGGGGATTCTTTGTACCTGGTGGCATGGCCAAATTTTCATACCCGGCGGACACTCTCCAGACTACGCTGTGGGGTTTTTCCGACGGCTGTTCTGGAGGGCCGTTATCAGGGGATCGCATGGAAGGATAGGGTATGTCGCTTCTGTGAACTACAGAAAGTAGATACCAACAAGCATTTGCTTTTTGAATGTCCTATGCTAAACTTCATTCAAGCTAAGGTTTTGATACTTGTTCCAAAATTATTTGAAAAGAATTATGTGGCTAAATGCTATAGATTATGTCTAGACCCATTAGCGTCGGATCTAACAAAAGAAGTCGCTGTTTTTGCAAACCTGGCTGACCAGGCAAGACAGAGATGGGATGGAGGTAGCGATAGGATTCGGGAGAAATGAGTAGGACGGATGGCCGGGTATTGGAGTAGGAGAGCTGGATGAAGATGGAGGGATTTGTATTCGCCTAGAAAAGAGGAAAGAGTTTTCCCGCTAACAGGGATAAATGGGCGAATTTGCTTATAGCTGTTCAATGTTATGGTTTCTTTGCCCTCGGTGGCTACTTATCTAGTGTTTTAGTATGTTTATTTGACCCCAACAATAATGAATAATAATACTTCCGTCAGTAGTGGAGTATGGAAAATGGGTTAAAGTTTGGATTAATAAGATGTTGTAATTTTATTCTTTTTAGTGGAAAGCTTGTTATCCTGTATAAATTAGTAGGTTTGGTAGATGCTTATAATGTTTGTTTGTTTTATGTGTATTTATATTTTTGTTATAACTGATGGTTAAACAATAAATCATTCATTCATTCATTCATTCATTCATTCATCATCAACTTCTGAAATTCCTCTAGTATAAAAGGCACCCGCTGTTGCCCGCTGATAGAGAGACCTCCTCCCCTCTCTCTCTCTGGCATCCCCTTGCAGAAATATGCCTTGCTGCTGTCGCCATCACTGCTGCTCCTGCAAAGCTGCCACTTGCCTGCCTAGTGCCCACTCCTCCAATGCTGCCTCTCTCTCTCTGGCACCCGCACACAGTTCCATCTAACTCTTTCTAGGTCTATGAGACAATTCCATGCGGGGATGGAAGTGCGGGTGATGTGGTGAGAATGATCAGAGCCTGCGCGGAGAACTTTGTTTACAAGGTAGCAACCTTCTGCTCATGCCCAGCTGCCCACCATGGTATGCCTGATGGCCTTGAGCTCCTCTCTAAGATAAAACTAACCCTCCCCTTCGGAATGATGGTTCCTTCCTACCCTCTCTAGGACTATAACCAAACCAAGCATGTACACCTGAGACCTTGTATTTTCATGAATGTTACACCCCTTGTCTCCCCCTCTGTTCACCTTCCTTGACTCCCCTCCACCCCCTGTCTCTCCTACCATCATCAGGACTCTGGGGCCATCATTACATTCACAGGGAGCTGTCATTCCACTGTACCTGAAGCAGTAACACCACTCCCAAGAACCATCATCAGAGTTCTGGGGCTGTCATTCAGCTCACAGGGAGCTGTCATTCCACTGCATTCAGAAGCAGTCACTCCAGTCCCAAGAACCATTGTTAAAGTACTAGGGACATCATTCAACTCCCATGGGCTGCTCTCTCTCTCTCCCTCTCTCTCTCTCTGACACACCCACACAGACACAAGCCCTACCCCTCCTGGTGAGTGGAATATGTTATCTGTGTTGCTTCTGTCAGCTAGGGATCTGATAAGCTGTATGTAGCAGAGAGCAACCCTGCAAGGCTGCTGCCCCTTTAAAAAGAGGACTGTGTGGACCAGCCGGAGGGCCGAACATGCATAGGGGCATGGTAGTCAGTCTCATAGCTTGGAAACAGGAAACTGGAGCTGGAAACAGGCTGAAAGACCCTGTGACAGAGTGGACAGGACACTGGCACTTTAAGGATGAGGAGAGGAAGCCTGGCCATGCCCACTCTGCCTGTATATAAGGAGAGACAAGGCAGAGAGGAGGCAGTCTCTCTCTGGGAGCTGAAGGGACCACATCATCCTGACAAGGCCTCCTCCTGCTATGCTCTCCAGGGTGATGAAGACTGAAGAAACAGAGGAACCAGGTACTGAGGAGAGGCTGTGCCTAGGAGGGAGCCTCGTGCCTGGGGAAGGCTTGGCCAGAGCCTGGGACTTTGAGGCCTGGATAGATGGAGGGGGAAGGACTTGGAAGGACTTGGACAGCGCCTCTTCCATCTGCTGCTGTCTGCTGCTGCTGAAAGAGCCTCTCTCTCTCTCTCTCTCTGGCAGACCATGAAATAAGACACGTGAAAATCCTGCTCCTCTGCTGCTACCCACTGATGCCCAGTCTGCTGCTCATGCCTGACTGCCCATCCACCCACACACTAGCAAACTCACTCTAAATGATAGTAATCTTCTTGTCCTCAAAGGTATATGGAATAATAAATAATTTTTTTTTTTACAAATTTTACAAATTTTACAAACCTAGCAATGGCACCTCCTCTGCCCTCCTCCTTTTCTGGTGAGAAGCCCACCTCTATCACCTCACAATATGGTTCAGTTTGGGCCTCCATGATTGGTTCCTCCTCCACCTCTACCTTGACCTTCCTCCTCAGGTTCTTCTTCCTATCAGTGCTGCTTCCTTCACCTTCCATCCTCAAATTCCTCGCACAGAATCACACAATCCACACACACAGCTAGCCACAACAGAACAGACACACACAAGTTCACAACCAAGCAGCTACACACAGATACCACACAGTCAATCGAACTATAATTTCTGGTTTTTGGTCTTGTGGGATCACAATACCAAATATCTATATTGATAACGAAAACGTTACCAAATTATTTTTTGAAACTGGTACCTGTATCGATAACAACAATAACGAATATGACATTGTCTTTATAAAGATAATGATAAAATGACACATTTTAATAACAATAACGATAATGAAAAATGACATGGGGCCATGGTGCACATCCCTAGCAGCAACATCTCCAAACCTGGCCAAATACAGATTAGGGATGTTTTTGGTTCTTCATTAAATTACAAAAGATCCAGGCCCATGGAACAGGGCCCTGAACTTGGGAAATTCAGACAGTTCTGAAACTCTCCTCCACTGTTCTCCACTAATGGAGATGATGGACCTGATGCTGGGGGCCCACCTCATCTACTTCACCAACTCTATGTAATAGGGCTCTGGAATTCTAAAATGTGTTTTGTATGTGTCTAGACTCCTGGGTCTCCACTGTGTATGACTCTTCAGATAGGGATGTGTGAACAGAATGGGGTTCGGATGTTTGGCCGTTCGGTCGTTTGGTTCGAAAACCAAGTTCGAGTTCAGTCATTCGGTTTAGTTGAGTTCAGTTCTGTTGAATGTTCTGATCTGCCGTGAGGCTTGGGGCACTCCAGGGACCCCCAGGGGTGCCTGTGGCGGCATGGCAGGTCATCAGAGACCCAGCGGCAGCAGCAGCAGAGACCAGGAAGGCTTTGTGTGTGGCACCCCAGGTTGCCTGGGCATTGCAGGCTTGGCTCAAATTCAACAGAACTAAAGAAGCTCTACTGCCAATTGGTCAAGCCTTGCCCGGTGGTGAATCACATGGACACCCAGTAGCAGACATTGGATTGCAAGGGCACAGAACCCATGGCACAGACAGCATAGGCAGCATTGGCAGCAACAGCGGACATTGGATTGCCCAGCAGCAGAACCCTTGGCACAGACAGCATAGGTGGCATAGGCAGCAGCAGTGGACATTGGATTACCCGGGCACAGAACCCGTGGGATTTGCCTGTGCAAAGCACCCATGGAGCCAGGATGGTAGGATTTGCAAGGGAAGAACTCCTATACAGCAGAAGACAGAAGCAGCAGGATTTTTTGGGCAGTGGTATGAGAGACAGGCAGGCTGGGGCAGATTTTGAGCTTTGCCCACAGGGTGGGCAGACAGGCAGTGTAGAAGGAGCAGAAAGCAGGCAGACTGAGGTGGGCTTTGAGCTTTGCCCACAGGGCGGGCAGACAGGCAGTGTGTCATGTGCAGAAGGCAGGCAGACTGAGTCAGACTTTGAACTTTGCAACCTCGCGTGGCGTGAGAGGCAATAGGGAAGGCAGGGCACTCAGATAGTAGGTATGGGCTAACGCAGTTCGGAAGTTTGGAGTTCAGCATGAACTCGGCCTGTTTGGATGACCAAACCAAACTTTCGAACTGAATGCTCAAACTTCTGAATAGTTTGGAAAAGTTTGGATGAGTTAGGATGAGTTTGGGGATGGGAAAAATGTGACTTTGGATGGGAAAAATGTGACTGGAAGGGTGAGGCAGCTGAGAAGCAGACTTCTTGGCACCAGGGGTAGACACCAGGGGTGGTTTCAGGGACAAAAATACCAATACCAACAAAATTTCATTTTTGGTATTGATAGCACT
>QEPC01013643.1:2174763-2193330 GCA_003113815.1 Sphenodon punctatus
GGTGGTTCCGGTACGGGGCCAAAGGGCCCCGTAACGTCTGAAAATACCCAGTGTCTAGCTCAGAAGGTGTTGGAAGGGGGGAGGACAATGACTTTTGTTACTTTCTGCGCCCGCCTTACCACAAGCCCCATTGGCTCTGTGTAGCCCCATGTCCCCCATGTCCAATCGCAGACTGCGAAGCCAATGGTCTGAGGAAAAAAGGGATGGTGATTGGGCAGGCTGGGTGCTACTCCAAGCTTCTCCACCCCTGATGCCAGGAAGTCTACTCCTCAGCTGCCCCCCAGTCCCTGGGCCTTCCAGCCCTGTTTTTCCCGCCCGAATTCATCCAAAATCACCCAAACGATACTGAATTGTTCAGTCGATTCGAGTTTGGTTCAGCTGTTTCAGTCGTCCGAACGCACTGAGTTTGGTCCGAACTCTGAACATCTGAACCGCGTTCGCACAACCCTATCTGCAGACTTCTGTCACATTCATGGGGAAAGTATGACTGTAGCATGCACAGAATGCACGGAGGTTCTAGCTATGGAGAAGACCTTCAGAATGATGGTGCTGTGGGTTTGGGAACATGCAACACAGAGGTGAAGTACTGGATCAGGGTCCAACCTCCACTGCTTTTCACAATGACTTAATTTTCATTTCACTGTGATCCTATATATATCCTCTGATATAGAGGGATCACAGTGAAATGATCTCCCAAGAGCCATGATCTCCTTATCCTTCCCAAGAGCCATTTTGAAAATTAGTACAACCTCCAAGAGTCACATAGAGAATGGGGATGGAGCTGATTAAAGGGTGTGTTTAGGAAGAGGAGGGTCCAGAGCATAGATCTATGCCATGGAGTGAAAACAAATGAGGCAGGGGCAAGCCAGATCCCCTGGCTGCGCTGGGGAGGGCCACTGCAGCTGCCATGTCTTGGATTGGTGACAAGGGCAGTTCAAATGGACAGCCCCCAGGGGAATTGCTTGGGGGAGGGGGCTGCCATCAGTCCCTACATGCCATGGATCGACTGAGAAGCTGTCCACACAGATCAGGACTCCTAGACTCCTTCTTCTCAGCAAGATTGGACCCCTGGGAGGAGCTGCTGTCAAATGGCTGATTAGGGGAGCCTGGAGTAGCATGCTCACCAGGTCTGGGTGTGTCTGCCAAACAGCTGATGGGCTGGGGGTGGGCAGAGGACCGTGCTCCTCCAGGTCTCCCCCATCAGCTACTTGACAGGACGGGTGAGTGTGCTCCTCCAGACCCCACCAGATCAGCTGTTTGGTTTGTTTTCACCTATGGATCTGTCCCTTATCCTTGCGTGCGCTCCCTTCATCCACTTGAACCCCAGCAGTTTGGTGGGTCTGGTAAGCGTACTTTTCCAGGCCCGCTCCTCGGAGCTCACCTCGCAGCCAGGCTGAGCAAGGCCTAACTGATGGGACACTGCACATCAGCCTTGATTAGCCCAGCTGGGTGAGCCTTATCCCGGGCTGAGTTTTCAACCTTCTTTGGATGACGTTATCTTGTAGTAGCTGCCTGCCCTCCTTGAAGCAGATGTGGGCAAACATCTGGCAGCCACCGAATTGAGGAGCATGTAACTCACAGGTTACTGCAGACTACTGTGGGCCACTGTCTTGTTTGTTTTCACCCATGGATCTGGCCCCTATCCTTGTATGTGCACTCCTTCATCTCCACTCTCTAACACATCACTCAGTCTTTCAGAATTTGGAGGAAGGAACTGGATCCAAGGGCCAGATTCAGAAACTGGAAAGGAGGCAGATAAAAACCAGCCACCGGCTCCATTTGGTTCCCCACCTGTGCTCTACATGACTCTGAAAGTATAAGAGGCCACAAAGTGGGTGTAAATTTACATTCTGTCAGAGTAGTCATTACAGCAGACAAAAGTGTGTCTGGTAAGGGCTGGCCTTACCAAAGGGTGTCATGGGGTGACTTCCCTTGGCCCCACTGTTCTGGGGGTCCCACAGTGCCACCCAGTTTCACCAGTTCAGGATACAGGGGTCCCATACCCTCCTCCTTAATATGCTATGTCAAGAAGAATTGCTCCAATTTCCGATTGGAATGGGGCAGTTTGCCCATTCTGATCGGAAACTAGGGATGTGCACCAGGGACATGTTGTTTTTCATTTTTTGTTTTTGTTATTAAAAACTGTTATTTTCATTTTTGTTATTAATGAAATTTAGTTTTTTGTTATCAGTGTCATTTTCGATATCGAATTTTTCATTTTCGGTTTTGTTTCCGTTTTAGTCAGCAGAAACAGAACTTCAGTTGGCTGTGTGGTGTGTGCCTAATATATATAATAAAACAGCCTGGTGTCTAGTAATATCTCTCTCTCTCTAATCTACACACAACTAATTGGACCCTTTTACATGGATGGGGGTAGGTGGGGGGATGGGTGTTTTGGCTCGGTGGGTGGAGTTGTGTGTGTCCCTTTACACGGTGGTTTCTGGGATGATAGCCTTGGCTAGCCTCCAATGTTCTCTGGAGCAATCCGGGTGAACATCTGGCAGGCTCTCAACAGATGTGCTGGTGGCTCACAGGCCAAAGTGTGAAAACGCCAGACACAGCAGGCCACTGCCTCATCTGTTTTTACACATAGACGAGTAGAAATCCACTATACTTGATGACTCTCTGGCCAGCTATAGGATTGTCTCTAACCGTCCCTTTTTAGGGAATGTTACTTGCTTGTGGCCTTGGTCGATGACCTGTACCTGGAGACTGAAAAATGAAATTCTGCCCTGTTGATCTTGTTAGATTTTTTTGTGGCCTTTGATACCATTGATCACGAGGTGTTGTTGATACATGACTGAAAGACCTGGTAGGTGTGCGTGGGACTGCTCTTGAGTGATTCGGCTCCTTCCTGTTGAGGAGGTCAGACTTATGAAATCTAGTTTATCACTGCTTTTAAAGCTAAAATTATTCTTTAAGCACACTCAACCCCTTTATCTATTAGCACATTATCCTCAACGTAAGAATTTTTATGGTCGATGATGGTTGATTGCCCAGGTTCCAAACAGTCCTCAAGAGCAGCCCCATGTAGAGGGTATTGCAGTCATCTAGCCTTGAAGTAATGAAGGCATGGATGATACTTGCAAGATCCATATCAGAAAGAAAAAGCTGCAGCCTTCTCACAAGATGGAGTTGGTGAGGGCTGCTGCTGCCCACTGGGATTCCAGGATCAGCAACAGATCCAGGAACACTCTAAGCTGTGAACCTGAGTGACCGGGGGGTGGGTGGGGGTGGGTCAAGGGTTTCCCTGTGTGGTCCTGCAGAGTCCTATTCCTTCTCCCCTCTTGTTCAATGTGTATATGAAGCTCCTGAACAAGGTCATTTGGAGGTTTGGGGTGAAGTGCCATCAGTATGCTGACAACACTCAGCTCCATCTCTCTTTTTCATCTGAGACAGGTCATGCGTTCTCAGTGCTTATCCGATTCTTGGCTGTTGTCGTGGACTAGATGATAGGGATGTGTGAACATGGTTCAGAAATTCGGGATTCAGCCAAACTTGGGATGTTCGGGCCGTTCACGAAAACCCCAAAAAACACAAAAGAAAACTATATAAAACCCAATAAAAAACCAAAAAACCATATAAAAAACACCCATAACATTTCCCGAATGCGGCCAAACCAAACGGCCGAATGACCGAACAGAACGGAGAACGGCCGAACAGAACGGCCGAACAGAACGGGCAAACCCGAACCCGGTGAACTAACCGAACTGCTGAATGGAACGGACGCACCAAATGCAGCCGAACCGAACGGATGAACCAAAAGGACGAAATGAACGCAGCCGAACCAAACGGCTAAACCCGAACCGCGATCTGTTCACCCATCCCTACTACTACGCCTTCCTGGTCAAAATGGAAGGCCTAGTAGCAGCCTGAAGTGCTCCGGAGCACCGCCGCCACTGGACCCGCCATCTCTGCCACTGTCGGACCCGGGGCCAGAGCCCTGGCACCACCAGGGATATCAGGCTCCAGGTCCAGCAGCGGCGGTGGGTCCAGTGGGTCCAATGGCGGCGGTGCTCCGGAGAGCTTCAGGCCGCTAATAGGCCTTCTGGTTTGACCTGGAAGGCCTAGTAGCAGCCTGAAGTGCTCTGGAGCACCACCGGACCTACCGCGCTGGACCCAGGGCCGGAGCCCTGGCACTACCAGGTAGGGCGATCCCTGGGGTGCGTGGGTTAAAAAAAATAATTACAAGGCTGGGCAGCGTGGGGGTGGGGAGGTGCTCCATGGCACCCCTTCCACCTGTGCAGCCTGGAGGGGGGAGGGAAAACCTGCCCCCCCTGCCCATACAGGTTCACCCCCCCAAACCCATTCAGGTCAAACCCCTAACAGCCCAAACATCGAACTCCTCGGTGTTTGCACATCCCTACCAGATGAGGATGAGCCAATAAAGGCTGAATCCTGAAAAGACTGATGTGGTGATGGTTGGCCAGCCCTGTGACCTGGGGGGAATTGGGACTCCTGTTATTGATAACTCCTGTTATCGGCTCCCTTTAGTCACTCGGGTTTGCAGCCTTGGAGTGTTTCTGGATCCCTTGCTGTGCCTGGATTTAAGGGTTGCTGTGGTGGCCAGGAGCGCTTTTTACCAACTTCATCTGGTGAGGAAGAAGTGGCCTTTTCTTTCTTATTTGGACTTGGCCACTGTCATCCATGCTGTCACCACCTCAAGGGTGGATTATTGCAATGCACTCTACATGGGACTGCCCTTGATGATTGTTCTGAAGCTGCAGCTGGTGCAGAAAGTGGCAGCCTGACTCCTTTTGGGGATGCGTCACCGGGCCCACATTAGCCAGTGCAGACTCCATATTCTGCACTGGTGCCCTGTAGCTTTCTGGGCACAATTCAAGGTTCTGTTTTTGGCCTGGGACCCATATATCTGAAAGGCTGCTTTTCCTACTATGCTGTGTTGCACCCCTGTGTTGACTTAGAGAGACCTTCTGTGGGTTCTCCCTGTTAATCTTGTGCATTTGATGGAGGCAGGGCGCAGGAGGGTTTTCTCCGTTGCTTCCCCAGTGTTTTGGACTCCCTCCCCTTTAGAGGTCCATCTGAGTTCAATTCTGAGTATCTTTTGGAGGTTGTGTAAAAGTTTTCTTTTCAGTAAAGCATTTGACAGACGGGGATAGGGAGAAGTATTAGGTTGTTGGGGAGAGAGTTGGCGTGGGTAGGTTTTGTTGGGGGGGATTATATTTTAATGTCTTTTAATTGTATTTTATGAGTTTGTAAGCTGCCCTGAGTCTTCGGGGAAGGGCAGGGTGTAAATGTAAGTAAATGAATAAATTAATTAATTAAATTTTAAAAATAATAATAACTTAGAGCAACTCTCCAGATGATCTAGTTTCCACTGTGATTGGAGAGAGGATCTGGATTCAAGTACTTTCCTTCAGTCCTCCCCTTGCTTTGCACTTTGCACCTAAGATGATGGAGAATCTAGCCTGCATTAGGGCAGAAAAATGAAAGAAATAGATTAGTGAAGACTGATTATCATATAAAAACCACCACCATTGCCATGATTACAGTGTGGTTTATAATTCAACACAATAGCAAGCAACAGTTCTTTATATGCTTGTCTAAACGATTCCCTGAACAATTTTGAATAACCAGCTTATTCCTAAAAATTCTTACTTTGAGGATAATGTGCTAACAGATAAAAGGGTTAAGTGTGCTTAAAGAATAATTAGCTTTAAATGCAGTGATAAAATCAGATTTCATAATGAGCCTTTGACTTCTAGAGACAGAAAAACTTTCAGTTCTTTAGCAGTGAAAACATTCAGACAACTGGAAATAATACAAGGTCATCTTGTTCCAAATCAGCTCATCGTCTTCTTATATCAACTTCATTAGTACATGAGGAACAGTCATACTCCTAATTCCCTGTAGGAATCTCTTCTTCCTGCAAGATGATAACCTGCCTCTGAAAAGAGAAGTGACAAGATGTTTCCCTAGATTTTCTTACAGGACAAGGTCCTAATTGATATGTCTGGGAGAGTGTCTACCAGTAGCAGTTGCTGCTTAAAGAACTTTTTCAGGGAGTTAATTTTCATTAGTACTATTATTTCTCTATCTTTTAGGGGTGTAAATATAATCAAAGTTGTAAAGAACACTGAAAAAGGAAGGATTTCTACCTTTCAAAAGCTGAAATCCTAATGTACATCAGAAAAACATAATAGCTTTTTCTCACACTAATGTCTCACTGCTGACATGAATGTCACCTCTCTGCTGGGTAAAAATAAAGTAGGAACCTTGCCAGTTGGTTCTACATTGGAGGAGGAATCAGTGATATGGAGTCAGGGTACTAAATTTGTGTAATTGGTTTATTTTACACTATATGGTCCAGTCCTTCAAGAGTGGTGGTCCACATAATATACACAATGAACCCCTCTTTCAAAAAGGATAGCCCAGATTCCATTGCCTGGGCCCCAAGAAGAAATTCTGGGTAAAAACAGACATGACAGTGGCCCACTTAGGCCTACAGTGGCCCATTTTGGCCAGCGGACCACTAACACATCTGTTTTTGTGCCACCAGATGTTGGCCTGGGATTCCCCTGGCCATGTTGATAACTAACCCAGGCTCTGACCTCAGGAACTCCCTGAAGTCACAGCCCAGGCTATGGCCCACCTGACCAGACCAAACCAGACCAAAGCAGGCCATCCGTTGTGTCCTGCCCTGACCCGGCCCAGATCAAGACCTGCCATAGCCAGCTTCTATAACTGGCTGTCACTGGCAACCTTGGCTGCTCATCATGCATGGCTATGCTGTTAGGTAGCGGGGTGGTGGTCCAGCCAGGGATATGATGGTCAGTGACCTGACATGGTCCAGACCATGTCTGCTATGGATTTTTGCCCGAGGCCAGGTTATGACAGTGGCATGCCACTGTCGTGTGTGTTTTTGACATTTTACCTTATTTATTTAATTTTGGCTATTCTCTTGAACTGTGCAGCAGATTCCCTTTAAGGAACATGCATCATGAAATCAACAATACAATATTTTAAAAATACTTTTAAAAGACTTTTGTGTGCCAAGAAAAAGAACTTGAAGACTATCAGTGGGATCCTCCACATGTTTTGTGCTTCTATTAAACCTTAGCACCATCTTAAGTCCCATATCTTGTATCAGCACTAAGCTAGACTCAACACAAAGCAAGTGGAGTGTTGCACTGTACATGTAACTTTCAATCAGTGTCATCTTGTGACTCCTGCCATAGCAAAACTATACAAGGGCCAACAGTTCAAAAACAAGAAGTTGTCACTGCAAATGCAAATTTTGTAAAAATCAAACGTTTTGCAAAAACCTTATACTAATAAATACATTTTCATACAGCTACTTTAAAGTTTTAATAAAAGCAAGCGTTACCTTGATTACACTATTTGCTGAATGATGAAACAAGAACACGAATAGGGAAAAGTAAGTTAGGTGTTAAAAGACTTTCACTTTTAATCATTTATTGTTTTAATACAGGTAAGACAATTTACTTTTTAACAACTCAAAGGATGCATTTGACTAATTTTAGACTTCTAGGAATGAGGTTGAAATCTAGAACCTCCAGGATAACATTCTCTGAATTCTTTCCTGTTCCATGCGCCGACCTAAGACACGATGGTGGAACCCCCAAACAGTGGGTGGATGGGAACGCAGATGCCCATCAGTGTGACGCTCCAGAAGCAGGTCTCTGACATAATGAGGACCTAAACCATTCAGGGTCCTAAAAACCAGCAGCATGGTCTTAAACTCAATCTGTCGCTCCACAGGCAGCCAATTCAGAGACAAAAATCATATGCTTCAGTGAAAAAATCGTATGTGTCTGATTTTTACAAGTTTTGAATCATTTAAATTAAAGTCACAGTCTTTCTGTCTTTATAACTGAATGCAGCAGATGTTGGACATCATTTTCCAGTGACATCTCATCATCTTTTTCTCTGTGACTTTAACTGGACTGATTTTTTGTCAAGCTAGTTTAGCTCTCTTATGTTTGAAGGAGTATTCAATACAAATCTCTGTAAAAACGTACCATCCCAAAGATATTTATGTGATAATTCTTTCCTAAATTGTATATTTCAGAGCTACTGCACTCCTTGACTTTGGTCTAACCACTATCAGGCAGGAATCGAATTGTTTCTAGTACATAACTAGCTTATGACATGTCCAGCTCTCCCAACTACTTTATTTTCATCACAAGTGATGAACAAGTAGCACAGTGAATGCTAGAGGAAGAACCTTAAGAAGTAGGGCACAGAGGACAGGTGTTTGGTAAAGCATATCTCCATCTTTCTCTGACCAAAAATAAAACTGTTCCAAACTGGAACAGTCATAAGGCACTATATTAAACTAACTGGCAGAAGATTTACACAAACAAAAGAAAGTACTTTTTTACTCAATGCACAATTAATTTGTGGAACTTGCTGGCAGAGGATGTTGTGAAGGCCAATAATATACTGGGTTTAAAAAAGAATTGGATAGGTTCTTGAATATCCATTAATGGCAACTATCCAAATAGGTTGGGGGATGTAACCTCTCACTGTTGAGAGCTGTCACACGCCATTGTGACCTGTGGCATATACCTCGACAGCAACTGAAGGTGGTCTCTGGTGGAGACAGGATCCTCGGCTTAATAACTCATTGTTCTGACCCAATTTGGCACTTTTTATGTTCTTAAGCCAGGGTGGGCCAAGCAACTGCCTAGCTCCCTGACCCCACACTATAAAGTTGCCAGTCATCTCTTCACCTTGCTGTCCCTGACAGTGGGAAAAATGTCATGGGGGGGATAATGAGCTCTCTACATGTACAGTGGGAGAGTGTCCCTGCCCTTCTCTTCCCTGCCAGAGTAGCTACCAGCCATGGGAAGGAGAACATTTCGTTCAGGAAAGGGAGGATGTCCCTGCATTGCTCATGTTCAAGCTGTGAGTTGCAAATTAGAATTGAAACAAGCATCTGCATCAAATACCAAATTCAATTACTTTCCTGTATTTGTTTTGTTTGAAACAAAGTGTATATGAAGTGGTGAACAATTCTTGCTTTGTTCCTTGAAACAAATATACATTTTCAGATATTTCATTTCAGTTGTTACTTTAGGTTATTTGGTATTTTTTTTGTTTGATGTGCTTTCGTGTTTTTGTTCTTATTCTTTTCAGGTACTTTAATCACTTTGGTAGTATTATTTCACTTTGGTAGTATTATTTATTTAATGTTATAAAACTATTGAAGTGACTGAAATACTCAAGAGGAAATAACAGCTAACCAGAAAGAACTTAAATACAATATCCAAACTAACAGATATACAAATTAATGTATGAATCCAATTCAGACATTCAGAGGGCTATTTGAAAATGTGAGGTATATTTTGAATGGAGAATTGGCTGTTTGTTTTAGCTCTACTGCAAATGTGCAGTGCTGGATTCCCCTAACGCATCTGCCTTTTCAGAGGACAGAAGAAATGGGGAAAAGACAGTATTGGGTGTTAACTACTGTGACGGTGGCCTGTTTTGGCCTACTGAGACCCATTGTGATCTGCGAGCCATCGGCATGATTGTTGGTGCCCCACCAAATGTTCAGGTGGGATTGCTCCCAGATGTATCAGCAGCAAGTCTCCAGGATCACAGCCCGGGCTACTGTCTGCCCGATAGGGCCAAAGCAGGCCACAGAGGGCTATGTTTGCTATGACCCGCTGTGATCTGACCTGGTTCGAGTCCACCTGCTTGTCATGTTGGCGGGTGGGACGCTGGATGCAACACTAAGGTGAGGCCGGCTGGCCACAGGTTTGTGCAGCTCCCTGCCCTCCTCGGTGGCCCAGCCCATGGTGTTTGCAGCAGGTTCCCAACCTAGGCTGTGATGTGATGTGGGTTGTGATGGTGGTTCTCTGCTGTCACTTCTCTTATCACCCATTGTGTATTCACAGTGCAGGAGTCCATGCTTTCTCCCCGCACTGGCCAGAGATAACTGCCCACCTAGGGACGCACATGGTCCATCATGGTCAGCCATGGTTTCACAAATGAATCAGGCGGCCCAAGCAGGAACTTCTCCCCCCGCAAAAAACCCCACTGAAAACCAGAACCCAGATTGGAAAAATCCCCTTAAAAATGAAGCAGCTTTCCAGTCTGACACTTGAAGTACTCTCTTCTTTCTGCTGTACAGGGAAACACATACCTTATTACAATGTTTTCAGGAACTGTAATATCTTGAAAGTTTATCACCAGTTCAGTTTCAGACTTTTTGACAGGCTATAATCTGTCCTTCCTGAAGAAATTGATCACTGGGCAGGCTAGAGCTGTGATAATAGCCTGATGACAGATATCTGCAATTTTAAAAATGCTATCAAATGTGGGGAAACCAAAACTTTTGGGAAACTAATTTTTGTGTGTGGAGGGGGTGGGGGATGAGTGGACAATTCACCTGAGGAGACGTTCATGTTTTGAATACAGAACCTCTAGCAATATGGTGAGTTGCATTTCTGATATCCTGGAGATACACCTTTGGTAAAAGACAGTCTTTCCATGGCAAAAAAGTATCTGTGTTGGATTATGTGAATGTGGCATACATAAATGCTGTCTCCCTCTTCCCCTGCATTTCCGTGTACAAGAGGGTAAGGGAGGGATGGCTCATTGTATCCTGCAATGGAATAGGGAGCTAGAATAGATGATCCTTGAAATCTTTTCAATTATATAAATGTATTATTCTATTGCTTAAATAGAATCTGCAGCTACTGATTTCTTCCCATATACACTGAGAAATGGAAGTGCATGGTCTGCAGATGCTTCTGCAGCTGTGGAACCAGTAGAGCTGAAAGTAAGAGTCATTACAAGTATATTCTCCCATGAATCTGGCCACTTTCATTGTGATTGACAGAGAAGATACTACGAACCACTGTTTGTTCCACTTCATTTGGTTACCTGTTTTATATATTTTTGGTTTGGCTATTTAGTTTATTTGGTTGTTTTGTTTTGTTCTGATCAGTATTTTGGCATTTCAGTTACTTCATTTTGGCTACTACAGTAGTACTACATAGCACCAACACACAGCAACCAGAATGCTGAATAAACAATTAAGTAGCCAAATAAGTTGGTAAGGGGGCACAATTGCACCTCCCTGGACTTTGCAAGGCCTTGCCCCTTAAGGTCACAAGACTGTAACGATGCTCCATAATGGGAGGGACCATGGCAGAAAAGGGGACTCTTCTGCCACTTTTTGACATGGTTCAAAAAGTGTCATGATATCACAGGGCCATGAGTAAATGAATAAACCCACAACCAAACCTCAATTAACCGAATAAATGAATATGTAATTATCTGTTTCAGATATTGATATTATTTGGGTATTAAGATAGCTATCCAAAACTCAAATAATATCAATGACTACAAAGGGCGCAGTCAGACGTGTGTTTAAATCGCACAGTCGTCGCGTGCAATTTAAAGCACTGCGCACTTCTGGTTAGGTCTGAATGCAACATTTCCACCTAACCCGAATTGTTGGAGTGCTCCAACAGTTCGCACTCCAACAGTTCGGGTTAGGCTGAAATGTGCGCACTCACTGCATTCAGACCAACCCGGAAGTGCGCGGTGCTTTAAATCGCACGATGCCATGGCGGCAGCTGTGCTATTTAAACGCACGTCTAAATGCCGCCAAAGTCTACAATTCATTTCTGCTGTGGGAACTAGTGTATTCTTTTCATCCACAGCTCAATAACCAGTGTCAAAATCCCTGCTAGAAGCACAGGATGTTACTTTGGCCTATACTTCCCTGGAGAGTGTGGTAGGCAGAATTATTGTGTATCCAAGTCTAATAATAAAGTCTGCTGTTTATCAAGTGTGGACCCCTGCTTTTTAAACTGAATAATACAATCATGGCTGCCCAATTACCTCGAGGAATTAAGGATTGCAGGGCACCATACATGAAACCAGGTTTGTTGGACTTAGTGGTCAAGATGGTCCCCCTCACACAAATTTTCCTCTTAATGTTGTATAGAATGTTGGTGGCTAGGGATGGGCAAATGTGGTTCAGAGTTCAGCCTGAACTCAGCCTGGTCAGACGACCGAACACGAATACGAACACGAACTTACCAAACCGAACTCAATTCCGAACATCAAAATGACCAAACACTTTGGTCAGTTCGGTTCACGTTCAGATGAGTTTGGGTGGCAAAAAAAGTGACACTGGAAGGTAAAACATGACAGGGAGGGACAGTCAGCTGACGATCAGATTTCCAGGCATCAGAGGTGGAGAAGTTTGGAGTAGCAGCCAGCCTTCTCAATTACCATCCCTTTTTGCCTCAGACCACAGACTTCACAGTCTGTGATTGGCCATGGGCTAAGCTTCATGGAGCCAATGGGACTTGCAGTGAGGCGGGTGAAGCAAGAAACAAAACTGTCTGCCTCCCCCCTTCCCAACACCGTCTGAGAGGATAAAGAGGGGAGATTTGTTTGCATAACTGGAAAGCTGCAAGGAATGTGGATGACAATAGCAAACATATATGCACCCAATGTGGGGAAAACAGTCTTCTTCAGAGAAACCTTTAAGAGAATAGCAGAAGTAGCCAAGGGATGGATTACAATCCAGGGGGATTTTAATGCTACTTTAACCGATCTGGATCATTCTTGAAGGGGGGATGGAAAGAGGGAAATTAAGGAACTCCCCAGGCTGCTGGAGAAATATGAATGGGTAGATTTATGGAAACACTTAAATGGGGCTGAGAGGGATTACACATACTTCTCTACCATACATAATAGTTACACGCGGATTGACCATGTGCTGAGCAGTAAAACAGAAGCACATAGGGTGTTTTCAGACGTGATGGGGCGGCCTTGCCCCGTCCTGAAAAACAACCCAGAGATTCCCCGCTGGGATAACCCAGGCACGGCAAACGGACGTGCCGGGGATCCCTGTGGGGAATCAGGGAGGAGGTGGGGCCACATGGCACAACATGCGGCCACACGGCCCCGCCCCCTCCACGCTCCCTCGCCGCCCGCCCTCCGGGGAGACAGGTGGGTGGCGAGCCCAATGCCACCGCAGTGTCTGGCCGAGTTTACCACGGCCCGGAATCCCACCAGGGGTTCCGGGCCATGATAGCCGACCAGATGTTATTTTTTTTTTATGCCCGCCTGGAATCACTTTCACCACACTTCAGCCGATTTTCATACCGGTAGCCCAGGAAGCATGGTTGAAATTGACCCCATGTGGGTATTCAGTGTGGTGAACATCTGGCAGCCGCCGAACAGATGTGCAGGGCACATGACCACATGTAGGTATTCAGCATGGTTCACTGTGATCTTGTCACGTCTGAAAACACCCATAGAGGGAAAAGCAGATCATAATGCAGTGGTGACAATATTTAAAGATCCAGGTAGTCTCAAAGCCCTAAATCATTTAACTGGAACTTAAATAGGACATTGCTGAAGAGTGGGGAAAACAGAGCACAGATACAGGAAAGTATTGTAGAATTTTTTGCAATAAATACCAACTCTGTTCAATCTCCTGCAACACTTTGGGAGGCACAAAGGCGGTGACCAGGGGCAATTTAATCGCCCTACAAGCAAAAATAGTTAGGGAAAAAAGACAGAAAAAGAAGGAAACATATGCTAAGCTACAAAAGCTAGAAGCGCAAAATAAAATTTCCCCCATGCAAGCTTTAAAGTTAGAAATAGTTAAAAATCAGGAAATGATAAATGCTATGGAATTAGACTGGACAAAAGTGCTACTCAGCAGAATAAAATTTTACTTCTATGAAAATAGTAACAGGGCAGGCAAGGCCTTGGCCAGATTAGTAAAAGCAAGGCAAAGGAAAGCACATATAGCTAGGGTGGTTGATAAAAATAAGAAAAGCTGTACTGAGCTCCCCCAGATAAAGTAGACATTCCTGGACTACTATAAAGATATATACTCCACACAAAATCCTAATGAGACAGAAATAAGGGAATTTCTAGTGGGAGTTGAGGTACCAAAATTAAATTCAGATCAAGTGGCTTTCCTGAATGCTCCCATTATGGAAAAAGAAGTTCAGGAGGCAATAACAGCTTCAAAAAATAACAAGGCCTCGGGACCGGACGGATTCCCGAATGAGTTCTACAAAACTTTTGCAAAAATATTAGGGCCACATCTCACAATAGTATATAATAACATCTTAACAGAAAGGGAAATGCCACAGAATTTTTATAATGCAGTAATTACACTGATCCCTAAGCCAGACAGAGACCCATATCAGTGCGGTAGCTATCGCCCTATATCTCTTCTTAATACAGATTTTAAGATCTATTCTAAAATATTAGCAGATAGACTTAAAGTGATAAGTGGAGAACTGATACATATAAATCAAACGGGATTCATTCTGGGAAGGCAAGGAAGGGACAACATCCAGAAGGCAATCAATGTGACCTGTGCACTAAATAAACAACAAACACCTGCCATGGTAATCTCAGCTGATGCAGAGAAGGTATTTGATTTTGTGGAGTCAAAGTTTCTATTTGAGGCCCTGGGGAAGATGAGTGTTGAAGGCAATTTTCTGAGATGGGTCAGGGCTATTTACAAGAAACGCAATCCAGTCTATTAATTAATGGTGAGCTCTCAGAGCCTTTTTGGCTGCAGAGAGGGACTAGACAGGGGTGCCCCCTGTCTCCCCTTCTGTTCAACATGGTCCTGGAAGTTTTAGCGGCAGCAATTAGACAGAATGAGAAAATAAAAGGGGTAAGAATAGGGGGACAAGAAACAAAGCTTTCGCTGTATGCAGATGATTTACTGGTATATATTACGAACCCTAAGGAGTCACTGCCAGAACTGATGAGGGTGATGGAAAAATTTGGAAAAATCTCTGGGTATTCAATTAACAAAGAAAAATCCTTTACGTTACTGTTCGGAAAGGGGGCTGAACAAGAGGAACAGCTAAAAAAGATATCACCATTCCCAATCAGCAAGTCAGGATTGAAATACTAGGGGTAACTTTAACCAAAAACACAAAAAATCTATACTCTGCTAATTTCCTGCCCCTATTTAAAAAACTGAAGGAAGAAGTACAGCCATGGAAAAATCTGATGGTGTCGTGGCTAGGGAAGATTAATTTATATAAAATGATAGTCCTCCCCAAACTTTTATATAAACTAATGGCTATCCCAATTCAGCTCCCAACTTCTTTTTTAAAATTAAGTGATGAGCTCCTGCAAGATATAGTCTGGAATGGAAAAAAACCGCAGGATAAAGAAACAGGTTCTAGTACAATTAAAAGAAAAAGGGGGCTTCAACATCCCTGACATAAAGTTATACCATATGGCGGCATCGTTGGTGGCGCTTTATGATTGGTATCATGAGGAAAAGGCCCCTGAGTGGGCCATTCTGGAAAAGGCGATCCTGGGAGTGCAGTCATTAAAATAACTGATTGTTGATAATGGTAAGGTTCCCAAAGAGATTAAAGTAGATCATCCTTTTATAGGAAATCTGATTAAGAACTGGGAAAGAATTTTTTTTTAAATGGGGTTGACAGAGGAGCTTTCCCCCTTCACACCAATTGACTCTAAACAAATAAGGGAATGGAGCATAGCCCCGGACATTATAGCAACTTTAAAGAAAAGGGGCATAACCAGAATGGAACAATTGCACAGGGTAGGGGAATTTATATCACCACAAAGGTTGAAAGATCTAATGCAAGAGAAAGTTAATAATTTTCAATACTTACAGTTGAAGGGGATGGCCACCTCACTAATGAATAGGGCAAGTTTAAACAGAGAACCTCGCAAGTTAGAGAAGATTCTATTTAAAAGAAACAAAGCCCCAGGTAGACTAGGAAGAACATATAAGGAACTTAAAGAAATAATGTATGGCTCCTCGGTAGAATATATAAAGAAATGGAGGAAAGATCTGAACATTCCTCTGGAGCAGGAGGAGGAAAAGAAACTATGGAGTCATATGAATAAATGTGTGATCTCCCTGGAGGTCAGAGAAATTCAGATCAAGTTAATTACCAGATACTATCTGACACCGGAGAGAATGAAATTTGTGGACCCAGGTAGTAGAGGTTTATGTTGGAGGGGATGTGGTGAGAGAGGAAGCTATAAGCATTGTTGGTGGGATTGTGTGAAGGTACAACTCTTTTGGTGTAAGGTCTGGAAACTAATTAATAAAGTAGCGGGGAAAGTGGTTCCTTTCAGGCTGGAAACAGCTTTACTGGGTCTCTATCCTAATACAAACTGTATGAAGTCTTGTCAGAACTCATGCAAGATCATTTGTCTAGCTGACATAAACATCATAGCTAGGCACTGGAAATCGCTAGAGGATCTCTCTATGGAGGAATTGTCCCACAGAATATGGTACATGTACACCATGGAGGGATTTCATGCGGATCTTCACAATAGGATGCAGGACTTTGAAAAAATTTGGACACCTGTTATACAAGCCATGGATGGGAAGAAATGGACATGAATGAACATCAAGATTATCTAGCTGCAGAAAAACAAGTTGAACTTTATGGAAATCTGTAATAGTGGTATATCGCAGGGATGTTATCGGGGAACCTCTGCTTTCTGTTTTCTGTTTTATTTTTGTACACTGTATTGGGTAAGAGTATTGTTGGACATAACCATATGACCAGTGAAGATGAATAGGTTAAAACGTATGTGAAGGTTTACTTCTGGTCGGTTCTTGATGTATTTGTTTTATGCAAAAATAAAAGTTATATAAAAAGAAAAAAACAAAAAAAAAACCAACTGCCACAGCACTAATAATAACAATAACAACATTGTCATTTTTGTTTCTTGTTATCGTTTTTGTTTTTATCATTTTCATTATTGATATTGTTATTGTTATCGATATCATTATCTATATAATTATCGATATTGTTATCAATACTGTTATCATTATCATTACCGTTATCAGTATTCTTGGTTGTTTTCCATATTCTCAGTTGTCATTTTCATTATCATTGTCATTATTCTCAGTTGGCGTTTTTGTTATTGCAATAATGAAAATGAAAATGACCATTTTTGTTATCGTTATTGTAATAACGAAAATGACATGCACTTCAGTCCTGCACATGGAAACATTGTGTGTTCTGGTTGATGGTATTATGGGACAGAAAATGGACACAGTCTAGCCACTTTCTCCTATTGGGTGCGTTCAAAATGGCATTTGGTAGAAACCATGATTTCCAGAATTGTGGGGAGCTAAGACGGGAATTTACTTATTCCAAACTGCCTTAAGGAACACATTGAGTTTTAGTGTTACAGAAATAGATGGGTAGGGATAGGTGGTCCAGGTTAAATGATGCAATGCCGTTTTTGGAACAGGAAAGATATGTACTTGAGCCAATAAAGGCTCTCACCGTTATGTTTCTAGGATTTGAGAAGGCCTGGTTCATTTGTCCAGTAGACCAGTGTTAAACAGTGGCCATAGAAACAGTTTGGGTGTTGCATAACATGATGTTAAGGAAAGGTATTTGGTGTGCCAATCAGACAATTAGGAATGTATGGGTTATTGGGCAGAATTCCCATGTAATCATAAATGCTAACGTCACACTGGGCAGAGAGTCGATAAAGAAATTACATTTAACACTCCCTAAAAGGAATGAGTTACAAACACTATTAAAATTTGTACACAAACATGGGATAGTAGTGAATTAAACTACTGTTAGACTAAGAGAGGATGAGAAGTTAAAACACATAGTGGAAGAAGTGAATAAGTGGGCAATGAAGGTACAGTAAGTTTCTCAAACCTCTTGGTGGGACAGTCTCGCTAACCTCCAGAGGGGATGGATAGGATCTCTTAAAGAGCCTCTTCAGACTTTGTAAACAACCCTACTGTTTTCTTTTGTTGTTGTTGGGGTTTAAAAAAATTAAAAATTATTTTAATTTTAACCATTTTGCTCATGTGCAACCCTTTTCCAAAATGGCGCTGACACTGCCAGCACCATTTTTGAAAAAGATGTGCACGCGCAGAATGGCCATTTCACACGTGTGGTGATTTTTTAAAATTTTTATTTTTAAAACAAGAACAGATGAAAGCAAAATGGCAACTGTTTGCTTATTCATCTGTTTTTGTATCTTTAGTAACTAAAATGAATGGGTCTCCATTTGTTTTAGTTACTAAGGAAACTAAAATGAACTGTATCCTCCTATGAAGGAGTATTATCAGTTTATCAGTGATAACCTTTGTGCCCAACAACATCTAAGGGTACATTGGCCAGGCAGCCTAGGAAGTAACCTAACCCTGAGATGGGATCAGGGGCGGCTGGTGGCTTTTTAGTTTGGAGGGGCAGTAAAGCCGTCCGGCCCGCCGGCGAGCCGGTGGGCGGAGCCAGGGCAATGGTAGGCGGAGCCAGGGCAACGGTAGGCAGAGCCAGGGCACAACCCAGCAGCAAGGAGTTCCCAGGCTGAACATCAGAAGATGGAAGAAAACACAGTAGTCTAAAATGCACTTCAAGCTTAAAATGAATAATGTATAAACCCCAAGCACAGGGAAACAGTGACGAAACAGTGGCACAACCCAGCAGCACATCAAGCTTCAAATGAATAACGTATAAACCCCAAGCACAGGAAAACACTAGCACAACCCAGCAGCAAGGAGTTCCCACAGATGGAATAAAACACAGTCTAAAATGCACATCA
>QEPC01013643.1:2193430-2240460 GCA_003113815.1 Sphenodon punctatus
TCAACGTCCCCAACGCCCCTGAAGGGGAGCCGCGCCTGGATGGGATGTTGCATTGGAGGTGGCTTGCTGCTGGGCATAAGGGTCTTTAAAAAAAGAAAAAAAGGGGCGGGGAGAAACAAAATGGGAAAGTGTTGGAGACGGATGGCATTATAGCACAAGCAGATATGACAGCTATTTTGGTAGATTTAGCATGAATTACATATGTGCTGTCGGTGATGATAGGATTTGGCAGAAGGAAGAGGGATGAACTAAGTTGAAATGCACTCTCAGTCTTGATAATTGACTTTAAGGAGTGTGCTGTGCCAGGCAGGAATATGGCATAATATTCCTAAGAGTGGCCCAGGTGGAACATAAAGTTGTGGAAAGAACTGGGAGGGAAGACGGCATGTGCTGTTAGAAACCATGTTTACTGATTTGTTATTGAATCTGTATTAGGAATATATTATTGTGTAATCAGTTAGTCTGTATAAGCTTTGTGTAAATGGAACCAATTTGCATCTGCTAAGCTTGAACCTATTTCCGGGTGCCAGAACCAAAGAGGGTATCTTTAAACATAACGCTGTTCAGTTTTCTGTAACACAGTGTCCTACCGTCACAATGTTTAGACACACCGTCAACACAGTGTTCACCCCAAACACTGATTAAACTCCCAAGACCTGGCAGTTGTTCACTTCCAATGTTTGGGGTGAACACTGTGTTGACAGTATGTAAAAAACACTGTGACAGCAGGACACTGTGTTACAGAACACTGAACAGCATTATGTCTAAAGACACCCAGACAGGTTTCAATAACCTTTGTATTGTATGGTCTGGATTCATGACAAAGCAAGCGTCTTACCATCTAACATACTGCATAGCTGAATCCTCAGACTTCAACATACTAATTGCTGTTCTGACCTTGGATTGGCCCATAATGACTAAACTGAAACAGCTAGAACGAATACCCAAATGAAGCAGAAGTGAATAGTGGTTGTTACCCACTACATTGGGATTGGTTTGAAGTGGCTGAATTCAACAAATGGGATATTCGCCATGGATATTTGTTTCAACTATCGGGATAAATTCTAAGAGAAGCTGAACATTTTGGCCCCTCTGAAGCACATACTGAGCCTTAACCCCATAAGCTTCCAGGAACTACTAACACAGAGAATCAGGACCCATGTGCAAACCAGTAAAGTTCTAGTGACTTTCCAGGAGCTAAGTTCATTCACTTAATGTACCTTGTCCCCACAGTATAATATATGAAGATAAAAATGTACGCTAATCTGATTTAAATTAAACATTGAAACTTGATATTTATTTTCCTGACAGTGTGTGCATACAGTTATGACACATATCATGAACAGGTAGCAAAATTTACTTTCCCATTCCGGTAATTGGTAGTTATTTAGATCAATTATACTTTCCTTAGCAACGTAGTTTCAGCTACTAGGGATGTGCTAACACGGTTCGGACGTTCGGTGTTCGGCCGGAACTCAGCCAGTTCGGCCCGCTGAACCAAACGGCCGAACCAAACGGCCGAAGCCCTGAACAGTTCGGCCACTTTCAGATGAGTTTGCCAGCGTTCAGGCTGGAAAAACTAAGGATGGGCGAACTACTGACCGTGGTTCGGAAGTTTGGAGTTCGGACCGAACTCGAGCAGTTCGGTCGACCGAACCGAACTTCCGAACCGAATTTGATTTTCGAACCGAATCGAACTGAATTTCCGAACTTGGCTCTGTTCACCCATCCCTAAAAGATAATATTCCATTTATTTCAATGGGGTTTGAATTTCTGAACTTTGTCTGGAAGTTCAGGGTTCGGATCAAACTCGAATAGTTCGGTCGAGCGAACCGAACTTCTGAATCGAACTGAATTTCCGAACTGATCCAAATCGAACCGAATTTCCCAACTCAGTTCTGTTTGCCCATCTCTAGGAAAAACAGGGCTGGCAGGCCTAGGGGGTGGGGGGCAGCTGAGGAGAAGACTTCCTGGTGACAGAGGTGGAGAGGCCTGGACTAGCAGCCAGCCTGCCCAATCACCATCCCTCTTTTCCTTCGACCACTGGCTTCGCAGTCTGCGATTGGCCACAGGCTAGACCGAGCAGAGCCAATGGGGCTTGGGGTAAGGTGGGCGCAGCAAGTACCAAAAGTCATTGTCCTCCCCTCGTCCAATTCCTTCTGAGCTAGCCACTGATTCTGTCAGCAGGAGTTTTCAAAAGTCTCCCTCTCCCAGAAGTTTGTGTTCCTCCCAATCCGTTGCCATCCTCCTCCTATTTCACCCATCTCCACACATTTACCGCCATAGTTTCATTTATTTATATTATATTAGATTAGATATATGTAGGTGTTATTTTTATTTTTTACCCCTTCCTGTGTTCTTTCTCCCTACCCTCCATTGAATCCTTCACTCCTCCCTGTATAAATATATTCCATCCCTGATTCCCTTCCCCTGTTTTTGGATTTATTTAGAGTAGCATTAGATTTATTTAGGTTTCATTTCAGTTTTGTACCCCTCCCTGGGTTGTTTGTTGTGAGCTGTCTGGGTTCCTCCCCCCCATTCACGTGGATAGATAGATCGATAGATCGATAGATAGATAGATGTAGGAGTTAGCTTAGTTATAGAGATAGATAGAGATAGTGTGTACGTAGTGATTCAGGTTTAATATTTTATAGTGTGTTTGTAGAACTAGGCTTTTGTAGATATTAGATAATATTCCATTTAGTTCCATAGTTTTTAGAATAGTTAATAGCAGTTAGCGTTAGTGCAGATATATAGAATATAGATTACCAATTTGAATAAATAAATAAATAAATAAATAAATATAAAATCTTCCTGTGCATTCTTTGGGTAAGAGAAATGGAGAAGGGAAGCAGGAGAGGCCAGTCTGCTGCCCGTAAGGTGGGAAATGGGGCACGTGGCATGGGTGGCAGGGGCTGTGCCAGTGGAGTGGCAGCAGGCAGCAGCCTGAGCCGATCACTATGCCCCAAACTGCACAGGCCTGATTTTGGTAGTCAAACTTCAGAGGCTCCCAGCTCGGTCACCAATGTCCCCGACCCCCATTGTTGAGGTGATCCCCAGCAGTCCAGGGCAGGTGGATCCCACCCCGGCTGGGAGAGGCAGGGTCCAGACAATGACATCAGGGAGAGGAGCAGCAGCAGCAGCAGCAGCTATAGGGGGCACATGGAGAGTGACAGCAGCATGGTGGGCAGTTGATCAGCCTCAGGGTCAAGCCAGTACTCCCCTTCGTGGGACATCACTCTGATTGGGGACAGAAAGACAGACACTAGTCCTGTGGAGGAGATGTCTGGTGCTGAGGTGATGGCTGTCCCTCTGAGAGCTATGTTGCCACCATGTTCCTCCCCTCCCAGCAGTCATGTCAGCAGTGCATCACCCAGTGCGGGTCAGCGGGCAGGAGGGGGCAAAAAATCCTCCATCTGGGTGCATTTTAAGTTGGTGCTGGCAGATGATCCCAGGAGATGCAGTGCAGTTTGTGCCAGAAGTTGGTGAAATGTGGGCAGGTGCTCATCAGCCTTGGCACAACTGCCATGGTAAGGCACCTGAAGGGATGCCACAGCGCTGTGCTGCTAAGTGGGCAGGCAGGGGCAGTGGACGCCAGCGGGTTCCCGACTGCAACGACCAGTCGTCCGACTCCGTCAGCGGCAAGTGTCATGCTAAAACAGCAGCCTCTAGCAGCAGGAGCGGTATCACTGCTAGGGGGGAGGAGCAGCAGCAGCAGCAGTGTCAGTGCACTATGGAGGAGATGGGGTGGGGGCAGCTGCCAAATCCATCAGCAGCTGTAGGACGTGGAGGGCGACGTGGCTTTCAACTGAAAGCCACGTGCAAATTGGGGGAAATGATAGTGCTGGATGGTCAGCCCTTCTGGTTGGGAACATGGGGTTTAGGTGCCTGATTGGCTTCCTGGCATCCCAGTTTAAGCTGCCTTCGTGTACCACCCTGAGTTGGCAGGCGGTGCCAGCGCTGTGCCGGGCTTTAAAGGAGTGGGTGAGGGAGTAGTTGTCAAGGGCTGGGGGTGCCACCATCAACTTCACCACAGATCTGTGGTTGAGTAGAAACGCGCAGCATGCCAACCTGGCAGTGACGGCACACTGGTGGCAGGACTTGGAGGCAGAGTTTGGCAGTGGCAGGAGGGGTCCCAAAGCAGGATATAGGTGGGCCCTGGTTCAGGCAGATGTAATTGACGGCCCCCACATCACTCGGAACATCATGGCAGCCCTGACCGCCATGATGAGGGAGTGGGTCATTCCAGGCACTCCCTTCACCAAGGGGTGCATGGTGATGGACAATGCAGTCAACATATTGAGGGCAGTCAGCAAGGGGGGGGCTTCACGAGCGTCCCTTGCGTCGCACACACCCTTCACCTGGTGGTCAGGGATGCTCTGGGATTGAGGGAGAAGGGAATTGGGGTAGGCACCCTTAGCTCCCCGATTGAGTGGGAGAGGAAGCTGGCAGATTTCTTTAACCGGAGCATGAAGGGCAGTGACCTCCTCCTGGCAAAGCAGGCAGAGCAAGGCTCCCCAGGTCACCAGCTGGTGCAGGATGAGTCCACATGCTGGAATTTGACCTGCCTGATGTTTGAGTGGCTTATCGAGCAGAAAGCCGCCTTGCATCAGGTTCAACTGGTGATGGACAGCAGGGCACCTCCAGGGTACAATGGGATGAAATGGGAGATCCTAGCTCATATGGTCTTTCTGTTCAGACCGTTCCTGGCCATGATGGAGACCATCAGCACCTCAATGGCCACCATCAGCCAGGTGACCCCTCTTGTCTGGAGTCTCCTCAGGAGACTGGAGGAGATTCTCCAAAGGTGGGATTGTGGTCCTCAGAGCAGGAAGCTGGCAGATGAAGGGGTCGACCTCCTGCAGCAGCGGGCAGGCGGATGATCGCTGGTGGTTTGATGAGCTCCTGCAGTGGGAGGAATATGTTTTGTCAACCATGCTGGACCCCAGGGTTAAGGGCAGCTTGGCACGATAAACAGCACTCTATGGGTACTGGAAGGGTGACCTGGTGGAGAGGGTCCAGCAGTAAGAGTGGGCTCTGTAGAGTGAACGGCAGCAGCAGAACACCCCTGGGAATGGTGGGAGTGGGAGCAGCCACCCCTTTCAGCCGTCAGGGTCTATCCCTGCCCCAGTCATAGCAGTAGCAGCACTAGCAGCAGACTGAACAGCAGCACCACCCCTATTGACAGCAGCAGCTCATATTTGCAGGGCACTCTGGTGAGCATGGGCTCATGCACAGCAGGGAGGCAGTGTGACCGAGGGAAGTGGTGGAGGTGGTTCCCAGGCAGAGTTACATGAGGGAGTACGACAGCACCTCAGCAGCAGTGGAGAGCTACCTGGAGGAGGAGTCATGCATCGAACCCAGCAGCGATCCCTTGGCCTACTGGGCCGGCAAGACCAATATGTGACAGGCCCTGTCCAAAGTGGCCAAGAGTCTCTTGTCCTGCCCATCAATGAGTGTCCTCAGCGAGCAGGTGTTCTCCATGACGGTAGACATTTGTTCACCACACTGCCTGAGACTGTGGGCCAAGTTGGTGGAGTAGTTGCTTTTTATAAAAGTGAACCTTCCACTGCTTGGATTCCCCAAGCTTCCCCTGGACATGGATTGATGCTGCAGTGAAACATGCCATCCCGTGCCAGGAGCAGTGTTGGGACGGGGCTCCTCCTCAATCTGGGCTGCTGCTGCTGCTGAGGTTCTGTCTCTCTCTCCTAATACCCAATGCCCACCCTGCCTCTCTCTTTCTCTCTGACTAGATGACCTTGGTCGGCCTTTCTGACTCACCTCATGACGCAGGGTGGCATTGGGAAGCTGTAAGCCTGCCAGCCGGCCTCTGGATAGATGATTCATCCCTCCTATCTTACTGGCTTGCTCTCCCACGCACACTGCACAGTCTTCGCCAACCTATCTGAGTCCCCTGCCAAGGACCCAACCTGTCTTCACTACTGCCTCTCATGCCATGCTGCCTGTCTGCCCACCCGCCTAGGTGGCCAAGATCAAAACCTGCCTCAGTCTGCCTTCCCATGCTCATGCCATGCTGCCTGTCTGCCCACCCTGTGGGAAATGTTGAAGCCCTGCCCACCTCTCATGCAAAGGTGCCTTTATGCCTGCCATGGCAACCCTGGGTGATGTGCTCCAATGGCCTGATAATCCCGCTGCTTCTGTCTGCTGGTCCATGGGTGCTCTGCCCTGGCAAATCCAAATGTGCCCATGCAATCCTGCTGCTGCCATCTGCTGCTGTATGGGAGCTCTTACCTGGCAAATCCTACCATCCTGACTCCATGGGTGCTGCACACAGGCACATCCTTCTACTGCCTTCTCTGCTGTTCCACGCGTTCTGTGCCAGGTCAATCCAATATCTGCTGCTGCTCCCAGTGCTGCCTCTGCTGTCTGTATCATGTGTTCCGTGCCCTGGCAATCCAATGTCTTCTGCTGTTGCTAAGGCTGCCTCTGCTTTCTGTGCCATGGGTTCTGTGCCCAGGCAATCCAATATCTGCTGTTGCTGCCTCTGCTGTGCCCCGGGTACTGTGCCCTGGAAATCCAACATCTGCAACTGGTTGGCCACGTGATTCACCACCGGGCAAAGCTTGACCAATTGGCAGAATAGCTTATTAAGATCTGTGAGTAGGATGCAAGCCTGCAATGCCTCGCTGAGTGGGGTGCCAGCCACCAAGGGCTTCTGCTGCTGCTCCACCGATGCCTGGAAGCCTGCAACGCCCAGCTGAGTGGGGTGCCAGCCACTCCAGCACAAGGAACCACCATCAAGGGCCTATGTTCCAGGCACAGAGGGTTGTTGTAACACTTGTCTGCATGTGCCCCACTGAGGCCAGCCAGCCTGTAATGCCTGGCCAAGTAGGTTTGCCAGCCACTGAGCTTCTGCTGCTGCCCCACTGATGCCAGCCAGTCTGCAATGCCTGGGTGAGCATGGGTGCCAGTCACCGAGCCCTGTCCAGACCTCTGCCTCTGCTCCACCAATGCCAGCCAGCCTGCAATGCCTGGCCAAGCAGGGGTGCCAGTTACCAAACCCTGGCTGGGCCTCTGCTGCTGCTCCACCAATGCCTGGCAGCCAGCAATGCTCAGCTGAGTAGGGGTGCCTGTCACTGAGCCCTGGCTGGGCCTCTGCTGCTGCTCCACTGATGCCTGGAAGCCTGCAACATCCGGCTGAGTAGGGGTGCCAGCCACTCCAGTCTCAGGACCCAGCCTCAGGATTCTGGGGCCTATGTTCCAGGTATGGAGGGCTGTCATTCCACTTGTCTGAAAGTGCCCCACTGAGACCAGCCAGCCTGCAATGCACAGCCAAACAGGGGTGCCAGACACCGAGCCCATGCCGGGCCTCTGCCACTGCTCCACCAATGCCATCTAGGCTGAAATGCCCAGCCAAGCAGGGGTGCCAGCCCCTGGATCTTCCATTAGGGTTCTGGGGCCTACATTACAGGCACAGGGTGCTGTCCATATACATCATCTAGAAGCTGCCACTCTAGCCCCAGGACCCACCATCATGGTTCTGGGGCCATCATTCCACTCACAGGGAGCTTAGTTACACTTCATCGAGATGCTTCCACTCTAGTTCTAGGACCCACCAACAGGGTTATGGGGCCATCGTTCCACTCATGGGGAGCTGTCATTCCACTTCATCGAGAAGCTGCCACTCTAGTCCCAGGATCTGCCATCAGGGTTCTGGAGCCGTCATTCCACTAACGGGGAGCCGTCATTCCACTTCATGGAGAAGCTACCACTCTAGTCCCAGGACCCACCGTCTTGGTTCTGGGGCTGTAATTCTGCTCACGGGGACCTGTCATTCCATTTCATCAAGAATCTGCCACTAATCCTAGGACCCACCATTAGGTTTCTGGGACCATCATTCTGCTCACAGGGAGCTGTCATTCCACCTAATCGAGAAACAGTCAGCCACTCCAGCTCCAGGACCCACCATTAGAGTTCTTGGGCCTAAGCATCAAACCTGCCTACCTGGGCAACCCAGTGTGCCAAGCACCAAGCCTTCCTGGTCTCTGCTGATGCTGCTTCTGGGTCTCTGATGGCCTACCATGCCACCATGAGCACCCCTTGGGATCCCTGGAGTGCCCCAAGCCTCCAGGTGGGACCAATCTTTGCCAAACATTTCGGGGGTCTGAACTCCACCGGACCTCAACCCATGAACCCGAACTAAGTTTTAAGTCCGAACGGATGAACAGCCGAACATCCAAACTTCATCCTGTTCACACATTCTTATCAGCTACTGCACAGATGAAACACAATGAATTTCCATGACTGTTTTATCTTTCAATATATTTCAGTTTGTTTTTAATGTTACTTGCAGTCCCCACAGAGTCCTAAATCATAGTAATCTAAGGAGACTCATAACAGCTCTCCATTTTCAGATTTGTCATTCTGCTCTTAAATAAGAGAAATGTAAAGGCATTGGGAGGTCTCGTTCACCTTTCCCCTGTGGGTCTGACACAGTGGAAGTCCTGCCCCATTGCCTTTTAGACAATTTTTATTCTTTGCTAAAGAGTAAATAGTCTACTCATTTTTAGTCAGAAAATATTTTAATTATAGCCCCCATTATATTTTCTATATATAAAAAAGAAAAACAAATTGAGAAATTTCTACAGTCCCCTCCCCCAAATTATTTTTTCCTATCCACTTACTCTCAAGTCACTGCCTCCACTCACATATACCTGTCCTGCATTTGCTCAGTCTTTATTCTGACATTTTACATGCCTGAGGATGGGCCCCATGTGGGTTGAAAACTTGCATATTCTCACCAGCTACAGTTCTCCTTTGAGTGGCTCCATAATTCTCACGAATGGGCTCATGAGCTATGCTTGCATCACCTACCGTCCATCACTAGCTGTCCACCACCTATATGAAAGCATTCCATAGCCACCTCATGCTCTCTAGTATATAGAGAGAGTAACGTCCCCAAAGCAGAAAGTCGCAGCTGTAGCTATTTCCACTGGAAACAGCATTTCAGCAATTAGTGGTACGGCATGGCAAAGGCTTCATTCCACTAGTTTCATTCTGCTACTTCTGCAGTTCCACTAATTTCATTCCACTACTTCCACAGGCTTCACAAATAGTGGAAACATACCATTTTAGCTACTTCTGCCATTCTGCCAGCACCACAAAAGAGTGTAACAGTGGTTTTCTGACAGTTTCTGAAAATTCTGCAATTTTTCCGATAGTTTCTGAATTTTCAGAATGCCGGCGGAATTAATGGAATATTGGCAGAAAAGCCGCGGTGTGGCGTGGGTGGCGGAATGGAATCGTGGCATGGTAAAAGCTGCTGCCACTTTAGCCCTGCCCCAGACCCACTCAGTTCCTTCCAATCATGGTTGAATGTGGTTCAGCAATGTGCACAGGTTGACACTAGCTATATGGCTTCAAGATCAGTTTTTCAGGTATGCGCACAGTGTGCCAGAAGGGTCTCAAATCAGAACCTGCACAATTTATGCTTGATTTCCATGGGTGTAGACCATCGGTGCAATGGCTACACAGTCTTCTGTACTTTAAAAGCCTGCTGTACTTTAAAAGTGAGGAATGTCCGGCTGCCGGACTTATTGGCAGAAAAGGCTGATAGAGCCCCAGCCACTGACATGGCGCAAAGTGGGAAATCACTAACTCTCTCAAGGGGAGGAAAAATGGAGCAGCTCAGTGTTGAGCAAAATGGTTCTCCAAGAATGCCGGACCCACTGACAGTTGGGACAGCACAAATCCTAACTGTGGGGGATATGCAGAGTATGCAAAAGACAAAGAATAAAGGGGAGGTAGCAGGCAAAGCTAAAACAATCCATAAAGCATAAGGACAAGTCTGAAAAATGACTGGGGAGAGAGCTAACATCATCTGATGAGGAGATACATTCTGCCGTTAATGGTACCCCCCCCCCCGCTTTGCCTCCAATAAAGATTGTACAGTGCTATGCTGCTGCTGAGAATCCATCTGCTCCATGGGAGCTGGATGAAGCTATCCCCAGCACCTCCAGGTGTGTGGCCAGCACGGGACTACTTGCCACCTCATTCTTACCGTGAGGGGATCTGGCAACACTGGTTTTAGCAGTCACAGTAACAGTCACAGTCACAGATTACAGGACCCCTACAGCTCCCATCAGAGGGAGCTGAACTCCTGATGACCTGCATCCATCAGGTATTCACAATGGACATTTTTACACACACCTTAAAGTTCCAGATTTTTCAATCTTCTGGGTTTACAAGTCCACAAGTAAGTTCCAGATGTATTTTTCACACACACGCTGCCCTGAGGCAGTTCCTGAATGCATTCTTCACACAAACACTACCCTGAGGCAGCCTAAAGTAGCTGCAGCTGTAGACATGACAGGCTGCCATGGAAACCAAGTGACCACAGTTGCCTGGAGCAAAGCAGTGTGCCAGGAGAACTTTTTACACACAAAAGTTCTGGGAGAAGATCTGTGCAGATGTTCAAAGAGCCAGATGTTTATGATCTTGGTGAGTGATTTAGAAACACAGAAAGTTCAGGATGTAACAGGAAACATGCAGGAGAAATGTGTGTGTAAAAGCACCCAATGATAGCTTAATTGCAGCAGGGCAGTGGCATCACTCCAACCCTGCCTGTACAGAAACATACTGGAGAGGCTGTTCTAAAGGACTCACAATGACACATGGTGGCTTCCCCCATGACATTGCCCTGAAGAGCACCCAACTAGCCAATCTGGGGCTACTGGTTGACAATGCTCAGGCAGCCAATTGGGGTGAGCCAATGGAAACTCGCATGACATCATAGAGTGGCAGCCAGCAGCACAGCCTCAACCAAGCTCTACCCCCCACCCCCCGCCTAATCAACCACAGCCTTTAGAGCCAGGGGAGCTGGTGGAACCAGAGGCACAAAATAACCCAGGGCAAGTCAGAGAACCAGGGGAGTCAGAGTACCCTCCACCCTCAGATGAGGAGGTAGAGACCCCTTCAACCTCTCCATCAGAGGATCACAGACAATACCAGCTTTTCTTATGCCACTTCACAGCAGCACTTACGCTGACAACAGTAGCAGTGCAGGAGACAGAGGTAGACCCAGTATATAAACGTCTGGATTGCCCTGACACAGTAAAACTGACATTACCACTATTACCATGACTGGACAGGGAGGCCCAGAAGCTGTGGGCATCCCCTGCCACAGTGACCCAACTATGCCCACCATCATGTACCTACTATGCACTTCCACTGACTGCACCTCAAATGTACATTAAACATCCACCTCTGAACTCGATAACATAAATTGTCATTTTCATTTTTGTTATTGCAATAATGAAAACGACAACTGAGAATAACAACAATGATAACAAAAACAATAAATGAGAATATAAAAAATGACAACCAAGAATACCGATAACGATATCGATATCAATACCAATAACGATATTGATACTGATAATGATACCGATATTGATACTGATATTGATACCAAAAACAATACCAAAACAATACCAAAAGCGATAACAAGAAACAAAAATGACAATGTCATTATCATTGTCATTATTATTAGTGCTGTGGCGGTTGGATTCGGGGAAAATGTAGAGGGGGGAGGGAGCAGACATCTCGGAGTCTTAACAGGGTTGAACTCTTGAAATGTGCCTGTGTTGAGAGGGGTGAACAACTCAGCATTATCTGATGGACGTATCCCTGGCCAATGAGCAGCACAAGCAGGCCCCAGCAGTTTCATGGGACTCTCTGAGATTGCTCAATGCCTGCTGCCTCTCACAACCAATCAGTGGGGCTCTGGGGGCGGGCACTGCAACCCTTTATAATGGAAGGGCCAGGTTTTTTGTCTCCGTTGTGTGAGAGCTCTGCTTGTCAGCTTGCATTGGCAGAACTGTGGTGCTTGCACATAAAAAAATCCTCCCTAGCCCTCATTGTATTATTTATTTATTTATTTGTTTATTTATTAGGTATTCCCACCAACACCTTTCATTCCTCATACCCTACATTTTACCTTCTCCCTTTCCCTGCCCATCTCCCCTCTGTACATTGTATAGCGATAGGTAGTATAGATTAGATATAGATATATATTATAGACATATAGATTAGATTATAATAGTTATATAGATAATTGATTAGAAAATAGATAGTTTTCCTTTCCCCTTCCCGTCTCACTTAGATTTAGATAAATATTAGTTATGCACAGGAATCAATAATGATTCTGATACCAAAAATAAAATCTTTGTCTGAAATGGTACCAATATCAATAACGATAACGGATACCGATACCGATAACAAAAATGATATCAAAAACGATACCAAAAATGATAAAGACAACAAAAACAAAAATGACATTGTCATTAATAACAATAACGAAAGCGACATTTTTGAATAACGAAAATAAAAAACGAAAACGAAATGGGGGCCTGGTGCACACCTCTACAGAGTGCATATAGAGAAGTTACCCTTTGATGGAGAAGATCTCTTTGCTGTGAACACGGATGAAGTGCTAGAATGCATGCAAAAGTCCAAAACCACGGTATATTATATGCGTCTTATGTCAAGAAACAAGCAGCAGCAGCAGCAGTGCTTCATGCCAGGCAGATTCCAGAGCAACAGGTTCTTTAGAACGAAAGGGGAGGTATCAGATTAGAGCAGCCTTGGAAATCTTCAAACTTAAAATAGTATCTAAAATTAGGTATGGGGCGCTACTTTGGGGTTATGAAACAGTAGGTTGGAAATCACTTGATTCTGTGCAAAATTCTTTTTTACGCAATTTGTTGCAGGTACCAAGGTGTGTTTATTCAGCCATTCTTAGATTAGAAACAGGAACAGAATCCCTTGAAGCTATAATAACAGAAACTTGGTTAATGGCATTTTTGAAGATGAAAGATCAGGCAGAAAATTCACATGTAAAGCTCTGTTTATTAGAAAAATGGAAAATGGGTGGCAGCGATTCATGGTGGAAGGCCACTAATCAAGCTCTTTGTAGATTGGGCTTCTCTTTCACTTTTTTTGTCAGATCTCCCTGTAAAAGCAGCATGTAAAATCCTTAAACAAAAGATAAAGGATGTGGATATTCAGGGTCTTAGGGCATGGGTTAGTACCTCCAAAATATCCCCTTTGTATAAATATTTGCTGCCCAAATGGGGAGTATGTTCATATTTAGATTACGAAATCTCGTACAGTCATAAAAATGTGTTCACTGCCATGCATTTTCAAACCTTACGTTCAGTTATTATAGAGGGTAGATATAAGGGAATTCCCTATAATGATAGGATTTGTCCCTGTTGTGCTCAGGCAATTGAAGATTTACCACATATCTTATTCAATTGTCCTCAATATGGGAAATACAGGGAAAGGCGATTTAGGAACACAAGATGGCCTAGAGAGGCATCAGAATTAAGAGCTCTGATATATTTACTGATGAATGGGAGGTGGCTCTCTATGGAGATGCGATTGAAAAAGAGAGCGTGTCTGATTAGAGAGCAGCATTGATGATGAGAATTTTTTAGCAATATGAATGATCCTTTTCTTGGGTCTCTTTTTTGGGACTATTTGAGTGGAGATCCTGTATCAGAATCGGTAAAACAAGCTATGTAGTACACTGATTGTTATGTAGCAGCCGATAGGAAGATCGTCTCAAGGTTTTTTAGAATTATATAATTATGTTATAATGGAGTATCTTTAACTGGTATTTGGGAACCTATAATCGTGTACTTATATGTCTGGGTTTTTTTGTTTTATGTCTATTTTGCTGAAATTTTCCTTTTGTATTTTAATTTATTTTTTTTTGGCAATGACCTGATAGTCGAGTCAAATAAAAGGTTGATGACGAGAAATTCCTTTACACATTCCCTCCTATTCCTTTGATAGGGCAGGTGCTGCAGAAAATCATATTACACTCAGAAAATGTCATTTTGATAGTTCCAGACTGGCCCCACCAGCATTGGTATGTGGAGTTGATCAGACTTGCTATCAAACTCCTCCACCTCCCAATAAGGGTAGCAGAGTTGGTATGGAGTTCCAAGTGCTGCCTAGAAGTCAGCACCATTCAGTGGATAGCATGCCGTGTTTATTTCTGGCACACCTCAGGCTGAGCAAGGAGGTATACACAGTCATGGAGCACAATATAAAGCCCTCCACACTGCGAACATATGCGCTAAAATGGAAGCACCTTGCATACTGATTGGGACATCACATCCTTACTGACAACCAGGTTACAACTGGGGTTGTTTTGGATTATTTGTGACATCTCTCCCAAAAGGAATTGTCCATACCCTCTTTAAGAGTACATATGGCAGCTATTGCTAGGAACATACAGGATTTGGATGGGTTCACAGTGTTCACCTACTCACTTACAAAAAGATTCCTGAGTGAGCTTGCAAATCTGTTCCCAAAATCACGGTACCCAGTGACATCATGGGACCTCCCTCTGGTGCTACAGAGTCTCATGGGCCCATTCGAACCAGCAGGAACAGCCACGTTACACCATTTAATGCTTAAAACCCCATTCCTAGTTACCATAACCTCTATCAGAAGTATGAATGAAATTGCTTCCATAATCATCACTCTACCATAAATGCGGTTCCATGCAGACAAGATGGTCATAACTCTCCAACTGGCTTTTATCCCTAAGGTAAACTCTCCTTTCCATCTGAGGCAACAGGTGATGTGACCTATCTTTTTTCCCCAGACTACATACTCCAGAGGCCATTTTTACATGGACGGCCCCTGCTGAGTGTTTGGGCAGGTGTGCGGGGGAGCATTCATATAAATGACTGGTGGTGGGTGGGGGGATGGATGTCCACCCGTGTGAACACAGAGCAGGATGGGTAGGGGTGTGTGCGTGCTCCTGCACAACACCCACCTTCACCCATCACACACCCATCTCCACCCATGGAGCCCTCTGGAAAACCAGTGGAGGTGGGTGGAGATGGGTGGAGGTGTGTGTGTGTCCGTGTAAAGGGAGACACACATCCCTCCACCCACCACAGCAAAACACCCATCCACCCACTCACCCCCATCTGTGTAAAAACGGCCAGAGTTACAGACGAAACATCATACAGTGGATGTCAGACATATGCTATTGTACTATCTGCATAGTACAGCAAGCATCAGAAGAACAAGATAATCATTTGTATCTTACACAGATCAAGCGTTAGGTAAAAAGGTAACTTCACAAACTGTATCCAGATGGTTGGTAGCTTGTATCTGACTTGCATATGAGCTGTAGAGTAAGACAGCACCAGTAGACCTGAGGGCCCATACTACACATGCCATGGGGGCAACTGTGGCAGCACTGGGATGTGTGTCTGCAGGTGATTTATGTAGAGCAACAGTGTGGTCCTCAATGCATACCTTCATGGAATATTACACTTTGCAACTGCAATCACAGGAATATTCTGTGTTTGGCACAGCTGTGCTAAATACCATACATTCTGTAGATGGTCAATAAAGAAATCACAATTTTTTTCACTTGAAGCGTGTGTCCACAAATCACTTTATTAACTCACCCACCTCCAATTATGACTTGTGAATTGCCCATTGGTGAGAATAATGGAGCCACTCGGAGAAAGGGAGGATACTTACCTGTAACCAGAGTTCTTTGAGATGACTCCCCATATTCTCACCCTACCCACCCTACCAGCCCAGTTAGAGTATTTTTTCACAAGGGGTTGGAATGAAGGAACTGAGTGGGTCAGGGGATGTTATTCCCTATATATACTAGGGAGCATGAGGTGGCCATAGAATGTTTTCAAATAGGTGATGGACAGCTAGTGACAGATAGGGCTGTAACGGAATGTCGCAGTGGTAGCTATTTCCGCCAGAAACAGCGTTTCCGCAATTAGTGGTATGGCATGGCAGAGGCTTTCATTCCGCTAGTTCCATTCCGCTACCTCCGCAGTTCCGCTAATTTCATTCCGCTACTTCCACAGGCTTTGGAAAATAGCAGAAACATGACATTTCTGCTACTTCCGCCATTCCGTCAGCACCACAAAATAGCAGAACAGTGGTTTTCTGACAGTTTCTGACAATTTCGCAATTTTTCCAATAGTTTCCGAATTTGCAGAATGCCGGCGGAATTAGCGGAATGTCAGCAGAAAAGCCACGGTGTGGTGCGGGCAATTCCAAAATGGCAGAATGGAATCACAGCGCGGTAACAGTTGCTGCCACATCAGCCCTAGTGACAGACAATAGGTGATGTAAGAATAGCTCGCGAGCCCATTGGTGAGACTATACGGAGCCATCTCAAAGAACTCTGGTTACAGGTAAGTAACCTCCCCTTACTCCAATAAAAGATACCACCTAAACTACTTTGTCAATTTTTTTCAAAGGCAGTGCCTAAATTTGGAAGAGGATTCAGTAATCTAGGACACTTTAAGAGAAAAAACTGTATGAATAACTCCTTATTGTTTGAACATTCATAGTACTATTAGAATGTGATCCTCTGAACACACAGAGCACATGTGAGTCCCGTTCACGTCAATGGACCTCATACCCTCGTTAAGCCTTAACACTGAAGCTATCTGCTCAGAGAACTGTGCTGTTATTGAGGCTCTCACTGAATTTTTTTTTAAAATAAAATTTTTAGTTATCCTTTTTTAAAATGTGCTGCTTTTTTGCTGCTTTTTAAAAATGCATTTCTTATTACTGCATGATATGATGCACAATTCTATTTATTTATTTATTTATTTATTTATTTTCTCCCATATTGGGTGGGTTTTTTTTAGCAAGAGCTAGGGACTGCACTTAGTCAACCAGCTGTGCTACACAGTGCCCATGATGACCACGTTCTTGCAGACAATTTTGGCTTTATCCAAAATAACAGCCTTCTGGGCATATCTTATTAATTAGGGATGTGTGAACAAAACCAGGTTCGGATGTTTGGCCGTTAGGTTGTTCAGGTCAAAATTTCAGATTGTATTCAGTATTTAGTTCATCAGGATCGGTTTGGGCTTTAGTTTGGTGCAATCAAGAACTGAAAATAACATTTGTTTTTTTAAATAAATGGAAAAAACTAAAAAACATATTTCTGGCTATAACATTTTTGTTTCTTATTGAATTTAGATGAAAGTTGTGGAGATTGTGCCTGGGATTAATTGCAATATGTATACCAAAATTTGGAACTATTAGATAAAGGAAACTGATTTCAAAAGAAATTGAATGTTGTGATTTTAGGAAAAGCTCTATACACATTCATGACTACAACGTCTTTATCTTGCATTCAATGTTTATGAAACTTGTGTATATTATGTACCTCCATAATCTTAATACCTCTGCCAATTTTCAGAAAGAGTGGATAAAGGGTCCCAAGGGTATAGGACATTAACTTGAAAATACATTTCCAGCTGTAACATTTTGATATTCCATTCTGTTTAGAGGATATTTGGCAAGAATATATCCAATACCTTTCCTTATATTTCAGCAAATGTACAGGAGATTTTAATAAAGGGCCCCAATTATATAAGCAATTTATGTTGTCCATGTGAAGATCATTATTCAGATTAATATCAGCATATTCAGTGCCAGTCAGAGGCAGGCACCGTGCATGGCAGGGGGAGAGAGACTGTAGGAAGAAGGATGTGGAGCAACCCCAAAGACTGACAGACACATTCAATGGCCAAACACATTACTGCAAGCTTCTAGCTTTACAGGACCAATTGGGAGTGGCTTCAAGGTGGGCATAGGGGGCGACTCTGAGGCGGGCATAAGCAACATAACTGGGACTTATGAGATAGCATCCCAGAAGTCAGGAAACATATTTTAAACACATCCAGGCTGGCCAATTATCATCACAATCACATCCTGCAGCACTGAGACAGAAGACATAAGAGAATATCTATTGACTCTTTCCTAAACAGATGCTTCTGACTTCCCAGAAACAAGTGGGGGAGATATGTTGGGATGGTCCCAGCACAGAATGAGGATATTTGGTTGACATTTCTGTTGGCCAATTCGCATCACAAACCGATCTTATACCACAGTGACATAAGAGTATGCCAGGCATAGGCCCCTTCTGTATATATGTTGTACAGGCATATAAAATTGGGACCCTTTATAAAATCTTTCTAATATTTGGCAGAGATGATCATGAAAGTGTAATATATAGCCCTGCCAAATTTCATGTACACTGGTTGGACTACAAAGATGTTATAGTCAGACATACATTTATATGTTAATTGCTTATACTACCAAGACCCTTTTCCCAATCGTTTTGAAATCTGGCAAAGATAGGAAATATTGGAAGGGGTATAAACTGGACATGTTTCACCTACATTAGATGTGAGGCAAAGAAGTTACAGCTAAGAATGTATATGTAGAATATTGCAAAATACAATAATTCAACTGCTTCTAAAATCTGATGCATTTATTCAATCATTATTAAATTTGGTACACATAATGATTTCTATTGGAGGTATAGGCATCCCAATATTCAGACACATAGGATAAAAAACAAAAAAGGCACAGCCAAAAATGTGTTTTCCATTGAAACCAATGGAAATTCAATTCCAAACTCACCGAATGCATCCGAACCGAACGTTCGAATTCGAGTTCGGTTCGCACGTTTGGTTCGGTCAACCAAACTATTCAAGTTATGTCCAAACTCCGAACTTCAGAACCGCGTTCGCCCATCCCTATTATTAATCTTCTTGGGAGCTTCAGATGATTGGAACAACTTTTCAGTGTTGTTGGAGCCAGGCTGTTACCTGAAATGATGATAGAAATAATAATTTATTTTGTACATTTTCTAGGTGATGTACCTGTTTCATGTCAATAACAAGGTACTGCTGATATTTCCTGAACTTCTCTAGCCACATCTTCAGGACATTTTCATGAAGAGGACCAGCTGTGTCAACAGTGGGCATTTTTAGACACGTTAAAGTTCCGGAAGTTTCAATCTTCTGGGTTTACATGTCCACAAGTAAGTTCTGAATTCATTTTTAACACACACACTGCCCTGAAGCAGTTCCTGGATGCATTCTTCACACAACCACTGCCATGGGGCAGCCTAAAGTAGTTGCAGCTGTAAACGTGACAGGCTGCCATGGAAACCAAGTAACCACACCTGCCTGGAGCAAAGCAGTTTACCAGGAGAACCTTTTACACTCAAAGGTTCTGGGAGACGTTTCACACAGAAGTTCAAAGATCCAGATGTTTAAAATCTGTATGAGTGATTTAGACACACAGAAAGTTCTGGATGTTACAGCAAACATCCAGGAGAAATGTATGTCTAAAAACACTCAGTCAGCACATTTGCTGTGCTCCTCACACTTCCTCCTCCTCACATTTGTTGTGCTCCTCACACTTCCTCCTCCACCTTGGCTACCTTCCCCTCCTGCTCCTCCCCTACCCTCCCTATCTCTCACCAGCCCATCCGCCCCCCTTTTCCCAATCTTATACCCATTCCCTGCCTTCCCCCTGATGAGCTCCTATTCTCCTGCTCCCTTTTGAACGGTCGCTCCTTTGGCAATAAAGCACCCTACTTCCATGATCTCTTCCTCTCCACTCCCTCCAGCTCCATGCCCTTACTGTAACCTGGATCTCCCCCTCTGACTCTATCACCCCAGCTACCCTCTCCTTTGGGGGGTCTCTCCTTTTCTCACCGGTCATGCCCCAAAGTCCGGGGTGGTGGAGTGGACCTCCTCCTCAATAACTTCTGTCAATTCCAACCACTTTCTTTCCCCCCCCCCTCCTTCCCGTCCTTTGAGGCTCACTCTGTGCACCTCTACTCCCCCACTCCATCTCTGTGTCGCTGTCATCTACCACCTCCCTGGCTCTCTCTCTTCCTTTCTCTCTGAATTTGAGTCCTGGCTCACTTTCTTCATCTCTGGCGATACCCTCACTCTCATCCTCAGTGACTTCAACATTCATGTTGATGTCCCTTCCCAGCCCTCCATCTTTTGCTTCATCTCACTAGCCTCCTCCTTCAACCTCCACCTTTGGACCAACTCCCCCACCCATGCTAACAGCCATTCTCTTGACCTCATCTTCTCTAGGAACTGCTCTGTCTCTGATCTCTCCTTCGATCCTCATCTCATCTCTGACCACTTCCTTGCCTCTTTCAATGTCTCCCACTGCCCCCCTTCCTCTTCCCCTTCTCAACGCTCCTTCCATGACTTGCAGGCCATTAACCCCCTGGACTTTGCCTCCTATCTCTCCCCCATTTATCCCCTCAGTCTTCTTCTCCTCCTCCTCCCCTGATTCTGCCATTTCTGCTTTCAATATTTCTCTCTCCACCACCCTTGACTCCCTTGCCCCCCTCTCCTCCCGCCCTGCCCACTCCCACAACCCCCATCCTTGGCCCATCACCCCCAGTATCCACCACCTCTGCTCCTGCACCCATGCTGCTGAACTCCTTTGGTGCAAATCCCACTCTCATGCTGACTTCCTTCACTTCAGATTCTGTCTCTCCTCCCTTACTTCTGCTGTCTCCCTTACTAGACAGAATGACTACGCCTCCCACATTGTGTTCTGTTCTCGGGACCCTTGCCACCTGTTCTCCACTTTTGACTCCCTCCTCAAGCCCCCCTGTCTTCCTTCTTCCTCTTCCTTTTCTGCTCAGAATCTTGCTTCCTTCTACATCTCCAAGATAGACAAGATCCGCATTGACATCGGTTCCCACTCCTCTGCTCTTCCTCCTCCCTCCCCTCTTCCTCCTCCCCCTCCTTCTCTCCTGTCTTCCTTCCCTCCCACCTCCCTTGATGAAATCTCCTCCTTGCTCTCCTCCTCCAACCCTTCCACTTGCCCCCTTGACCCCATCCCCTCCCTCCTCCTGACCTCCATTTTTCCCACTGTTGCCCCTTCCCTCCTGCACATCACCAACCTCTCCCTCTCTACTGGCTCCTTCCAATCCACCTTCAAGCACGCCACTGTCTCTCCTATCCTTAAAAAGTCCACTCTTGACCCCTCTGACCCTTCTAGTTACCATTCTGTCTCACTCCTTGCTTTTGCTTCCAAGCTGCTTGAATGTGTTGTCTAATCCAACTGCCTTGACTTCCTCTCCGCCAACTCCTCCCTTGACCTCCTCCAATCTGGCTTTCACCCCCTTCACTCTACTGAAACTGCTCTCACTAAGATCACCAACGATCTTCTTGTGGCTAAATCGAACCGCCTCTATTCCATTCATGTCCTCCTTGAGCACTCTACTGCCTTCGATACTGTTGACCACTCAGTCTTGGAGGATTCATTTCACTCCCTTGGCTTCCGTGGTTCCATCCTCGACTGGTTCTCCTACCTCTCTGACCACTCCTTCAATGTGTCTCTTGCCAACTCGACCTCCTCCTCCCTTCCCCCTCTCAGTTGGTGTTCCCCAAAGCTCTGTCCTTGGCCCTCTCCTCTTCTCTATCTATATCCTGTTCCTAGGCAAACACATTGCCTCCCATGGCTTCCAATATCACCTCTACACTGATGACACTCAGCTCTGTCTCTCTACTCTCTCTTTCTCCATCTATTCAAGCTCGCCTCACCAGCTGTCTCTCTGACATCTCTACTTGGATGTCTCAACGTCAACTCAAACTCAACATGGCTAAAACTGAACTTCTTATCTTCCCCCCTCATCCTTCCTCTCCCTCTTCCCTGTCGATCCTCATTGATGGGGTCACCATTCTTCCTGTCCCCCAAACTCGTAGCTTACGCTTCATCTTTGACTCACCCATTTCTTTTAAACCCTACATCGACTCTGTTGCCAAATCCTGATGCTTCTCCCTCCATAACATTGCTAAGATTCACCCTTTCTTCTCTGTCTCCTCTGCCAAAACCCTTGTTCATGCCCTAGTCATCTCTTGCCTTGATTACTGTAACCTCCTTCTCACTGGCCTCCCCTGCTCTCATCTTTGTCCCCTTATCTCCGTCCAAAACTCTGATGTCAGGGTCATCAACCTCGCCCGTCGCTTTGACTACGTGAAACCCCTCCTCTCCTCTCTTCACTTGCTCCCCCTTCCTGAACGAATCCTGCAAAAGCTTCTAGTCTTCACCTATAAAGTTGTTCACAACCTTGCTCCCCCTACCTCTCTGCGCTAATTTCCCTCCGTACTCCAGTCTGTGAACTTCGCTCCTCCTCTGTCCCCTCTCTCGCCCTCCCACACCTCCCCTGCTCCCCTATCTGCCTTTGTCTCTTCTCCCTACCTAATCTCCATGCCTGGAACTCCCTCCCTGCCCACATCTACCTTGCCCCCTCCCTTCATACCTTCAAATCCCTCTTCAAGGCCCACCTCTTCTGCTCTGCCCTCCCCAACTCCTCGCTCCCCCCACCTAACTCCTGATGATACCCTCCATCCAGTACAATCTGTTACCTAAGGTCTGTGTACTCATATCCTCACCACATGGACCAACCAGCCACCATTCTCGATGTAACCAAACCAAGCGCATGTAACTGGGACATCGCATCCTCGTGAATGTTACATTTCTTGTCTAGCCCTCTGTTCCCCTTCCTTCATCTCCCCCCCACCCTCGTCTCTCAGACTGTAAGCCCTAGGGCAGGGACCATGTCTATTCAAGTACTTTGTAAAGCGCCAGGTACATTGCTGGTGATATATAAATGTTTGATAATAATAATAAATTGTTCTTCCTGTCACAATATCTGGATGGCTGAGATCAGCAGTCATCAGGGCCATATCCCGTATCTCAGATGGTATTCTCAAAAATTCAAGCAAGTTGATATTTACAAAAAAATGATTTCATTCTCAAACAATCCTCTCTCTATGGCAACTCAAGTTTCTGACGCTGTTCTGATGGGAATGAGAATCTTTGTATCATTATTTTGGCAATATAAATACACTGAGGCAGTGTGCTGTGTGGGAGGAAGGGGTTTTGGTTCCATCTTGGGTTTATTTTATTGTTGAATGTCATTTGTATTTTGTTTTTTATATTTCTATGTATGTATTTTTATGGTTTTAATGTTACAAGCCACCCCGAGTTGCTTTAGCAGGAGACTGAAGCTGATAAATTTAATGAAATAAATAAAATAAATGCATTATTATTACTATTATTGCTTTTATTATCCTAATTATCATTATCATCATTATAATTACTTTTCCTTTGATATCTCTCAAGTAAATTAAAAAGTAGATCCTTTTTGCTCATACAATAAGGTTGAAACTCACCATTGTGCAGAACACCTATGTAAGACCCATGCATCAGATGTCATATAAGCCTTCAAAATAGGACTTACCTATGACTAAGTGGAGTGCTGATTATGTTTAGGTATGCTGAACAGGATAGATTTTACCCCAATATGCCTCACTTCTGCCTATGGTGTTTGTTGAGACATAGCTTTTGTGATGGTTCTCTGTTAATGGAAGAATTTCATCCTGAATGCTCTGCAAACATGCTACAAACAAATGTAGGCTTTACACTGTGTCAGAACTATACATGGCACCTTATGGACCCCTGAGATTACAATTTGTAGCAAGTGCTTCATTAGGATTTGTAGCTTTGCTTCTCATTGCTAAAATACAGTGGGGACAGATTAGGATAATATGAAACTGTTATAAACAGGATTTGAGAATTAAATCAGTGGATGCAAAATTACTACCTTCAGGTTCAAACAAATAACATTTTTAAAAGGATTTATATAAAGTTTAACAAATCTGTTGCTTAATGGCTTAAATCTCAAACCAGGAGTTTTTCATGTAAGGAGAAGAGGCTGCACTGAGAAAACAATTGTCAACAGGTTCAGGATGCACAAAGAACTCCAGATTACTGCAATTACGCTCTGTGAAGAAAACAGATTAATAGTTATTATATTCTGTTTTCTCTCCTAACCTAGTCTGATGTGAATTTACTTACTGTCCTCCCATTGTCCCACAAAATAAAAAAATGTGAAGTTTTAGATTATTTTTCAGTTCAGTGAATTTTGAAGTGATGGCTGTTCAATTTTCTTCCGTGTATAATTTATTGGATGCATTCAAACAGATACAGAACACATTTCCCTTTTTTCGATTTGTGAAAAGCAGGCATCACTCTTATTGTTAGGAGGTGATACTTCATTGCAGATGGCCAATGTGCCACTTGAGTTCCACTTAAAACATACAGCTATAATTCTGAAATCCACTCCTATAGATAAGGTGAAAATCCACTCCTCTACAGTGGGACAACACAAGGTGAATGCACCACTGAAATTTCATGGATTAACTCATTTTTATAGTCCTGGTGGTAAAAGAGGGTGTAACCTGATTTAAATTGTGCTGTGTGGGCTCTCTCTGTACAGCAGTGACTTTTCCCTTAATGTGGGAGCAAGAAAAATGGAACATAATGTGCACATCTGTGAACTATTACCCAGAGAGAAATTATTTATTTATTTATTTATTTATTTAATTTTATTTTATTTTATTTTATTTTATTTTAAGAATTTTGCTACTCCGCTCCTCCTGCCACAGGCAGCTCGGGACAGCTTACAATTTGCAAACAAGCATTAAAACAATTTAAATACAACTAAAAAGAGGACAAAAAGAAAAATAACCCCTACCCAACAACCCATCCCCTCAACCATCTCCCCTTCCAAATGCCTGGTGGAACAGCCAGGTCTTACAACTTCTCAGAAGAGAGGGGAGATCCAGGGCCAAATGGGCTGCCACTGGAAGGGAATTTCACAGCTGTGGTGTGGCCACCGAGAACGCCCTCCCCTGCATGGTTCCCCAGAAGACTCAGGGGACCTCGAGCAGGGTGCCCTCAGATGACCGCAAGGGTCAGTCCAGCATCTGGGGAGTGAGGCGGTTCCAAACATAGGTAGGGTGTAGGCCATTTAGGGCTTTATAGGCCAAAACCCACACCTTGAATTGGGCCAAAAAAACCACCGTCACCCAGTGCAGAGAGCAGAGAACTGGTGTAATATGCTCCCGGCATCCCAGTTCTACCAGGAGACAGCCCTCTGCATTTGGCACCAGCTGCAGTTTCCAAGCCGTCACCATGGGTAGCCCCATGAAGAGCGTGTTACAATAGTCCAATCTGGAGGTGATGAAAGCATGGATGATGGTGGCCAGGTCAGAGCCTGAGACAAATGGCCGAAGCCATTGCACCAGATGTAATTAGCAAAGGGTACTCCTCGCCACAGCCTCCACCTAGGCATCCAGGCAGATCTGTGCCACGAGGAGCACCCCCAGACTCCATATCTGAGGTACCAGTGGAGGGCAGACCCCGCCAATAATGGGGGCCACCATTTCCATTGCCTTACCCACAAACATCACCTCTGTCTTGTCCGGATTCAGCCTCAGTGAGTTAGTCCTCATCCAGTCCCCCACAGCCATCAATCACAGAGTAAGCATCGAGACTCCAGGGCCTGGGTCTGTTGAAAAAGAGAGACAACAGCTGGGTGTCATCAGCATATTTATTTATTATTAATTATTATTATTATTATTATTATTATTAACAAACATTTATATAGCACCAGTAGTGTACCTGGCACTTTAAAAAGTAATAAAATAGGCACGGTCCCTGCCCCTAGGGCTTACAATCTGAGAGACAGGAGCTGGGGGAGAGATATAGGAAGGGGAACAGAGGGAGAGACAAGGGGTCTAACATTCATGAAGATGTGAGGTCTCAAGTACACGTACTTGACTTGGTTACGATGAGAATGACAGCAGACAGGTCCATGTTGCAAGGATAAGGGTAAACAGACCATAGGTATAGGAAATAGTGGCTCAGCAGGATAAAGAGTCAGACAGAGCAGAGCGAAAGAGGTGAGTTTTAAGGAGAGATTTGAAGGTATGAAGGGAGGGGGCAAGGCGGATGTGGACAGGGAGGGAGTTCCAGGCATGGGGGGCAGCAAGTGAGAAGGGACGAAGGCGCTTAGGGGAGCAGGGAAGGCGTGGAAGGGTGAGAGAAGGGACAGAGGAGGAGCGAAGTGCACGGGCTGGAGTATGGAGGGCGATAAGTGCAGAGAGGTAGGGGGGAGCAAGGTTGTGAAGAGCTTTATAGGTGAAGACTAGGAGCTTGTGCAGGATTCGTTCAGGAAGGGGAAGCCAGTGAAGCGAAGAGAGGAGGGGCTGCACATGGTCGAAGCGACTGGCGAGGTAGATGACCCTGGCAGCAGAGTTTTGGACAGAGATGAGGGGAGAAAGGTGAGACCGGGGAAGGCCAGTGAGAAGGAGGTTACAGTAATCGAGGCGAGAGATGACCAGAGCATGAACAAGAGTTTTGGCAGACGAGACAGAGAGAAAAGGGCGAATCTTAGCAATGTTATGGAGGGAGAAGCGACAGGATTTAGCAACAGAGTCAATGTAGGGTTTAAAAGAAAGGGCTGAGTCAAAGATGAAGCCTAGGCTACGGGCTTGGGGGACAGGCAGGATGGTGACTCCATCAATAGTTATTGACAGTGAGGAAGGAGAGGAAGGATGAGGGGGGAAGATAAGGAGTTCAGTTTTAGCCATGTTGAGTTTGAGTTGACGTTGAGACATCCAGGTAGAGATGTCAGAGAGACAGTTGATGAGACGAGCTTGAACAGAGGGAGAGAGAGAGGGAGTAGAGAGATAGAGTTGAGTGTCATCAGCATAGAGGTGGTATTGGAAGCCATGGGAGGCAATGAGTTTGCCTAAGGATGAGGTATAGATCGAGAAGAGGAGAGGGCCAAGAACAGAGCCTTGAGGAACACCAACTGAGAGGGGGAAGGAGGAGGAGGCGGAGTTGGAGAGAGACACATTAAAGGAGCGGTCAGAGAGGTAGGAGGAGAACCAGTTATGGACAGAGCCACAAAAGCCAAGGGAGTGAAGGGAATCCAGCAAGAGTGAGTGGTCAACAGTATCGAAGGCAGCAGAGAGATCAAGGAGGACAAGAATGGAATAGAGACGTTTAGATTTAGCCACCAGAAGATCGTTGGTGATCTTAGCGAGAGCAGTTTCAGTAGAATGAAGGGGGCGGAAGCCAGATTGGAGGGGGTCAAGGGAGGAGTTGGAGGATAGGAAGTCAAGGCAGCGGGAGTAGACAACACGTTCAAGCAGCTTGGAAGCAAAAGGAAGGAGTGAGACAGGACGATAGCTAGAAGGGTCAGAGGGGTCAAGAGTGGACTTTTTGAGAATAGGAGAGACTGTGGCATGTTTGAAGGCAGAAGGGAAAGAGCCAGTAGAGAGGGAGAGGTTGATGATGTACAGGAAGGAGGGGGCGACAGTGGGAGTAATGGAGGTGAGGCGGCGGGAAGGAATGGGATCAAGGGGGCATGTGCAAGGGTTGGAGGAGGAGAGCAGAAAGGAGATTTCCTCAAGGGAGGCAGGGGAGGAGGATAGGAGAGAAGGAGGGGGAGGAGGTAGAGGGGTGGTAGTGGGAAGAGGAGAGGAGGTGGAAGCGACGTCGAGGCGGATCTTGTCTATCTTGGAGGTGAGGAAGGAGGCAAGATCCTGAGCAGAAAGGGAAGAAGGAGGGGGAGGACAGGGAGTCTTGAAGAAGGCCTCATATTGATGACACCACACGCCGAACCTCCTGATCACATCACTGAGTGGCTGCATGTATATGTTGAACAGGAGAGGGAAAAAACCAAACCCTGCGGGACTCCACGCGAGTGGTCTCAGTATGATGAAAAATACTCCCCAAGAACCACTCACTGTGTTCTACCAGTCAGGAAAGAGCGGAACCATTTGAGAACAGTCCCGCCCACCCCTGCACAGTCCCACAGCCACATCATCAACATCCCATGATCAACTGTATCAAATGCAGTCAAAAGATCTAATAGAAATAGCAGGGTAGAACAACCCCAGTCCATTTCCCAGCACATATCATGCACCAAAGTCACAAGTCCAGTCTCGGTGCCATACCCCGGACGAAATCCTGACTGAAAGAGTTCCAGATATCGAATGTGGTCAAGATGTCCCTGGAGCTGCTGAGCCACTGCTCATTCAATAACCTTCCCTAAAAAGGGAAGGCTAGAGCTGGCAAGGGAGTCAACGTCAAGCGATGGTTTCTTGAGTAGAGGCTGAACCACTGCCTCTTTGAGACAGCCCGGCACTCTGCCCTCCCAAAGGGAGGGATTGACCACCCCAGCCAGCAATGGCCCCATTGTCTCTCAGGAAGATTTAATCTGCCAGGACAGGGAAGGATCTAATTCACAAAATGTGGCCCTAACAGCCCCAAGAACACCAACCGCATCGGCGTGTGTCTCCGACTAAAATTGATGCCACAAAACCAGACAAGATTAAGCTTCCATAACCTCCTGTTCCCCATATGTATTAATTGTGGCATTGAAGTCGTGGTGAATCCGAGTGATTTTATCCACAAAATAATCCACAAACATGTCACAGTGAGCAGTAAATGACTCCACTCCAAGACGGAAGGAGGCCGGTGCTGGCGTTGGGCACCTCTAGGACTTTGCCGAGGGGCTGCGAGGTATGAAGCAGAAAGGCAGGCGACTAGAGTGATGCTGGTGTCGGACTCGCTCTGAATCTGACCGACTTCTCCCTAGGACCCATTTGCGGTCCTACATTGAGGCTGTGAGGAAGGCAAAGAAAGATTACTTTGCCACCCTCATAGCATCAGCAAAGTCGGGTCCAGAAGAACTGTTACGGGTGGTGTGGGGGCTGGTCAGTCCGGCCTCCCTCCATCTGGACGGGGACTTGTCCCAGGTCCACTGTGAGGAGTTTTCCATCTACTTGGCAGACAAGATTGCTCGGATCCAGAGCAACTTCGACACTGGATTAGAGACAGTAGGAATTGAGTGTGAGGTGATGGAGGCGCCATCTGGTCCATCTTTTTGGAATAAGTTACAGGAAGTGACGCCAGCCGATGCTGTGGAGATCCTGGGGTCGGTTAGGGTCACCAGTTGTGAATTTGATCCTTGCCCATCCTGGTTGGTGAAAGCCTCCAGGGAGATATTGGGGCCGGTGCTGGCAGGGGTTGTTAACGCGTCCCTTCGGCAGGGGAGTTTGCCCCCCAGTCTCAAGGAGGCCGTGGTGCACCCCCTGTTAAAGAAGCCATCCTTGGATATGGACACATTTGCCAGCTACCGACCCATCTCTAACCTTCCCTTTTTAGGGAAGGTTATTGAATGGACGGTGGCCTTGCAGGTCCAGGCTCACCTAGACAGCATCGGTTTTCTCGACCCCTTTCAATCAGGGTTTTGACCCGGCCACGGTATGGAGACGGCCTTGGTGGCCTTGGTGGAGGATCTCCGCTGGGAGATGGATGCGNCTAAGGTTATTGAACGGGCAGTGGCCCTGCAGCTACAGGCTCACCTGGACAGCATTGGTTTTCTTGACCCCTTTCAAACAGGGTTTTGACCCGGCCACGGTATGGAGACGGCCTTGGTGGCCTTGGTGGAGGATCTCCGCTGGGAGATGGATGCAGGATGTTCAACACTACTGGTCCTGCTAGATCTCTCAGCCGCATTTGATACAGTGGACCATGGGCTGCTGCTGAGACAGGTGCGTGACCTGGGGGTCTGGGTGGGACTACCCTTGGGTGATTCCAGTCATTCCTCTCGGGGAGGTCCCGGTGGGTTGTCCTGGGGGCAGAAACATCTAGTCTATGGGTCCTGGACTGTGGTGTTCCGCAAGGTTCAATCCTGTTTCCCTTACTGTTTAATATATATATATGCAGCCACTGGGGGAGATTGTGAGAGGTTTGGTGTGCGTTCCACCAATATGCTGATGACACCCAGCTTTACCTCTCTTTTTCAGCTGATGTAGGCCCTGCCGTCTCCATGCTATCTCAGTGTTTGGAGGATGTGGAGAGTTGGTTATGGCAGAGCAGACTGAAGCTTAATCCCAATAAGATGGAGTTGATGGTGGGGGAGGTGGTGCCCCCTCTTGTGGAGGGGGTGGCCCCTCCATGGCCCAGCAGGTTCAGAGTCTGGGGGTGTTATTGGGTGCAGGTCTCCATCTAGATCAGCAGGTTGATATGGTGGTGAAGGTGGCATTCTGCCAGCAATATCTGGTGCGGAGGCTCTGTTAACAGGAGACCCCCTCCCATTCATGACTATTGGGGGTGGGTACCCCAATATCCACCGTTCCTTAAACTTCGGGGGGGGGGGGATTAGCTTAATGACTTAAACCGGGGTCTCCACGTGTTCAAAAGGATCAAACTGAGGACAGTACATGCTACAGGCAGTTTATGTACCCTCCCCAAATAGAGGGTACATAAATTGTCCAATAAAAACAAGTTTATTGCTATAAAAAAAACAGAGAAACACGGCCCCGGTTTGACTGGCCAGATTTAAAGGGGGAAAATACAAGCAGCTTGTGGGGAGTATGGTAGGAGGAGGGGGGGCAGTGTCAGCTCAGTGATGGGGAGCGAGTGAATGCGAATGAGGGAGAGAGAGGGGGGGAGAGGCAGAGAGACAGGACTTCCCCAGTTGACTGGGAAAGTCTGGACCTGTGGTTACCTTTCCTTGCCTGTTGAGATGGGACAGGCGGCCCACGGATCCAGCGGAGTTCGGGGGATGGAGGAAAAAAAGAAGGGGCAAACCAGAGTCAGGGAGATCTCTCAACTTAGACATGCACAGAGTGACCTGCACATATTTGGGTCCCAAGATTTCTCAAAGGTTTATGGGAAAACCAAGGACAGTTAAGGGGTGCTGGACAAAGGAGTTTGGGAGACCAGGAAGGGTTGTTTGGGGTGTACTATGGGCTAACGAGGGGAGGTTGCTTTCATGACAAAAAGGGCTATACCAGATGCACCAGATACCTTTTACACAGGAGGTAAGGGTAAACAAAAAGTGAGGGGAGGGAAGGAAGGGCTTAACGACAGGCTTCAGGATACAATGAGTGTGTGTCTGGTTTCTCTTGGGGAATACAGAGATAGGATGTTGCTGCTCTGAGTCATGGCTACCAGTCCTTTGTGGCAAAAGGGTGAACCCTTCTCCTTAATGATTCCATTCTTTATTCAGAGAGCTCTCCCTTCTAGTTTTTTTCTCAACCTTAGGCTGGTATTTTTCCATGAGCGGTCTCTTTTTGCTAGGAGCTAGGGTGGTTGTGCCTGATCCTTTCTTTCCATGCTTTTCACCTGCCCCCCTCCTCTCTTTTGCTTGTGCACCTCGCATGGGGAGGCTTCTCTATCAAGCCTTTATCCCTATGTTCTCTGGCCTCTGGTTGCCTCCGTGGGCTGCTGTTTCAGACCCCCTTGGCCTAGGTTTGCGGTCCTGGGTTATACAGCAAAAAGGGAGGGGCATCTTTGGGGGGGGCTCGAGGCCCTCTCTAACAATCCCCCTTTTGAGACCCTTTTAATACCTTAAAATGGCTCTCACAATTACTTGGGGTACTGTGGGATAGGCCACACCCGAGCCATAGCTAACTAGCCCAACACATTGGCTCACAACATGTAAAAATACCAGCCACTGGAAGATCTATGACCAATGTGGTCTGTTGGCGTCTCCTCTTAGGACACTGGTACCTAGACCCCGAGTTCAGCAAGATCCTCTTCCCCTTCATTATTGCGGGATGGCATGGGGTTGGATCAAAATACAACAAGACGATGGGGGTGGAGCGTTTTGGGTGACGGAAGGAACAACCAATGGATGATAGTGGAAAGGAACGGGAAGAAGACGGAAAACAACACAGTACAGACCGGGGTACTTAAAGTGAACGTTAAACTAGTTAAACATTACACACAATAAAATACGAGGGGAAAATATCTAAGGAAGTAATTAATATACAGGAGGGAATGATACCTGGGGGGGAATCAATACATAAACATCAATAAACATTATATATATATAATGTTTAATAGTGTGTGTATATATATATATACACACTATAATGTATAATAATACACACTGGGAGCTGCCTGTTACATCTACATTCTGGCTAGAGTCACCTGGGTTTCCTCCGGGGGGTGGGTCCGGAGGAATCAAAGATGTTGCCACAGGTTACTCTAGTTTTACTTACATGCGAGCCTTGGTCATGGCTTACTGATTTTCTTGAGAGATCCTGCATGCTTAGAGGAATGGATCTCTTCTTAGTTTTAGGTCCCTTATTCCGAATTTTAATTTACCAACCCCCCAAAAACCCCATTGCCATAAAAATCCAATTACCAATCGGTACCTGTAACAAGGAGCTCCGTTCAAGGGGACAATTCCTTCCAGGTGTATCCTATTAGACATTATGGTTCATAACTTCCAGCTGTGAAAAGGAGCTGAGACAACTTAGCAAACAAATTTCCTTTGGCTGGAAGCTGGAACAACTGCGGTGTGGCTAGGAGCGCAGAAAAAAGCTCTTCTGCTCCCAATGTCTGGTGCTCTCAGGCTCGCCATCAGGCAAAAGTTCTGGGTGGTGAGGAGCCTTCACTGAGACCTAAGTTCCAAGTCTGTGCTGTACTGCCAGAGAAAACACCTGGTAACCATCTCCGGGAGAGAAAGTTCTCTCGCGATTGAGGGGGAGCCACTTTCCATGATATCCCTCCATGGAGTTGTGTCGCGGGCCACTGGCTGTCTCAGCTGAGAAGCTGTACTCCAAAGGCAGAGGCTCAAGACTGGTTCTGGTAAACATCCGGGTTCCCAAGCTCTATTCCTGGTGCCAAGTTTTGAAGTGACACCCTTCCCGTCTTTTCACAGGGTTCGTGGATCTTTTTGTGGGCTCCTTTCCTGGCACAGGTTCAACAGCTACACCCTTCCTAACCGCCTCTTATTTCTGGATTTGTCTGATGAGATAAAAAGTCAGGGGGTGGGGCTTCTCGCTCAGGGGTGAGGGTTAACCAAGGACAAGGAGAGAGAGACTGATGGGGGGCGGGGAAGGGGGGTAGAAAGGGTGGACAATTTTATGAACCCTTTTTAATCGTCATCACTGACATATCCAATAAGGGGGTCGAATTCCCACATTTCTCGGTGGAGGGGAGCGGATGGAGGCTGATTTCCTTCCAGGACTGGGTACCTGTTCCCCGGCTTTCCTTAATTACAACTCAGCGTGTGATGAACTGTATCACATAGGGATCTTCCCTCATAAATAGTTTCCATCTAGCGGAGCTGTTGTGGTAAAACTTTATAACCACTTTCTCCACAACTCCCCCCATGGCTTTCCAGGTGGCCACCCCAATGAGAGTTCTGTGTGGCCCTCCAGTCTCACTATAGCAAAACCTGAAATGAAAGGTTTGCCTGATGATCAGGTTGCTTACCCGTGCTGCTAATATCATGGCTGGATTGACTGAGATACTGTTCCGGTTGTGTATCAAGTGGGGGTACATCTGTTCCCTTTTTCTCCTGGGCCTTACCCTCCTATTCATGGCTGCCTTGTGATGAGCCAGAGAATTCTTCTACTGAGCAGGGGTGAATGAGCTATCCAGATCTAGGGGCTGGCTTGCCAGGAGTTCCACAGGTTTACTGGCCCACTCCTTGAGCTGGGAAAATACTTTCTCCATGGCTTGCCTCTTTTACCTTCTGGAATTTCCACCTGGTATACCGCTGGACTAACTCTGTTGACTATTCTGGCAGGAACTTCCCATTTGTGTGTTAAGGAATGCTTTGAGGCTGAAAACTTTTGATACATTCCCGCCTGCCCTTCTTCCCAGACAATGGGCTTTCTGATACACACCAGCCTCTTAACTATATCTTGTTGGGCTACTCCTAGGCATATGGTCGCCTGTATATGGATTGTTGCTAGTTCACCCACCAACATTTGTATCCATTCCTGAGAGACGGATTTGTTTTCCCAGGTGCCGGTTAGCTCTGTCCCTAGCCACCAGGACTCAGGCATCTGCATACGTCTCCCTGTCATCACCTGGAAGGGAGTGAACCCATGTACTGTCCTTGGACCCCTCAAAGCCATCAAGGTTATTGGGAGTTTCTCATCACAGTTTTTGCCAGCAGGACTAATCTGTTTCCTTAAAGCTTCCTTTAAAGTGCGGTTAGTTCTCTCGACTAGCCCGGAGGAGGCAGGGTGTCCAGCTATGTGAAAGCGTTGTTTAATTCCCAGGGCTTTGCATAGTTCCTGCATCACGTCTCCGACAAAATGGGGTCCCATGTCTGAATCTATGCACCGGGGGATACCCCATCTGGACAGGACAATGTTGAAGAGCATTTTGGCAGTGGTTGAGGCGGTATTGTTTTTACATGGGAGAGCTTCCGGCCATTTACTGAATGCATCTACTATGACGAGACAGTATTTATTGCCTCTGGCTGTAGTGGGTAGGGGGCCTATGTAGTCTATTTGAATCCTGGCCCAAGGACCCTCAATACGTTAGTGCTGAATTGGAGCTTTAAGAGTCTGGCAATCAGCATTGACCATGGCACATGACAGACAATTATCACACCATTGGTCTACATCTGTTTTTATCTGGGGCCATCATCCTTTGTCTTTTACCCTGTTCAAAGTATCCTGCTTACCTCTATGCCCTTGCTCGTGGGCAAACTGTATTAGCTCCCCCCGTACATTCCCCAGGATGAGACAATATTTATTGCCCCCAGGATCGATTGCCCACCATACCTCATTGTCTTTGGTGATGGTGTATTTCCCTGTGCTGTCTTTTCCCCATTTTGCCAATCCCTCTATTTCCTTGTCCCCTTCCTGTAAAGTGCCTAGGTCTAGGGTGGTTACCCCTGATCCTAGCATGCTGGCTCTAGTGGTGACTGGGGCTATGGGTGTTTCAGTGGAGGGTAAGTCCTCTGCAAGGTGGGGGGCTCACTCTGGGTGGTGGTTTCTTTTGCTAGCATGTCCGCTTGACTGTTCCAAAAAGCTGTCTCCGTAGGATTTCTAGAATGCCCGGTGACATGTGCACCCCAAGTCAAGCCAGTTCTGTTTTTAACCCGCTCTGCTATTTTAGTCCATTTTCCTGCACGGGCTACTGGTCTCCCTTCAGAAGTAGTCATGTTTTCACCTACCCAAATTGGGAGCCAAGTTGTGGCTTCTCATGCCGTCCAGTCTGAATCTGTATAGATGGCCAGGGAGATGTCTAGGGGCTCAAACTCAGGACAGTCAATACAGCCTGGACTTCAGCTGCTTGGGCAGAGTGAGGACGCGCAGATCCCCTTAACAACCGTCCATCTAGCACCCAAACTGCTGTCCAGCCTGTTCTTGGCCACCCCTGGTCATAAAAAAATGACCCATCAGTGTACCACACCGTTAATCCCTTTCCCATTTCTTCCTCCAGATTTTTACCCCACTGTACCAATCATTCTACGTGCTGGGGCTCGGGGAGTGGGCAAGTATGCTCTTCCCCTTCTATCAGTAACCCATAGGAAGCGGGGGTCTCTTTCTGTTCCTTACTGAACCCCACTCCCCTTCCTGCCAATGTCAGGGTCCACTGTGCTATTCTGGGGCTGGTAACCTGCTCATCCTGAAGTTTGTATTTCAGAGGTGAGTGGGGCGTTTGAACTATTACCTTAGACCACCCAATTATGTACTCACAATGCCGTAAGGCCCAGACCAAGGTTAGACATGCCTTTTCGTAGGGGAGGAATCATTGTTCCACCTCATCAAGCAGCCTAGAGCCGTAGACTACTACACGTTACCTCCCCATTTGCTGCTGATTGAGAGTGGCCCCTATGAAAGTCTATGTTGCTGCCAATTGTATGAAGAAGGGAAGTTTGGGATCAGGGTGAACCAGTACTGGGGCTTGCGCCAAATCTTTTTTTAGAGTTGTCAATGCTTCTTGTTGATCAGGGCCCCAATCCCATGCCTGTCCCTTTTTCAGGAGCTTGTACAGAGGTCTTGCTTTGTCTGAGAAGAACTCTATAAAGTCCCTAGAAAAGTTCCAGGTGCCCAGTATGGCTCTGAGGGAATGCAGATCTGTGGGTGCATGTAATTTAGCAATCACTTCCACCCTCTGGGTGTCTGGGGACCTTTCCTCTTCTCCCAGACTGACCCCCAAGTATTTCACCTCCTTTTGCACAAGCTGTGCTTTGTCTCTATTAACCTTGAACCCAGTCTCTTGAATTATGGCGAGTACCTCCCTAGTCACTTCTGCAGTCCAGTTCCTGTCTGGGGAATGCACCAGGGCGTCATCTACGTATGATAAGACACAACCTCTTGATTCCGGTTTCAATTTATCCCACATTTTTGACACCACCGAGTGGCAAATGCTGGGGGATGAATGGAAACCTTGGGGAGTGCTGGTAAAACTGTACTGTTTATTTCTGTATGTAAACGCAAACTTGTACCAACAGGCTGGATGGAAGGGGATCGCAAAGAAAGCGTTTGTCAAATCAATGACAGAGTACCAGTGGGACCCCGCAGATATCGCTGCTGCTATTTCGTTGTTTTTAGCTACCACTGGAACAAAAGGAGGAGTCACTGTATTTAAAGCCCGATAGTCTACAGTCATCCGGTAAGTCACCCCATCTGCTATAATAACTGGCCAGATGGAGGAGTTACAGACAGACTGCATCTTTACAATGACTCCTTGCCCTAACAGGCTATCTATTGTGGCTTGAATTCCCTCTTCAGCCTCTGCCGGGTACTTGTATTGCTTTTGCGGGGGGGGGGATATTTCCCCTCGATGAGCACCTCCTCCTCTACCTTCCCGCACTCTGCCTTGTTCTTAATCCATATCTCAGTAAATTCCTGGGTCCATGGATCATTGGTCAAGGGGAGAATGGGAAGAGGTGCCTTAAGGGCTGCGCAGTGGTGTATGGCGGAAACCTCGGAAGGACCCCCTGGGACTTGCCACAGTACCCCGTTAGCTAGGTCTACTGTTAGCTAGGACTCCTTCAAAAATGGAGCCCCAATGATCCCCTTTTCTTTTCCTTTATGGACACAACTTTCCATTGTTCCCTTCAGTTTGCCTAATTCAAAGGGAATCTTTTCCATACCGGGACTTCCTGAGTTTCCCCACCATAACCGCTGAGTGCCACGGTTTTACCAGAGGGCTCCCCCGCATTGACCCAGTCTGGGTCCAAGATGTTGACGGAGGCCCCTGTGTCTACCAAGAGCTGGGCCAGAGTTCCTGGATTCCCAATACTGGCCTTTACATTGGGTCTCCCCCATCTATCTGGGTGTAGTTTTGCAACTACCTGGGGAGGACCCTTGGGAATCGGGCAGTCCTAGCAGATAGTGTGGACCTCCCGCAACACCTGTTCCTGCTCTGGGGTCCTATTATTATACTTGGGATTCTCCAATCCCATTGCTGATATTGGTTGGGAAGTACCCCTGCTAGACCAGTGCCCTCGCTGTCTCCTCAATTCTGCAGCTGCATCTAGTAACACTTGTAGGGGTTGCAAATGGTACTGCTTCATGTCTGCCCGCAATGATTTTAACTCCCCCCACACATAGGAATGGAAAGTAAGCTCCTGATTGTTGACTTTGGGGGTGGGGAGGGTTGCTATATCTTGTCGGGGCTCTGCTCTGGGAGTAAGTACTGGGTGGCAGGAGCTGAGGAGTGGGGGCCACTGTTCATGAGGGTGACTTCCTGGATCAGCCAGAGCCGCTGTTTATGAGCGGCCCACTTAGTTCCTCCCCCTATCCTCATCAAGTCCGCCACTTGTTTAATGCTCAGAGATACCTCTTCCCATGTCATCTGGGATAAATCTATTCTCCCCATTGCTATGCGGACTGGGATGGCAAGTCCTGCGTACACAGCCTCTTGACTGTCATACTGCATGACTCGCCTCCTGTTCCTCTGAATGGGAACCACCATGTCTGCTAAAAATCCCAGACGTTTCTTGCAGGAGATATAGGCTTCGGACTGTCCTTCTGGAGCCTGAGCCTCCAAGAGAAACAGCCTCTGTGGGCTCTGTCCTGGAAACATGACCTGCAGTACCACCTTCATCCATTCACCACAAGTGGCATCATGGATGTCGGTCATGCTCAGCCCCGCTTCCAAGACAGGCGCCTCCACAGGAGAAGTAGCAGCTCGGGCCAATTGCATCAGATCTACCCCATCTGTGTTGGGATATATCTGCCACACTCTCGCCATCCAGGCAATGGTACTTTCCTGGTTCAGTGGGTCCACCTGCTCAGCGATAGCTTTCACCTGAGTGGGGGTCCACCAAATCATTTCCCCAATCTTTTCATGTGTCGCCATTCCTCCTGTCCCTACACGTTCCACCGCACAGCTCAAAACGGGAGCAACAGGCTCTGGCGCTTGCCATGCTGGATTGTGGGGGGTCTGGGAGATGGTGTCTATGGGCAGATTGAGCTCTTCTCTAAAGAACATGGACCCCACCCCAGAAAGATCCTCAGCTGACACGGTGGCTATTAAACCTTTGTGCAAATTGAGTTCTCCCTGCAGTCTTTGGATCGCTTCCTCACAAGCTGCATGGCTCACCGCAACCTTCTGGGTATGGGTTCGCTCTGCAAGGAAGCGACCCGCTGATTAGGCTTGCCCTAGTTGCTCCTTTAATCCCTCTAACTCCTTCTCTGCCCACTCTGCCCTAGTAACGGCCCCAGCACCCTCCTCCTGAGCCTTTCTATAGAACATGGTCAGATTCCATTTTTCAGTGACCAGTTCGGTTTTATCTCTCTCCAGTTCAGCACATCTAATTGTCAAATTCATCGCCCTCTCCCTTTCTTTTTCATCTCTTTTTCCCTCTGCCTTACATCTCTGCTTAGTTTCCTTCAGCAGATCCTGCAAGTCCCCACAAGCACGTCACAAGGCCCAAGCTGCACATTCCCCCTGGGGCTTGAACCTCTGACAGTAGTCAGCATAAGCTTCTCCTACTGCAGCCATGGGGCCCTCCCCCTTAAAACATCCTGGTTCCCATAGGCACTTTCCCTTTTTCACTGCCCATCTCTCCAATTTAACCTTCCCATGCTCTTTTCGGAGCGTGCCTCCCACTTCCCAGTTGCTGACTCACTCCTGACCCTACCTGGGTGTATCTCCCAGTAGGGCCCTGTATCACTTCTACGTTCCAGTGATACAGTTTCCTAACTGTTGAAGCAGACCCCCTCCAGCAACACTTTACTATCATAGGCACCCCCTCTAGGATCCCTAGATACAACAATCACATGACTACCCATGCGTCCCAGAAATCCAGGTTTCCCAACTGCCTTGTACTTAGGACAGCGAGCTCTGGAGCCCAATACTCCCAAGGCTGTGCTTGCAGCTGGATTTGGGGTGGGACTGGCTCCTCCTGAGACCACAATTGCTCAAACATTTTTCTAAATTACACAAGTTTTTAAACTTCCTATTCCAGACCACCCGTTTCCCCACAAGTGTGAGTACAAGTCCCTAAGTTCAAGACCACCCGCCTCCCCGCAGGTAGGACCACAAGTCTCTAGGCTATCACGTTCAACGATTTCAGTTCAAGACCACCCGCCTCCCCACGGACCACAAGTCTCTGGGATATCACATTTCAATAACCCACAACCCCACACAATTCCTTCCCAACAACCCTAGTCCTTGAATTTTAAATCCCCAGGTCCAGAAGAAGAGATAGGAGATAGAAAAAGACATAGGAAGAATAGAAATATGGGTTTTTTGGATGGCTGCAGCTATGTATGCCTCTGTGGACAATCCTGCATGGATTACCATGTGCTTGCCTGCGTTCTCCACCAATCTGTTAACAGGAGACCCCCCTCCCACTCATGACTATTGGGGGGTGGGTACCCCAATATCCACCGTTCCTTAAACTTCGGGGGGTATTAGCTTAATTACTTAAACCGGGGTCTCCACGTGTTCAAAAGGATCAAGCTGAGGACAGTACGCTCTACAGGCAGTTTATGTACCCTCCCCAAATAGAAAGAGAGAGAGCGAGACAGGTGTCCAATAACAACAAGTTTATTACTATAAAAAACAGAGAAACACAGCCCTGGTCTGGCTGGCCAGATTTAAAAGGGGAAAATAAAAGCGGCTTGTGGACAGTATGGTAGGAGAAGGAGGGGGGGTGTTATGGTGTCGGCTCAGCGATGGGGAGTGAGAGAACGTGAATGAGGGAGAGAGAGAGGGGGGGAGGAGAGAGGCCGAGAGACAGGGCTTCCCCAGTTGGCTGGGGAAGTCTGGACCTGTGGTTACCTTTCCTTGCCTGTTGAGACAGGACAGGCAGCCCACGAATCCAGCAGAGTTCGGGGAATGGAGGAAAAAAGAAGGGGCAAACCAGAGTCTGGGAGATCTCTCAACTCAGACACGCACAGCGTGACCTGCACGTATCTGGATCCCAAGATTTCTCAAAGGTTTATGGGAAAACCAAGGAGAGTTAAGGGGTGCTGGACAAAGGAGTTTGGGAGGCTACAAAGGGCCATTTGGGGTGTACTATGGGCTTACAAGGGGAGGTTGCTTCCATGACAAAAAGGGTTATACCAGATTCACGAGATACCTTTTACACAGGAGGTAAGGGTAAACAAAAAGTGAAGGGAGGGAAGGAAGGGCTTAATGACAGGCTTCAGGATACAATGAGTGTGTGTCTGGTTTCTCTTGGGGAATATGGACATAGGATGTTGCTGCTCTGAGTCATGGCTACCAGTCCTTTGTCACAACAGGGTGAGCCCTTCTCCTTAATTACTCCATTCTTTATTCAGAGAGCTCGCCCTTCTAGTTTTTTTTTCAACCTTAGGCTGGTATTTTTCCACGAGCGGTCTCTTTTTGCTAGGAGCTAGAGTGGTTGTGCCCGATCCTTTCTTTCCATGCTTTTCACTTGCCCCTGTCCTCTCTTTTGCTTGTGCACCTCCTATAGGGAGACTTCTCTATCAAGCATTTATCCCCATGTTCTCTGGCCTCTTGTTGCCTCCGTGGGCTGCCGTTTCAGGCCCCCTTGGCCTAGGTTTGTGGTCCTGGGTTCTACAGCAAAAAGGGGGAGGTCAATCTTTGGGGGAAGGGCTCGAGGCCCTCTCTAACAGCTGCACCCGTACATCTCCAGACCAGACCTGGTCACTTTGATCCATGCCTTCATCACCTTGAGGCTGAATTACTGTAACATGCTCTACGTGGGGCTTCCCTTGACACTGGTCCGGAGGTTGCAGATAGTGCAGAATACGGTGGCCCATCTCCTAACAGGGATGGGCCGACAAGAGCACATATCACCGGTGCTCCGTGCACTGCACTGGCTGCTGGTAACATGCTGAGCGAGATTCAAGGTTTTGACTTTGATCTATAAGGCCCTATATGGTCTTGGACCTGGATACCTCAGGGACCCCCTCACCCTCCTCACTCAGGGTGAACCCTTCGATTCACCGGGGGCACCCTCTTGGAGGTACCCCGCATAAAGCGGGGGGCTACGATGGATAGGGCGTTCTCGGTGGCTGGTCCCCGGTTGTGGAACTTCCTCCCAGAGGAAGCACGGCTGGCCCCAAGTCTATTGGCCTTCTGTCAGGCCTGTAAGACATGGCTGTTCTCCAAGGTCTTTGGAGGTGGGGAGGGTGGGTTAAATTTTTGTGGGGGGGTGTTTTAAAATTGTTTTAATGCTGATATTGTTGATCTTTTATGTTTCAATAATTGTTTTATACTGTGCTGGAAGCCACCCCGAGATGCCGTGGTCATGGGGGGGCAGTATATAAATAAATAAATAAATAAATAAATAGAATAATAACTAAAATAAATAGAATTTTAATAAATAAAACTAAAATAAAAATCAAAACTTTTTTTTTCTGTACACCCTTAGCTTCTCAGAATCTAAGCAGCCCAGGACACAGTTCACTGGCTCCTCCTGCCAATCACAAAGCCAGAGAAGCGTGTGTGTGTGTGTGTACATGGACATGCATGTCTTGTGGTTCTCAATCATATGAGAATTTTGGAATACAACTCTTGGGCTTGTGAACTTTGGCCAACCCTGCTCTATATGTACGATTCCACAGACAGATACTTATTCAGAACTATTGATGCTCCATGAATCTCATAGTATTTTTGAAAATGACTTGCATGCCATGTGCAGATATTTGCGATTACAATGGCCAAAATCTAACACTGGGTATTTTCAGACATTATGAGATCACAGTCAACCACAGTGAACCACAGTCAATCCGGTGGCGGGGCCAAAGAGCCCTGAACGTCTGTTCGGCACCCGCCAGATGTTCACCACAGTCAATACCCACATGCGGTGAAAATCAACCACGCTTCCAGACCTCCAGCCCAGACCATCTCTGAAAGCGTGGTCCAAGAGATTCCCAGCGGGAAACAAAAAAAAATTGCGTCTGGACGGCAACCACCGGCCGGAATCAAACAAAATAATTCCCAGCCGGGGACAAAGCATGCAACGTTGCTGCCAGGCACCCAGCAACAACACAGGCCGGGGAGGGAGATTTAAAGAGCAAATGGGAGCAGCTGGGACGAGCAACCCCGGCGCCTTCCAGGTGCTTTGACCACGACCCAGCCCGGGATCGACGTAACATCTGTTGCGCTGCCCTGGGCCGTGGTCTGCCGGTCCAGTACCCTGCCATGGTCCTGCTCCCATCACATCTGTTTGGGGCCTCGCTTGCCCACGGGGGGTGGTTAGCTGGTTCACCACCACTGGGAATCCACTGTGGTAAATTGGGCACCCATTACGTGTGAAATCACCCATTCCCTCATTGTAGGGTTTTCTAATGGCTGATGTAAAGTTTAAAGACTAGTCACCTTACTATCAATGCTTGCAGGCATGTAAGTCTTGAAGGGTTTTTTTTTGTTTTTTTGTTTCAGATTTGTAAGAACAATAAAACTATCTTCTACTGAAAGAGTGGTGGAAGATGTCAGCCTTGCACTTTTGTCATATTCTCTGCCTGAGCTAGACAGACTTCTTTATTTAGTGGTGAATATGTGGAGCTCTTTTCAGTACAGGCCTCTTTTGCTTATTTATTTTGAAAAAAATAAAAATATGGCCAGCCTTCACTAGAATGTCTGTCAAATACTAAAGCTGTTCTTTAGTGTGTGTATTCTGTACACATTTCCCAACCTGCTGTGAATGTTGTTAGGTACTACTAGGTCTGCATACTAAGAATGACCAGCATTATTCAAGGTAAACAGAATGGAATTTTTATGCAGAAGTTGATGCAGGTGCTAATGCAGCATCTCGCACTGATATCTGAGGAGTGGGATGTAATTTCAGTTCAAGGCCTGCTGGTACAATGTATTAGTGGAGAGAATTATTCTGTGAAACTGATTCTCATGACACTAGAGCAGCAGGTAAGAGGTCTGACTTTTTTATTAATCATTTGGTCAAAAAGGGATTGAATAGGCAAGAAGACCAAGAATGTGAGTCTCACCTTCCCCCCCCCCCAGTTTGTTTTTCTCTTCCTTAAGTTAGATTTTGTTTTGATGGACAGCGGGAAGGTCTGCTTGTAGTTTAGGGAATGCAACACAATAATCAGTAACCCATGGAGGAACAAAGGCAATATTGTTTTGGCAATCCTATCAGTGATAGAAATGGAAGAAAGAAACAAAGCAGGATGGTAGGTTCATTGTTATAGCAGGTCTGGGAGCTGTATCTTGGGATCCCCTGGACCAAATGTCTTCAAATCTGCATTACTTACAAGCTCAGCCTCCCTGGGCCCTTGGTGTAGCAATTTTCTGGTCTGACTCCTAATGCACTTGGATTTTTATAGCTCCAAAAAGCCATCTACAAAGTGAAATGGAAATCCAGACTTAAGTATGGCAAAGCTGTGACAGTGCCCCATAATTGCTTTGAGATACAGGCAGTCTGATACTTCAGTAAATTTAGCTCAGTAACAAATGTTCAGCTGACAAAAAGTTCCTTATCAGCAGAACAAGTATATCACGGACAAAGCAAAATCCTTTACTCTGCCCTCCATCATGATAGCGACTGCCATAAAGGGTGGAGGACTTCATGATTCATACACATGCAGTCAAATGGCCTTACTATGAAGAAGCTGGCCACTTGTGGACTCGACTGCTTTGATATGGAAGATGCCTGCAGAATTGGACTGAGATTGTTCAGTTGTTTCATGACATTTGGATTATGGAACAGCTGTCAGCTGATAATGATTTTTGTTATCACTGCTGCCATTTTCTCCTGCGCTCAAAATGGCAAACTAGAATCTCTATTTCACATTACTATCAACCTGAAATGCTTAACTTTCTGTTTTTTTCCTTAAGAGAAATAATTTGAAACACAGCCCAGCATTTCTTCATGGAACTGCTCTTCAATTCAGTGATAGTCCCCACCTTTGATATATTATTATTATTATTATTATTATTAACAAACATTTATATAGCGCCAGCAGTACTCCCTCCTTTTCCTCATTGATCATAACTGGTTAAGGATATGTCCACAAACTAGGGATGGGTGAACGTGGTTCGGAAGTTCGGAGTTTGGACCAAACGCGATCAGTTCGGTCGACCATACCGAACTTCCGAACCAAACTCGATTTTCGAACCGAACCAAATTTACAAACTCGGCTCTGTTTGCCCATCCCTAAAAGATAATATTCCATTTAGTTCAACGGGGTTTGAATTTCCGAACTTTGTTCGGAAGTTCAGAGTTCGGACCGAACTCGAATATTCGGTCAACCAAACCAAACCTCTGAACCGAACCGAATTTCCAAACTGAACCGAACCGAATTTCTGAACTCGGTTCTGTTCGCCCATCCCTACCACAAACATAAATTTGGTTTCAACTGATCTAATTCTCAAGGTAAAATTTGACAGACATAAAGATGTTGAGAGTGGCCCAAGACTTTGTCCTCCATGATGTCCTCCATGCAATGCCCCAACCCTGGTCAACAAACTATTACTCTCCTCACACCAGTCTCAAATACTTTTCTCCCCATCCTATATTAAGCTCTCCCTGTGGAGGTCTTATTTCACCTGACTAACTTCAAAGTAAAATCTTTGATTCACAGGCAATTGTCTGATTTGGCTATTCTAGCGGATATGAGAAAGGCTGCTAATTTAAAATCTGCCCCTCTTTATAATTAGTTAAAAACAGTCCCCAGGATGTAACCTTACTTGTCTGTTTTGAACAATTTCTCCTTAAGAAGAGCTCTAACCCTCCTTAGGTTTGACCTTATTCCCTCGAGGGTTTTGACACAGAGATGGAAAGGGATTCCGTATGCCCTTAGATTATGCAGTTGTAATCTTGTTCATGTTGAAGATCTGGTTCATTTATTATTTCACTGTCCTTATACTGAAGATTATCATCAGAAATTCTGGGTTCCATTGATACAGAATAAGAATAATTGGTCATCATACCAATTACAAATTTATTTGGCTGCAACCAAAGATGATAATTCTTTAAGAATCCTTGCTCAAATGGCTCTTGCCTTGATCAAAAGGAGACAATATGCTTTGGAATTGTAGGAGCTGACTCTGTCGATGGAGGTTTCCCACTGTCTCATTTTAGCTTCCAGATCTATTTTAATTTGATAAACTTGATTTAATATGTTGATAATTGATTGATATTTTTATATTGCTTAATGTGGTTCTTTTTGTAATTTCTTCTATGTATGGTTTTATTTTTTTGAACTCTACTAACATTTTGACCTTTGGTTATGACTTTAATAAAATTATTATTTATTATCATTATTATTACTGTTGTTGTTGTTATTATTATTATCTCTCCCCCTAGTGCAGTGATTCTAAAACTGGCAGGTGTGCTCTTGTGGGAGGGATGTAAGGTATTCTCCGCCAACTCCTCCCTTGACCCTCTCCAATCTGGCTTCCACCCCCTTCACTCCACTGAGACCACTCTTGCTAAGATCACCAACGAGCTTCTTGTGGCTAAATCCAACCACTTTTACTCTACTCTTGTCCTCCTTGATCTCTCTGCTGCCTTCGACACTGTTGACCACTCAGTTCTGCTTGAATCGCTTCACTCCCTTGGATTCCGGGATGCTGTCCTTGACTGGTTCTCCTCCTACCTCGCTGACCGCTCCTTCAATGTATCTCTTCCTAACTCCTCCCCCTCCACCTCCCTACCCCTCTTGGTCAGGGTTCCCCAAGGCTCTGTCCTTGGCCCTCTCCTCTTCTCTATCTACACCCAATCCCTAGGCAAACTCATTGTCTCCCACGGTTTCCAATACCATCTATATGCTGATAACACTCAACTCTATCTCTCAACCCCTTTCCTCTCCTTCTCTGTTCAAGCTCATCTCACCAACTGTCTCTCTGATATCTCCACCTGGATGTTTCAACACTAACTCAAACTGAACATGGCGAAAACTGAATTCCTTATCTTCCCTCAAAATCCTTCCTCTCCCTCTTCCCTGTCAATTGCCATTGACGGGGTCTCCATCCTCCCTGTCCCCCAAGCCTATAGCTTGGGCTTCATCTTTGACTCGCACCTTACCTTCAAACCCTACATTGACTCCGTGGCCAAATCCTGCCACTTCTCCCTCCACAACATTGCTAAGTTCCACCCTTTTCTGTCTGTCTCCTCTGCCAAAACTCTCATCCATGTCCCGGTCATATCACGCCTCGACTATTGTAACCTCCTCCTCGCTGGCCTTCCCCGCTTTCACCTCTCTTCCCTTATCTCTGTTCAAATCTCTGCTGCCAGGATCATCCACCTAGCCCGTCGCTTTGACCATGTGCAACCTCTCCTCTCTCCACTGGCTCACTCTTCCTGAGCATATTCTGCACAAGCTCCTCATCTTCACCTACAAAGCCCTTCACAACCTCACTTCTCCCTACCTCTCTGCCCTGATCTCCCTCCGAACCCCTGTTCGAGCACTCCACTCCTCTTCCATCCCCTCCCTCACCATTCCATGCCTCCCCTGCTCCCCCAACCACCTTTGTCCCTTCTCCCTCACTGTCCCACATGCCTGGAACTTCCTCCCTGCCGTCGTCTGCCTTGCCCCACCCACACCTTCAAGCCCCTCCTCAAAACCAACCTCTTCTGCTCCGCCCTCCCTAACTCCTGATAATCATTCCCACCCATAATTATCCCCCACCTGTTATCTGTAAACTTCCAATTTACTGTAACCAAGCCAAAAACATGTACCTGAGTTCTTGCATCCTCCTCTCTTCCTCTGTTCCCCCTTCCCTGTCTCTCCTCCCCCTGTCTTTAGATTGTATTTACTCATTCGACATTGCTCACGACATTGCTCATTCGACATTGCTCACGACATTGCCCCCTCTCAGTTGGTGTTCCTCAAGGCTCTGTTCTTGGCCCTCTCCTCTTCTCGATCTATACCTCATCCTTAGGCAAACTCATTGCCTCCCATGGCTTCCAATACCACCTCTATGCTGATGACACTCAACTCTATCTCTCTACTCCCTCTCTCTCTCCCTCTGTTCAAGCTCGTCTCATCAACTGTCTCTCTGACATCTCTACCTGGATGTCTCAACGTCAACTCAAACTCAACATGGCTAAAACTGAACTCCTTATCTTCCCCCCTCATCCTTCCTCTCCTTCCTCACTGTCAATAACTATT
>QEPC01013643.1:2241730-2271193 GCA_003113815.1 Sphenodon punctatus
TGAAAAAAACATTTTTGCTGGGGCAGTTTTTTTTACATTGCAGCCATTTTTAAATGGCTGCAATGCAAGAAAAATCCGGTACCCCGGAATCCGGTACCGGGTCCGGATTACCGGGTCGAATCCGATAATGCCGTTACGCCCGATACCGGCAGCACCCCCCAGCACCCCCCACCCAAACATGTACCAGCCATCCCTACCAAGGGTTTCCACTCTCCAGTTGCCATCCCTACCTAACACCCCCCAAAAAGGGCAGGATTTGCACATGCCAGCCAGGGTCTTTCCACTGATATACCTCCCTAGCAGCACCCCAAGGAGGGTAGGATTTGCATGTCCCAGACAGGGTCTTTCTAGTTGCCTTGCCAAATAGGGCAGGATTTGTACGTGCCAGCCAGGGTCTCTCCATTGCCATCTCTAGCACCCAAAGAAGGCAGGATTTGCACGTGCCAGCCAGAGTATCTCCATTTGCCATCCCTAGCATCCCCAAGCACCCCAAGGAGGTCAGGATTTGCACATGCCAGTAAGGGTCTTTGCAGTCGCCATCGCTACTAGCACCCCAAGGAGGGCAGGATTTACACGTGTCAGTTAGGGTCACTGTCTCCGGTTGCCATCCCTACTAGCACCCCAAGGAGGGAGGACGAGAGGCATCATCATAAATGCATGATATTACTTAGGTGTTGTTTATGTGTTCCTGTTTCAGAGAGGGTGAGGATGAGGAATTCTCCAATGCCAGTGCCAGGCGCAGGAGGACAACACCAAGGCAGAGGTCACCAGTGCCACCCCCAGACAGTGGGCGGACAAGTTCTAATGTATGGAGGTGGTATGATAAGAAGAATGGATTTGCCGTCTGCAAGGTAAGGCACGGGGGCTGGAACAACAGGGCATGCATTGTCGTATTACATGTTCAGAACAGAAGTTCTCTGGAGAGAGAGACTGGCACCAACCCACTTGTGGAGACAGAATGCAGGCAGGGTGTGACACAGACCATTGGTCTGATGCAGTATGGCACTTCTTATGTTCCTATCCTTTTATGTTCTTTAGATCTGCCAGAAAAGATTTAAGAGGTCCAGAGAGGGGACTACATCGGGCATAATCTCCCATGTAGAGAAGCTTCACGGGGAGAAGGTGGCTCACCTGCAGGACTCTGGCATGGCCGTGGAGCTGGAACATCAGCACCAGAAGAAGGGGCGGGGAGGCAACCCAAAAGAGACGCCACCAAAGCCCTTCCCCCTCCTCCAACTCCAGTGTGGAGTCCCCTGGGCCCCATGTGCCTGCAGCATCAAGGGCCTTTTGGGTCGAGGTGGAGAGGCCCACCTGGGACTTCGTGAACAGCCTGCAGCAGTGAGCAGCCACCATGGAGAACTAACTGGCGGAACAGTTCCAGGCGGTCGAGGTCCCGGAACAGAAGGTGGAGATGTCCTCGCAGTACGTCTCCAAGTACGTCTCTACTGAGATGACCAAACTGGAACTCTTCCACCATCGGTCTCCCAGTGGCAGGCGGCCGTGGCAGGGGCCATTGATTATGTCATGCAACATGGCTACCAAATGCCGGCGGGTGTGATGCCCCAGGCACCCCTTCTGCATTTCCCCCAAGTTCCGAGGGGCAGGCCCAAAGACTGAGTACTAGTTGATAAGTTTCCTTTCTAGTTTAAATTTTTTGTTTTTGTTTTATAATGTTGTTGATGTTTTGTTAATAAATATTATATTTGTTGTTATTGTTATGAGCTTTGTTTGACCTGCCAATCTTTTTTATCCCTCTGTGCTGAAGTTCTGGCTGGCAGGTGGCAGAATCTCATACAGCTTGTCGATCCCTACCAGCAACACCTGGCACCACATGTAGCATAGTTAAGGTATTAACCCAAAGGTGTGCCAGGCAGCAGCAGGGTTTTAACTTGCAGACAGCCCCCCAGGAGGGGCAGGGCTTGTGTCTGCGTGGGTATGCCGGAGAGAAAGTGAGACAGGCTATTTTGGCAGTGGGCATCCACGGGTGGGTGTGGTGGAGTAGGCTGGTGGGGGGGCAGGCTTGCAGGCGGTAAAGAACCCTTGTCACAGACAGCATATAGGTCTGGGGGCCATTGGCAGCAGTAGACATTGGTTGCCAGGATACAGAACCCTTGGCACAGTCAGCATCTAGGCCTGGGGGCCATTGGCACTAGCAGCAGCAGACATTGGTTGCCAGGGAGGCAGGCAGGTGTCGTGGGATGAACGGCAGTCAGGAAGACTGAGGCAGGGTTCAAGCTATGCAACCTGGGCAGGCGAGCAGGCAGGCAGTGTGGCATGAGAAGTAGTAGGGCAGGTGGGATTGGGCAGGATTTGATCTAGGCAACATGGGTGGGCATACAGGCACCTTGGCATGGAAGGCAGGAAGGCAGACTGAGGCATGCTGAGCTTGGTGGCAAGCTGGGCGGGCAGACAGGCAGCATGGCATGAGAGGCATTAGGGCAGGCAGACTGGGACATTGGCAGCAGGGCACTCAGATAGACTTAGGCTAGCAAAGACAGTGCAGCACGAGAGAGCGAGAGCAAGTCAGTCTCATATAGGCTGCCTGAGATAGTGTAGCTATAGGCCGGCTGGCAGACTTACAGGTTCCCAATGCCAATGACCCTGTGTCATGAGGTCAGTCAGATAAGGCGACCAAGGCCATCTAGTATGAGAGAGAGGAGAGAGAGAGAGTGAGAGAGAGAGAGGGGGGGTGCCGGGTGCCAGGCATTGGGAGGGAGGGACAGCACCTCAGCACAGCAGCATTAACCCTAGCCCAGATTGAGGAGGAGGAGCCCCGTACCATGAGTGCCCCTGGCATGGGATGGTGTGCCACTGCACCATCAATCCTTCTCCAGGGGCAGTTCAGGGAATCCCATCAGTGGAAGATTCACCTTAATGAACAGCAACTTCTTCACCAACTATGTCCCCAGTCTCAGGCGGTGCGGGGACACCATCGAAAACACCCACTTGCTGGGGACACTGGTTGGTGGGCAGGACAAAATACCCTTGTCCACTTCCAACAGGGCCGGCCACACATTGGCCTTGATGGCCCAGTAGGCCAAGGGATCACTGTTGGCATCAATGCATGACTCCTCCTCCAGGTATGTCTCCATGGCTGCTGAGGTGCTGTCATACTCCCTCTCGTAGCTCTGCCTGGGCACCACCTCCACCACTGCCCTCAGCCACGGTGCTTTCTCTATTCTTGTGGGGGACCCCATGCTCCCCAGAGTGACCTGCACATAGGCTGAGCTGTTTCTGCTGCTGCTGCTGGCAACAGGGGTGCTGCTGCTGTTGGCGCTGTTGCTACTACTGCTAGGGATGGGGGCAGGGATAGATCTGCCTGGCTGAGCGGGGTGGCTGCTCCCACTCCCACCATCCCCAGGGGTGTCTGTTGCATAGCCCGCTCTGCCTGCAGGACTCTCTCCATGAGCACATCCTTCCGGACGGCATAGAGCGCTGTCTGGCATGCCATGCTGCCCTTGATCCTGGGGTCTAGCATTGTTGCTGGGACATATTGTTCCCGCTGCAGGAGCGTGTCAGAACGTGCCACCATCCCTGACTTCAGCTACCGCACGAGGTCAAGCGCCTCATCGGCCAGCTTCCTGCCTGCAGGGCCACAATCCTGCCCCCTGAGAATCTCATCCAGCCTCCTCTGTAAACTCCGGACCAGATGGGTCACCTGGCTGAGGGTGGCGGTGGAGCTGCTCAAAGTCTCCATCATGGCCAGGAACGGTCTCAGGATGTTTGAGCCAGGAGCTCCCATTCCACCCCATTAAACCCTTCTGGTTTCCCGCAGTCCATCACCAGTTGAACCTGATGTAGGCGGCTTTCTGCTCAAGAAGCCGCTCGAGCATCAGGAAGGTGGAATTCCACTGCGTGGCCATATCCTTGTCAGGTGGGAGGGGGTAGGAAGGGGGAAGCGCCACCCACTCACACCGTTTGCACATGAGGGAGCTCTGTTAGCGTAATGCGAGGAAAGGAGGCCCGTCAGGATAGTGTTTGGGTCTGTTCGTGTGCTTACGCACTCTGAATCTTGACCCCTATCATCATAGGGCACAGAGCTGGGGAACAAGGAAGGGGATCCAGCTTCACCACTTGCACTCGTCAGGGAATTGGCAAGGAAGGATTGTGAGGGAAGTGCCAGGTCCACAGGGGAGGGGGTCCCAAGGTCCACAGTTAAGGTTCACGGGGTTTTCACACACTCAAGAGGCAGGGAAGGGATGATCCCAGGGAAGAGGGAAAGGCCCAACCGCGCGAGCCCGCAGGCTCTCACTCACTTCTCTCAATTGACCTGGGGCAAGGGGCAGAGGAATACACCTATACACAAACAACTCAGGAGGGGAGAACACACACTCTACTTGCTGCAACAGGAAGGAAAACTAGGATAGGAAACACACACTGCAATATTTGCAATCAAACAGTCAATTTCAACACTTAGCTTCAGGGGGGACCAGTCTCTCCAGGGGCTGTCGCTCTGTTTACCGGCACTGTTACCTTTGCAGTGCTGGCCTTTGTACTGGTGGCTCCGCCCCCCGTGCGTGCCTGGAGGCGTGCGGAGCGCCGCAATGGGGGGCGGGGCTCTTCAGTGGCTCCCGCCCCTCCAGAGGCTTTTCCCCCGCCGTTTTCACCCCGGGCGCCTTTGGCTGGGGGCGCCTGGGCTGGAGGCGGCGTGACGCTGCTGGACCCGGTAAGGGGTCTCTTGTGGCCTGGGAGGGGCAGCCACACCGGGTAGCGGTGGCGGCGACTGACAATCCTAGACCAGCTGGTGCCCTGGGGAGCCTCGCTCAGCATGCTTCTCCCGCAGGAGCTCGCTGCCCTTCATGCTCTGGTTGAAGAACCCCACCAGATTCCTCCCCCGGTCAATCAGGGTGCTAAAGGTACCTTCCCAAATCCCCTTATCCCCCAAGCCCAGAGTGTCCCTGACCACCAGGTGAGTGGTGTGGCAGTGTAAGAGATGCTGGTGAAGTCCCCATCACGGACTGCCTTTAGTACATTTGCGGCATTGTCCATCACCACACACCCCTTTGTGAAGGCCGTGCCTGGCGTGACCCACTCCCTCGCCATGGTGGCAAGGGCTGCCTCGATGTTCCTAGAAGTGTGGGGTCTGTCCATGACTTGTGCCTGAAGCAGGGTCCACCCTGCTTAGGGACCCCTCCTGCCACTCCCCAAAGCTGCCTCCGGGTCCTGCCACCGGTGCGTCATTACAGCCAGGTATGTGTGCTGGGTGTTCCTGCTGGACCACAGGTCCGTCGTGATGTGGACCATGGCCCATGCAACCCCTGCCAGCTGCTCCCTCACCCACTCCTTCAAGGTCCTGTAAAGGTCTGGCACCACAGTCCGACTGAGGGTAGTGCGGGATGGCAGCTTAAACTGGGGGGCCAGGAGCCCAATCAGCTGCTGGATGCCCTTGTCCTCTACAATTGAGAAGGGCTACCCATCCAGCGCAATCATTTCAGCCAGCAGGCGCTTGGGTTTCTCTTGAAAGCCATGCTGCCCTGCTGCCGATGGCCTTGTCAGCTGCCCCCACCCCAACTCCTCCATGATGGACTGACGCTGCTGGTGAGGCTCCTGCTGCTGTTCTTCCCCCCTTCTCCTGCTGGTAGAGGCAGCAGTTGGTGCAGGACGCTTGCCCGTTAAAGGAGCCAGGCGACTGACCGCTGCAGTCAGGAACCCGCTGGAATCCACTTCTCCTGCCTTCCTGATTAGCATCAGAGCACTGTGGCATGACTTCAGGTGCCTCGCCATTGCAGTTGTCCCAAGGTTGGTGAACACCTGCCTACGTTTCACCAGCTTATTGCACAAAATGCACTGCACCTCTCTGGGATCATCTGCCTGTACCAGCTTAAAATGTTCCCATACAGATGAGTTCCCCCCCTCCCCCCACCTTCTGACCCTTCTGGCACTGCTGCCAGCGCTGCTGGGAGGGGCAGAACTTGGTGGCACTAGCGACACAGCTCTGGGAGGAGGGTCAGCCATTGCCTCTGCTCCAGACATCTCCTCTGCAGCACTAGTGTCTGCCTCTGACTCACTGTCCATGATCACGGTGATGTCTGGTGAAGGGGAGTACTGGGACCCTGAGGCTAGACTTCCCATGCTCGACATGTTGCTGGCACTCTCCCTGTGCCCCCCTCTATATCTGCTAGTGCTGCTGGTGCTGCTGCTAGTCCTCTCCCTACTGCCATTGCCTGGGGATAGGGCCCTGCCTCTAGCAGCTGGGTTGAGATCCACCAGCTCTGGACTGCTGGGCATCGCCTCCACAATATGGGACATTGGTGGCCCTGGAGGAACATCGGAAGCAGCAGCACCTGCTGCTGTAGCCGCAGCAGAGACAGCCTCAGCCTCCTGTACTGCGGGCTTTCCAGTGCCCTGCGTGGCAGTGGAGAGCACTGCCAGGAGGCGACACTGAGCCTCTGAAGCCTGTTGCCCTAAAGTAGGTCTTTGGCGTTTGGGGCATGGTGATGTGCTTGGGCTGCTGCTGCTGCCTGCTGCCACTCCACCAGTACGACCCCTACCACCTCCCCAACGTGCCCCATTTCCTGTCTTACAGGCAGCAGACTGGCCTATTCTACTTCCCTTCTCCATGTCTTCAAACTCAAACACACACAAAGATTTTATACAATTTTTTTTTTTACTCAATTTTAAAAATATTATTATATATATCTACCTCTACACTAAATTTAACTGCTATTAACTATTCTAAAACTTATGGAACTAAATTGAATATCCTAATCACTTCAAAGGCCTTATCCTACAAACACACTTTAAACCAAGTATCTCTATCTATTTCCATAACTAAGCTAACTACTATGTATATCTATCTAGTAACTATCTATCTAATATCTTTCTATACAATATCACACAGGGGGAAAAACAAAGAACACAGAGAGGGGTACAAAACTGAAATGAAAATCAATCCAATAATAATCCTATTCTAAATAAATCCAAAACTTAAAACAGGGGAAGGGAATTAGGAATGGAATAAGAGGGAGAGGGAAAGGATTCAATGGAGGGGGGAGGGAGGAAGGAAGTTTGAACACAGAGAACACAGGAAGGGGTAAAAACAAAAAATAACACATAAATCTATCTAATATAATCTAAATACATGATAATATGGAGGTATATGGGTTGGATGGATGAAATAGGAGGAGGATGGCAATGGATTGGGGAGCTGGGAGAGGGAGTCTTCTGAAACGCCTGCTGTCAGGAACAGTGACTAGCTTTAGAAAGCATTGGGAAGGGGGGAGGCCAATGAGTTTTTTTACTTTCTGCGTCCACCTCACTGCAAGCCCCATTGGCTCCATGCAGCCTAGCCTGTGGCTAATCGCAGATTGCGAAGCCAGTGGTTTGAGGAGAAAAGGGATGGTGATTGGGCAGGTTGGCTGCTACTCAAATCCTTTCCACCACTGGTGCCTGGAAGTCTGCTCCTCAGCTGACTCCTCCTCCCTGTCACGTTTTGCCTTCCAGTGACATGTTTTTGCCACACGAACTCATTCAAACTCGATGTGAACCGACTGAACTGTTCGGTCATTTCAGAGTTCAGAATCAAGTTTGGTTCGGTCGGTTTGGGTTCGGTTTCGGTTGTCCAAACAGACCGAGTTCTGGTCGAACTCAAGACATTTGAACCACGGTCGCCCATCCCTGTTCGTAGTCTGAATCACTTTGCACTTGTCAACATTAAATTTCATCTGCCATTTAGATATCCAGACACCCAGTCTCTCAAAATCCTCCTGCAATTGTTCACAGTCTGCTTGGATTTTAAATACCTTGAATAACTTTGTGCCATCTGCAAATTTGATCACCTCACTTTTTACTCCTTTTCCCAGATAATTAATAATAAATTAAAAATAGGGATGTGCGAACGCAGTTCGGCCATTCAGTGTTTGGCCTGAACTCAGCCTGTTCGGATGGCCGAACCAAATGACTGAACCGAACGTCCGAAGCCCCGAACAGTTCATACGTGTTTGGGTGAGTTCAGGCATGTTCGGGCGGGAAAAACATGGCTGGCAGGCCCAGGGAGGGGGGGCAGCTGAGGAGCAGACTTCCTGACGCCAGAGGTGAAGAGGCTTTGACTAGCAGCCAGTCTGCTCAATCACCATCCCTCTTTTCCTCAGACCACTGGCTTCGCAGTCTGCTATTGGCCACGGACTAGGCTGCATGGAGCCAATGGGGCTTGTGGTAAGGCGGGCACAGCAAGTAACAAAAGTCATTGCCCTCCCCCCTTCCAACTCCTTCTGAGCTAAACACTGATCCTGTCAGCAGGCGTTTTGAGAAGTCTCCCTCTCCCAGCAGTTTGTATTCCTCCCAATCCATTACCATCCTCCTCCTATTTCACTCATTTCCACACATTTACCTCCATAGTTTCAGTTATTTAGATTAGATTAGATAGATTTAGGTGTTTTAATTTTTTTTTACCCCTCCCTGTGTTCTTTCTCCCTACCCTCCATTGAATCCTTCCCTCCTCCCTGTATAAATATATTCTATCCCTGATTCCCTTCCCCTGTTTTTGGATTTATTTAGAGTAGGATTAGATTGATTTAGGTTTCATTTCAGTTTTGTACCTCTCCCTGTGTTGTTTGTTGTGAGCTCTCTGTGTTCCCCCCACCCATCCCTGTGTGTGTGTGTGCATAGATAGATAGATAGATAGACAGTTGTAGGAGTTAGATTATTTATAGAGATAGATAGAGATAGTGTTAGTGATTCAGTTTTAATATTTTATAGTGTGTTTGTAGGACTAGGCCTTTGTAGATATTAGATAATATTCCATTTAGTTTTTTTTAGTTAATATTCCATAGGTTTTAGAATAGTTAATAGCAGTTAGAGTTAGTGTAGATATATATAATATTAGATTACCAATTTGAATAACTAAATTTAAAAAAATATAAAATCTTCAAGTGCATTCTTTGGGTGGGAGAAATGGAGAAGGGAAGTAGGAGAGGCTGATCTGCTGCCCATAAGGCGGGCAATGGGACACGTGGCAGAGGGGGATGGGGCCATGCCAGTTGAGTGGCAGCAGGCATCAGCAGCAGCCTGAGTCCATCACCACACCCCAAACTGAACAGGCTTGATTTTGGCAGTCAGGCTTCAGAGGCTCCCAGCAGAGGCATAGGGCTGTGGTTTGGCGGCACCTCCTGCCAGAGTCCTCCACAGCCACACAAGGCACTGGAAGACTTGCAGTTCAGGAGGCTGTGGCTGTCTCTGCTGTGGCTGCAGGAGCAGGTGCCGGTGCTTCAGGATTGGAAGCCTCCAGGGCCACCAATGTCCCTGACCCCCATTATTGAGGTGATCTCCAGAAGTCCAGGGCTGGTGAATCCCATCCCGGCTGATAGAGGCAGAGCCTGATCCCCAGGAAATGGCAGCAGGGAGAGGAGGAGGATTAGCAGCAGCTGCAGCAGCAGCAACAGAAGCAACAGCAGCAGCTATAGGGGGCACAGGGAGAGTGGCAGCAGCATGGTGGGCAGTCGATCAGCCTCAAGGTCCCAGTACTCCCCTTCATGGGACATCACTCTGATTGGGGACAGCAAGGCAGACACTAGTCCTGTGGAGGAAATGTCTGCTGTTGAGGCAATGGCTGTCCCTCCAAGAGCTGTGTCACCACCATGAAGGGGGGGGGCATAGCTCAAGTGGTAAGAGTGTGTGCTATGCATGTATAAGGTCCCAGGTTCAATCCCTGGCATCTCCACTTCAGGATCCCTGGCAGCACACCTTGGGGAAGCTTCTGCTGGGGGCCTGGAGGGGTCTCAGGTAGTATACTGGGATGGCCTCTGCTGGAGACCCTGGAATAACCAGATTTGGACCCGAATTAGGAAACCCCTGCTGCCGTGTCAGTTTGTGACAATCCTGGGCTAAGATGGACCATTGGTCTGACTCAGGCAGTTTATTTAAAAAAGGTTCTTCCCCTCCCAGCAGCTGTGTCACCTGGTGTGGGCCAGAAGGCAGGAGGGGACAAAAAATCCTCCATCTGGGTGCATTTTAAGTTGGTGCGGGCAGATGATCACAGGGAGGTGCAGTGCAGTTTGTGCCAGAAGGTGGTGAAGCATGGGCAGGTCCTCACCAACCTTGGAATAACTGCCATGGCGAGGCACCTGAAGGGATTCCATAACACTGTGCTGCTAAGCGGGCAGGCAGGGGCAGTGGACGCCAGCGGGATCCCGACTGCAGCAGCCAGTCATCTGCCTCCATCAGCGGGCAAGCGTCCTGCTCGAACAACTGCCTCTAGCAGCAGGAGCGGTATCATTGCTAGGGGAGAGCAGCAGCAGTAGCAGCGTCAGTGCACCATGGAGAAGTTGGGGTGGGGCCAGCTGTCAAGTCCTTTGGCAGCTGCAGGACATGGAGGGCGGTGTGGCTTTCAACTGAAAGCCACGTGCATATTGGGGGAAATGATAGAGCTTGATGGGCAGTCCTTCTCGGTGGTCGGGGACATGGGGTTCAGGTGCCTGATTGGGTTCCTGGCCCCCCAGTTTAAGCTGCCCTCGCAAACCACCCTGAGTCAGCAGGTGGTGCCAGCCCTCTACTGAGCTTTAAAGGAGTGAGGGAGGGAGCAGCTGGCAATGGCTGCAGGTGCCACCGTCCACTTCACCACAGATCTGTGATTGAGTAGGAACATGCAGCACACCTACCTGGCAGTTACAATGCAAAGGCAGCATTTGGCAGTGGTAAGAACGGTCCAAAAGCAGGGTATAGGTGGGCCCTGCTCCAGAGAGAAGTAATGGATGGCCCCCACACATCTCAGAAAATCAAGGCAGCCCTGAGTACCCTGGTGAGGGAGTGGGTCACGCCAGGTGTGCCCTTCACCCAGGGGTGTGTGGTGATGGACAACACGGCCAACATATTGAGGACAGTCAATGAGGGGGAGTTCACCACCATCTCTTGCACAGCACACACCCTTCACCTGGTGGCCAGGGATGCTCTGGGCTTGGGGGAAAAAGGGATTGGGGCAGGCACCCTTAGCTCCCTGATTGAGCAGGGGAGGAAGCTGGCTGATTTCTTTAACCAGAGCATGAAGGGCAGCAACCTCCTCCGGCTGAAGCAGGCTGAGCAAGGCTCCCCAGTGCACCAGCTGGTGCAGGATGTGTCCACCCGGTGGAATTCGACGTTCCTGATGCTCGAGCGGCTTCTCGAGCAGAAAGCCACCTTGCATTAGGTTCAACTCGTGATGGACAGCAGGGCACTTCCAGGGTACGATGGGGTGGAATGGGAGATCCTGGCTCACACAGTCTTCGTGCTCAGACCATTCCTGGTCATGATGGAGACCATTAGCTCCTCCACGGCCACCATCAGTCAGGTGACCCCTCTGGTCCAGAGTCTCCTCAGGAGGCTGGAGGAGATTCTCTAGGGGCGGGATTGTGGCCCTCAGGGCAGGAAGCTTGCGGATGAGGTGGTTGTCATGGTGCAGAAGCTGAAGGCAGGGCTGAAGGTGTGGTTCAATGAGCTCCTGCAGAAAGAGGAATACGTTTTGGCAACCATGGTGGATGCCAGGGTCAAGGGCAGCGTGGCATGCCGGACACTGTTCTATGGGCACTGGAAGGGTGACCTGGTGGAGAGGGTCCATCAGGCAGAGCCGGCTCGGGAGAGTGCGCTGCAGCAGCAGCAGGATGCCCCTGGGGATGGTGGGAGCAGCCACCCCTTTCTGCCAGTGCAGCATCAGCAGTAGGCTGAGCAGCAGCAGCAAACAGCAGCTTGTATGTGCAGGGCACTCTGGCGAGCATGGGCTTGTGCACAGCAGGGCAAGCTGCGTGACTGAGGGAAGTGGTGGAGGTGGTGCCCAGGCAGAGTTACGTGAGGGAGTACGACCTCTCCTCATAAGCAGTGGAGAGCTACCTGGAGGAGGAGCCATGCATCAAACCCAGTAGCGATCCCTTGGCTTACTGCGCCAGCAACGTCCCAGTAACCAACATCTGGCCCGCCCTGTCCAAAATGGCCAAGGATCTCTTGTCTTGCCCACCAACCAGTGTCCACAGAGAGTGGGTGTTCTCCATGGTGGGGGACATTTGCTCCCCGCACCGCCTGAGACTGGGGCCCAAGTTGGTGGAGCAGTTGCATTTTATAAAGGTGAACCTTCCGCTGCTGGGATTTGCTGAGCTACCCTGGACGTGGATTGATGGTGCAGTGGCACACGCCATCCCATGCCAGGGGCAGTCTTGGGATGGGACTCGTCCTCAATCTGGGCTGTTGCTGCTGAGGTGCTGTCCCTCCCTCCCAATGCCTGGCGCCTGCCCTGCCTCTCTCTCTCTCTGACTAGATGACCTTGGCTGGCCTATCTGACTTACCTCATGATTAGGGATGGGTGAACGCGGTTCAGATGTTCGGAGTTTGGACTGAACTCGGTCTGTTCGGACGTCCAAACTGAACGTCCAATCTGAACTCTTGAATGACCTAACAGTTCAGTCATGTTCGGATGACTTCAGATGAGTTCGGGGGCAGGAAAAACGTCTTTCCAAGGTCGAAAATTAGATTTCGGTTTCAGTTTTGGTTTTGGTTTTGCTATTTTTGAATTTTCGGCCAAGTTCGACCAAACCGAACTCGGCTGAACCGAACCATCGAACCCGAACTCAGGTTTCGAACTGAACATCTGAACATCCGAACCACATTCTGTTTGCCCATCCCTACTCATGATGCAGGGTGGCATTGGGAAGCTGTCAGCCTACCAGCCAGACTCTGACTAGTTGATCTCGGCCCACCTATCTGACTGTCTCTCTCTCGTGCATGCGCTACGCAGTCTTCTCCAGCCTATCTGAGTGCCCTGTCAAGGTCCCAGCCTGCCTTCCCTACTTCCTCTCATGCCACTCTGCCTGTCTGCCCGCCCGCTCAGGTTGCCAAGATCAAAGCATGCCTCAGTCTGCCTTCTGCTCATGCCACACTTCCTGTCTGCCTGTCCATTCAGGTGGCCAAGATCAAGCCCTGCCTCAGTCTGCCTTCTGCTCATGACACGCTGCCTGTCTGTATGCCCACCTAGGTGGCCAAGATCAAAGCCAGCCTCAGTCTGCCTTCTACTCATGCCATGCTGCCTGTCTGCCCACCCATCCAGGTTGCCAAGATCAAAGCCTGCCTTAGCCAGACTTCCAATGCTCATGCCATGCTGCCTGTCTGCCTGACTGCCCAGGTGGCCAAGATAAAAGCCTGCCTCAGTTTGCCTTCCCATGCTCATGCCACGCTGTCTGTCTGCCTGCCCTCCTGCCCAGGTGGTGAAGATCAAAGCCTGCCTCAGCCAGACTTTGCATGCTCATGCTAAAGTGCCTGTCTGCCCGCATTGTGGTAAAAGCTGAAGCCCTGCCCCAGTCTGCCTGCCTCTCATGCCAAGGTGCCTGTATGCCTGCCATGGCAACCCTGGATTATTTGTCCCACTGGCCTGGTAATACCACTGCTGCTGTCTGCTGGTCCATAGGTGCTTTGCCTTGGCAAATCAAAATGTGCCCATGCAATCCTGCTGCTGCCGTCTGCAGCTGTATGGGAGCTCTTCCCTGGCAAAACCTACTATCCTGGCTCCATGGGTGCTGCACACAGGCAAGTCCTGCTGCTGCCATCTCTGCAGTTCCACAGGTTCTGTGCCCAGTCAATCCAGTGTCTGCTGCTGCTGCCAATGCTGCCTTTGCTGTTTGTGCCATGGGTTCTGTGCCCCAGCAATCCAATGTCTTCTGCTGCTGCCAATGCTGCCTCTGCTGTCTGTGCCATGGGTTCTGTGGCCCAGCAATCCAATGTCCACTTCTGCTGTCTCTGCTGTGCCACAGGTACTGTGCCCCAGCAATCCAATTTCTGCTACTGGGTGACCACGTGATTCAAGGCTTGGCCAATAGGCAGAATAGCTTGTTCAGATCTGGAGAGTAGGATGCAAGCCTGCAACACCTGGAATCAAGCTGTGCAGGGTTCAATGGCAAGCGCTACCCACGGTGCTTATGGGAGGGCGTTACAAGAGTTTCAGGCATTCAGACTTAGGCAGGGTTGGGCCAGGAGTTTTCCCATCACTTACCAGCAGACCATACAGTTTGTCATGTCACTCCGTGCAAGGGATCTCTCACCCAGGACTATAGTTGGCAGGTTGTCCGCCCTCACTTTTTACAGTTGACTGGTGGGTCACCCTCCCCCTGATGGTGGTTTCTTCAGCTGCAGGATAGTCAAGAGTTGGTCCCAGTCACGTGGAGCAGTCCAGGATGGTAGTCTGCCTATTATACCTGCCATTCTTGAGAAATTGGACGATGCACTCATGCATGTCTGTTTCTCAAGGGAAGAGGCCTCATTATTTGTTGTAGCTTTTAAATTAGCCTTTTACAGTGCATTCTGCATGAGCAAACTGGTGTCCAAGTTCCGCAGGTCCCCAAGCCTCAGAGCATTTAGAGTGCAGGACCTGAAGGTCATCACGGATGCCATGCAGTTCCGTCTGCAATACTCCAAATCAGATCAAAGTGATGTGGGCCACCTGACCACCCTACGCATAGCAGGTTCTTGCTGACTCTGCTCAGTGACAGCAGTTATCAACTCTCTCTCCATACGTCCTATAGTCCCAGGTCAACTTTTAGCGCATGGTGATAACTCCATCCTCATGAGGCATCAGTTTATGACAGTAATGCACCAGTGCCTCAGGCATCTCCAGTTGCCTCCACATAAATTTGGGTTACACTCCTTCCAAATATTTATTTATTTATTTATTTATTTTAAAAACTTATACCCTGCCCCTCCTGCCACAGGCAGCTCAGAGCGGCTTACAACAATAAAACAATTGAAACAATTAAAAAACATTACAAAGGAGGAAATAGAAACAACAACCCCCCTACCCTCACCCCCTACCCCAACCACCCATCAACCCTCTCCCCCACCAAATGCCTGGTGGAACAGCCAGGTCTTAACACTTTTCCGAAAAGAGGGGAAGTCCAAGGCCAGCTGGGTCCCCACCAGAAGGGAGTTCCAACCGACAGAAAGCACTTCTTGCCACAGCCTCCACCTGGAGATCCAGGCAGAGCTGCGCATTGAGGAAGCACCCCTAGATTCCGTAGCCTGGGAGGTCAATGGAGGAGAGACCCCATCAATGATGGTGGCCACCAATTCCATCACCTTACCCACTAACATCACCTCTGTCTTGTCAGGATTCAGCCACAGTCGATTACCCTAATCCAATCCCTCATAGCTGCCAGGCACCAAGTAAGCAACGAGACTGCCGGGCCTGGGTCTGTTGAAAAGGAGAGGTACAGTTGGGTGTCATCAGAATATTGATGACACCATACACCGAACCCCCTAATCACCTCACCAAGCGGCTGCATATACATGTTTAACAGGAAAGGGGACAGAACAGAACCCTGCGGAACTCCACATGAGAGGTCTCAGTATGATGAAAAATAGTCCCCGAGAACTGCCCGCTGGGTTCTTCCGGTCAGGAATGAGCGGAACCATTTAAGAACAATCCTTCCCACTCTTGTACAGTCCCACAGGCATGTCACCAACATCTCATGATCAACGGTATCAAATGCAGCCGACAAATCTAACAGGATTGGCAGGGTCGAACAACCCTGATCCATATCTCAGCGCAGGTCATCTACCAAAGCCACAAGTGCCTCAGTGCCATAACCCAGATGAAAGCCAGACTGAGAGGGATCAAGAAAATCGATGTGATCAAAATGCCCCTGGAGCTGCCAAGCCACTACCTGTTCAATAACCTTCCCTAAAAAGGGAAGGTTAGAGACGGGCTGATAGCTGGCAGGGGAGCCAGCATCAAGCAATGGTTTCTTGATCAGAGACCGCACCACCACCTCCTTGAGACAGCCCGGCACTCTGCCCTTCCGCAGGGAGGCATTGACCACCCCAGCCAGCAATGGCCCCATTGTCTCCTGACAGATCTTAACTAGTCAGGATGGGCAAAGGTCTAATTCACAAGAAGTGGCCATGACCGCCCCAAGAACATCCACCATATCGGTGGGCGTCATTGACGGAAACTGGTCCCAGAAAACTGGACATGACCGGACTTCCATAACCCCATGTTCCCCTAGTGTAATAAATGCTGCCTCAAAATTGTGGTGAATACAAGCGATTTTGTCCACAAAATAATCCACAAACATGTCACAGTGGGCAGTAGATGACTCAACTCCAATGTTGAGGGAGGCCAGACTGACCAGCCCCCGCACTACCCGGAACTGCTCCTCTGGATGGGATTTTGTGGATGCTATGAGGGCAGTAAAGAACTCCTTCTTTGCTGCCCACATAGCCACGGCATAGGCTTGTAAACTGGCTCTATGCCGCAATCTATCGGCTTCAGCACGCAAATGATGCCACCGTCACTCCAACAGCTGCCCATCTTGCTTCAGCAACCGCAGCTCCTTGGAAAACCAAGGAGGTCTGCAAAGCTGCTGCAAAGCTGCAGCCGTCTGATCAATGGCCCCCTTCAGCAAAGTGTTCCACAGCACAACGAGGTCATCAATGAGGCGGTTGGCCAGCTTTGCAGGAGCCCAGGGCCTGCCTGAATCACAGATATGGGATATTGGAAGGTGGCCTTCCACCGCTTTTTGCACTTACGTATGTTCCTGCACCAGTAGAAGCCTGCCTGCACAAAGTTATTCATTGCCTTTTGGTTCATGTTACAGGATTGGTGGCCATGAGGTCCCGTAAGTTGATATGGATTGTGGGCCACAACATTGTCTGCTGGGCTGCCAAGGCAGCGTCCCAATTCCACTGGGGAACGGAGCTAAGACTTGGTGACTCTGAGGAAATAGTGCGGTGTGCTAGGAACTGTATGCTGTGGGAACAACTCATGCCGCTTCTCCACAGGGTAGCAGCTAGCCGGCATCATAGTCATTCACCTTGGGGAAAATAATTTACCAAGACAACCAGAGTTAAAGTTACTAGTTAAAATTAAGATGGATTGGGTAGAAGGAACTCATATTTTGCCACACACAAGGTTCATTTGGACACACGTGATTGAATAAATCAGGTGGCGGGATGCTGTCGTACTGGGGAAAGTAGACAGGGTGCGAAGAAAAATTAATTGGGAAGTGGGTAGGTTAGTACTAGAAAAAGGCAGGGATTGCATCGCGCATAAAGAGAGCCTTTTCTTTAAACCAGAACTGTACTGGGATGACAGCATTCACTTGTTGGATATGGGTGTCCAGATGTACCTTGGGGTCCTAAAAGAAAAATGAGTGCAGTTGTTAAATCAGAGGAAGGGTCATGGGAGCAAAACCAGTCAAGCATAGGCTGGCAGTTTGCAGTGGCAGGGGTCCAGGCAGTTTTTAAGAAGTTGAATTTAGAATATTAATGAAGACATCTCCTTAAGAGATGGGGCTAAGGGGAAAACCAAGAGTAGGGGCAGCCAGGTTAGTCCAATGCCCAAGAGGGAGGGATGAGCCACTCAACTGAGGACAGGGGTGGTCCCAGATGGAGCCATCGCCTCTAGGGATGGGCGAACGGGGTTTGGATGTTCGGAGTTTGGACCGAACTCGGTCTGTTCAGGCGTCCGAACTGAACTCTCGAACAACTGAACAGTTCGGTTATGTTTGGATGAGTTCGGATGAGTTCCGGGGCATCAAAAACATCTTTCCAGGGCCAAAAATTAGGTTTCGGTTTCAATTTCATTTTGGTTTCACTATTTTTGAATGCTCGGCCAAGTTTGGCCAAACCAAACTCAGCTGAACCGAACCATCGAACCCCAAGTTGGGTTTCGAACCGAACGACCGAACATCCGAATCACGTTCTGTTCGCCCATCCCTATTCGCCTCCTATCCTGCTTCAGGTGGGGAGGCCTACTCAACCATCCAGACGGTTGGCAGGAGAGCGACCTACATAGTTATTTAACATGCATGGATGGCACTGAGGGGACATCAGGCCACCCTCAGTAGTAGTTAGAATTGTTTTGAGCCTGGACCCAGGAGACTGAACCCTCCTCTGATTCACATTGTTAATTTGAATAAATAGTGTGACCTTTAAAATTCCAGATCAGTGTGCTTATCTTCTTCCGAGGTGCGGGGGCAATCCACCCACCTTATCTCTTGTCATTTCATCTGTTCTCCCACCCCTCCTTGCCATTCAACAAAGTTCTCATTACAATTATTTTTCTTGTTTCTCTTTCCTTGCATTTCCCCTTTTGTCCATTACAATCATGCAATTGAAAGGGACATTGAGGATCACTGATTACAGCCACTTGCATGTTGCAGGATCTGCTGTACCTAAACCACGCTGAAAAAAATAAATGCTGCTGAGACACAAATCTTCTGAAGAAAGCACTTTTCCAGTCTTAATATTCTGGAGAATGCACTTACCTTTCTCCTGCACCTCAGTGACAAGAGGAAGGGGAGGAGGTACCTTTCTTTTTGGAAAAGTGGAAAAGAATTGCATTTACTTTATTGTTTGAAGGTCTCTTAATACATTATGCAAAGATTTGCACCAGCCCTGAACATGCCTTGGGATCCAGTGACTAAAGTGACTGTATGAGGCAATCAAGTCCCTTCTTCAGGGAAGAGACCTGCCTACAATACTTACAAAAAAGAGATATTCTGGTAGGAAATTCTCTGAGTGTAAGAGACTTTCTGGCAAATTTCAGTGTATTATAAGCCTGCTGGGACTGGGACCTATCTATTAATTAATTAATTAACGAACGAATGAACGAATGAATGAATTAATTGATTTATTATTATTATTATTATTATTATTATTATTATTATTATTATTTATTATTATTGCACCAGCAATGTTTCGGGTGCCTGTACAATCAACAGTTACAGACAGGTCCCTACCCCTAAGGGGCTCATAATCTAAGAGACAAGGAAGGGGAGACAAGGGAGAAGTGAACATTAGGACAGACAAGAGTGCATTCATGAGGTTTAGAAGTTACAGGTGCACATGCTTTACTCAGTTACAGGGATCTAGATTCTGAGTGATGGGGAGAGGATGACAAGCTAGGGAAGGACTGATGAAAGAGGTGAATTTTCAGGAGGGATTCGAAAGTTGGGAGGAAGCAGAGCGAACGTATTCAGGGAGGGAGTTCCAGGCATGAGGGGCAGCAAGGGAGAAGGGGTGAAGATGTTTAGAGGAGCAAGAGTGTTGCAAGGAGGTGAAGGTGGGGGCAGAGGAGGAGCAAAGCTCCCAGGCAGAAGTGTAGCAGGATACAAGAGCAGAGAGATATGGGGGAGCAAGGCCATAAAAAGCCTCGAAGGTGAAGACCAGGAGCTTGTACCGAATGCATTCACATAGAGGGAGTCAGTGTAGGACAGAGAGGAGGGGCTGAATGTGGTCAAAGCGATGTGCAAGGTGGATGACTTTGACCAAGGAGCATTGAACGGAGTTGAGGGGGGCAAGATCAGATCAGGGGATGCCAGTAAGGAGGAAGGTGCAGAGATGTCAGCAAGACAGTCAGCAATACGAGACTGTATGGAGGGGGAGAGCGTGTGAGGGAAGATATAGAGTTGCATTCATTAGCATACAGGTGGTACTGGAAGCTGTGGGTTTCAATGAGTTTACCCAGAGAAAGAATGTAAAGGGAGAAGAAAAGAGGGCCCAGGACAGAGCCTTGGGGAACTTCCATGGAGAGGGGAAGTGACATGGAGGAGGTAACAGGAAGAGAAACATTGAAGGAGTAGTTCAAGAGATACAAAGAGAACCAGTTGAGAACAGAGTCCTGGAAACCAAGGGAGCATAGCAAATCCAGAGGGAGGCCATGGTCAACAGTGTCATAAGTGGCAGAGAGATCAAGGAGGACAAGAATGGAGTAGAAGCCCTTAGATTTAGCTAAGAGAAGGTCATCTGTGATAGTAAGGAAGAGTTTATCATTCTTGTTGTTGAAAAAGGAAAGAAAACTTGTGCAGAGTGAGGAGGGGGGACAGGGAGGCATCAGGAGGGAAGCAAATGTTGAGAAGAGGTGGCAGGGGTTGTGGGAGTTGGATTCGATTAACTTGGAATAATAGCAGTCTTTGGACAGGGAAAGGGCATCACTTAAGTGCAGAAAGCACAAAATTAAAGTGGAGGAAATCAGAGAATTCACGAGACTTCCACCAGAGGCATTCGGTGGCTTGAAAGCAGGATCTGAGGTGGCAGATGGTAGGGGTGAGCCAAGGACAGGGTATTATGCAATGGATAGGATGGCAGGAGAGGGGAGCAAGGGAGTCAAGGGTGGAAGAAAGGGATGAATTGCAGGTGGAGACAGCAGAGTTCAGGCAGGTGGTAGAGGAGACAGATGAAAGATGGGGGGAGAGCGATCAAGCAAAGTCAAGAGGGTCAATGGACTGAAGGTCACAGAAAGAGCGAAAGGCTAAGGAAGTGGGAGGCGGCAAGTGGTAAAGATGGAATGAAGCAAGGTGATGTTCAGAGACAGTAAGGACATCAAATGAGAGATCTAAGAGAGCACAGTTTTTTTATCAGACTATGTCAAGGGAGTGGCCATCATGGTGCGTCAGGCAGTCAGTCCACAGGCAAAGAGGTCAGCGAGAGGAAGCAGGAAGCAACAGGGTCAGAGGGGGTGTCCGTGTTCGCATGGATACTGAAGTATCCAATGAAAGTGGGAATATTGACATCAGAAAGGAAGAAAGGAAGCCACGCATCAGTCAGAGAGAAAAGAGGAGGGGGAGCCTGGGTGGCGGTAGATGACAGCCACATGGAGGTGTAGTGGGGAGTAGAGGCGAATGCAATGGGCCTAAAAAGGAAGAGAAAGAGTGAGAGGAAGGAGCAGCAATGGTTTGGAACTGGCAAGATTTGGCAAGGAGCAGGCCAGCACCACCACCATGGCCTTTAGAGCGTGGCGAGTGAGTGAAGCTGTGACCACCAAGGGAGAGGGCAGCAGGAGTGGCAGTGTTCAGTTTAGTTCATTATGGCACTAGCTTTCACCATGGCCTATAAAAAGACAACACAGCACAAAATACATATGACATACAACATACAACATATATAGAAACTTCTGACTAGAGACGGAATACCATAGAAACTCTGTTCTGTTAATTCTAGCCCTACTCATTTGGGAGACAGTGTATACCCCATAGAGTCAGCCACTATTGAACCACCAATAAGAGATATTACAACTTATCATGCCTTTTAGGCCGGACTATTGAAGAAATTCCTATCAGCCCATCGCCTCTTCACGTATTCTTGTGGCTAGCAAGGCAAAAGTTGCTGTCAACTTCATCTCTTCCTCTGATTTTGTAATCAACAATAATTTGATTTTTTGGTAGGATGCAAGAAATTCTTTCCCTCTCCACAATGCTCTAATCCAAGTTTCCCTTATAGTCTCATAGAATGTGCAATTAAACAAAATGTTTGACAGATCTTCTATATCATTTCCATTACATAGGCAAGTATTCCTATAATAAGGCATACCACCATACCTGAAGGCTGCAGCTGGTACAGAATGTGGCGGCCCGTCTCCTTATGGGAACTGGGTGATGGGAGCACAAAACACCAGTGCTCCGTGCTCTGCACTGGCTGCCTATAGTGTACCGAGCCAGATTCAAGGTGTTGGTATTGATCTATAAAGCCCTGCACGGTCTGGACCCCTCATACCTCGGGGACCGCCTCACCCTCCGTGCCTCAGAGCAAACCCTTCGGTACACTGAGGGCACCTTCTTGGCAGTCCCCCAGGTGAGACAGGGGCCTACAATGGAGAGGGCATTCTCAGTGGCTGGGCCGCGACTTTAGAACTCCCTCCCTGAGAAGCCTGCCTGGCCCCAAGTCCGCTGGCGTTTTGTCAAGCCTGCAAGACCTGGCTGTTCACCCAGGCCTTCGGAGGGGAAGAGGGGAGGGTTGGGGAGTTGGAGGTATGGGGGATGTGGGGGGTGGATATAGAGATTGTTTTTAAATTTTTGATGATGTTTTTTAAATATTGTTTTATGAATTTTATTGTTATTGTTATTGTAAGCCGCCCCGAGATGCTGTAGGCATGAGGGAGCGGCTTAAAAATATTTATAAATAAATAAATAGCTAGGAGGATCACAGAGCAAAATAATTGAAAGTGTAAGAGGGTAAAACATCTTCAGAGGGTAGGATCCTTAAGTTTGTCTAGGTAATCCTCAAACCTGTAGGGATGTGCGAACGCGGTTCAGAAGTTTGGAGTTCGGCCCGAACTTGGTCTGTTCGGATGACCGAACCCAAACCCAAACCCAAACAAAAACCCAAACTGACTGAACCGAACCTGATTCTGAACTCCGAAACGACGGAACATTTTGGTCGGTGCAGCTTGAGTTTGGGTGGTTCGGGTGGGAGAAACGTGACCCACTGCCAGTTGGTGACCACTGCCTGACCCAGGCAGGCACAGGGAGGGGGGAGTCAGCTGAGGAGCAGACTTCCAGGAACCAGAGGTGGAGAGGCTTGGAGTAGCAGCCAGCATGCCCAATCACCATACTTTTCTCCTCAGACCACTGGCCTCACAGTCTGCGATTGACCATGGGCTAGGCTGCATGGAGCCAATGGGTCTTGCAGTGAGGCAGGCGCAGAAAGTAACAAAACTCATTGCCCTCCCCCCTTCCCAACACCTTCTGAGTTAGTCACTATTCCTAACAGCAGGCATTTCAGAAGTCTCCCTCTCCCAGCGATTTTGTACCTCCCAGTCCCCCAATCCATTGCCATCCTCCTCCTATTTCACCCATCCAACCCATTTACCTCCATATTGTCATTTATTTAAATTACATTAGATGAATGAATGAATGAATGAATGTATTGCTTAGTCATAGACCATTGCAAGACACAAACAACAATAATAACAATATATAATCCCGACAGGAAACTTAACAGATAACAAAAATACTAAAAGAATCAGAGTATCAACCTATAATCTAAAAAAAACCAACAGGGAGCATGATGATCAGACATCAAAGTCCCAATTTAACTAATACAACCTATAGGGCTTAGACCTTATTTATCTAATACATATCAGTGACAAAGACTACCCTACCATTTAGTAAGGGTTTCAAGTTGCGTCCTCATTGTCATCTAAAGATTTAAATTCCACAAAGCGCTTTCTTAGATGATATGCTTGCAAGAGGAAGGCCGCTACCTGCTGAATGACCTGGACATCTGAGTTGCCCAACAGTATGGAGAGAAGGACAGAGTCAGAATGACCCAGAAACCTTCTCAAAATAGGGAAGAGGTATTTGACTCTAATAGAGTCATACGGATGACAGTACAGAGTTATATGAGTCATGGTATCGGATTCCCAGTTATCAAAGGGACAAAGTCTTTCTGCATATGAGGTTCCCAAGAAACATCCCTGAACTATCTGCGATGGAAATGCATTTACTCTTGCGGCTAGCATAAGTTGTTTGGCTCTAGCAGATATAGGGGAAGTAAGATATTTAGCTACCTGAGTCTGATGAGGAGCCCAGGAAGAATAAGCCCACAAATGAGGTGAGGCATTAATCCGTGCCATTTCTGATTGTCTTTCGATATCGCTAAGGCGTACTAAGATCTCTTTCCTAATTGCACCCAGCGGTTTATGGGCCAGGTAAGCTTTAGATAACCCACTTTTCAGAATTTGTCTTTCTATTTTGGCAGACCAGGAATTTATAAAAGTGTCATCCCTGACCCCTACTAGCAATTATGAGCAGTGACCTGCATGAATTTTACACCAAAGGATTACTGCTAACACTATAGCCTTACATTGCCAGGACCTCTGTCCCAATTCCAATCGAATTGCAGCGTGGGGAGTACCCATCGGAGCTCGAACTAGGAGAGATAGAAAATTTGCCTGGAGTAAGTTTATCTTTGGTGCAAAAAAGGGGGCCCAGAGCTCAGCCCCATAGAGCAATTTTGCCCCAACTTTGCTGGTATGGACCTGCATAGCAGGCAGAATTGAAGATCGCCCTTGCCAAGCAAAGAGAGCCACCAGTGGTTTAGCAGACACATGGGCTGCAGAAATTGCCCTAGCCACATATTCCCGCCAGGAGCTTGTATAGTGAAATAAAAGCCCCAAATATATAAAAAAGTCCACTTGCTGAATGGTTTGACCATCCACTACCCACTGCTTAATCTTCTTTTTGGCAGAAAACACCATAACTTGAGTCTTCTGAAAGTTAATGGTCAAATTATTGCCCTTACAGTAGGTCAACCGAAGGCATCTAGTTGGCGAAGCAGGCCTATCCGGGTCTGTGAAAGCAGGGCCAGATCATTGGCATAGGCTAAACAGCCTATTGCCCTATTTACTAACTGGGGGGGAAAGGGCGGGCAGGAATTTCAAATCCGCCATAGATGGAATTATATCATTTATGAAAAAATTAAAAAGTGCTGGGGCCAAAACACACCCTTGCCTCACGCCCTTGTATGTTCTTACAGGGGCCGTGACATGGCCTTGCCGATCCACTTTCACTATCAAAGAAGATTGATCATGAAGTGGTCTAATTAGGGAAAGGAGACAGTCATCTATCGATGCTGCTCGCAATTTCTCCCAAAGCAGACCCCTATCAACTGAGTCAAATGCCCCTTTCTGATCGACATAGGCTACATAGAATGCACCATTTTGTTGTCTATATTTGGCAGCCAGATTAAAAAGGACAAAACACTGTTCTATTGTAGATCTATTTTTTCTGAAAGCCAGCTTGCTCTATTGCCAAAGCCTTGATTTTAGTCATCCAATCCAGCAGTTTAAACAAAAGAAATTTGGCATAAATTTTCGCCAAAGCAGAGAGCAAGCTGCTTGGCCTGTAATTCACAGGGTTAGATCTCTCACCCTTCTTGAAGATGGGGACCACTACTGCTGTGCTTCATCCAGTAGGAATTTTCCCAGTGTTATTAACTGCAGTAAAAAGAGCTGCCAAAAGAGGCAACCACCAGTCCTTGCAGGACTTAATAAATTCAATGTGAATCAGGTCCACCCCAGGAGACTTTTGATTTTTAAATGAGTCAACAAGGGCTTCTATCTCAGCCTCCATAACAACTGGCCACAGCGAAACAGTCTCAGAGACAGTCTCATACCTTAGGGACCGCCTCGCCCTTCGCGCCCCAGAGCGGCTCCTGCGGTCTGCCAGGGGTGCCCTCCTGGAGGTCCCCCGTGTTAAACGGGGGGCCACGATGGAGAGGGCATTCTCGTTGTGGGGGCGCGGGCTGTGGAACTCCCTTCTGGAGGAAGCTTGCCTGGCCCCAAGCCTTTTAACATTTCGGCGGAACTGTAAGACCTGGCTGTTTGCCCAGGCCTTTGGGAGGGAGGGTGGGGAGGGAGGATTTTAGTCCCCCACCCATTTATTTATTTATTTATGTCTAGCCCTGTTTTATATTTTATATTTTATATTTAATATTTGATTGTTTTAAAAATGAATTTTAGTGTATTTTTATTTTTGGAAGCTGCCCCGAGCTGCGTTGCAGGAGGGGCGGGGTATAAATCTGAAAAATAAATAAAAAATAAATAAATAGATGGTGAGGGAGAATGGAGTTGAGAATCAGAGGCACTGAAATAGGTGCCAAAGTATTCCACCCAAGACTGGGGTGGAACTGGAAAATAGCCTGTGATGGTTGGCTTCTAGTTGGCCCGTTAATTAAATTCCAAAATTTCCACGAATCTTTTGCTTCTGCTGCTTGCAGCAGACTTCTCCAATGTGCCTCCCTGTGTTCTTCCTTTTTAGCCCTAAGCAAGGATCTATATTCCACCCTCTGGGCTAAGTATTCTGGGGGCAGCCGGGGGGAGGACCCCTTCCTGTAGCTCCGATACATTGAATTAAGGGTAGCACAGGCTTCTTGGTAGACGTTATCAAACCAGGGTTGCCCTTTTGTCGTAAACATTTTGCCGGATTGCTTAGTCAAGGACTGGACCTGAGATGTCAGCTTTCCCACCAAGTGGGAGTATAAGCTTATCAATGTCAAAGGGCTTGGGGAATATAGAATCTCTTCCCTTAGCTGGCACAGCTGAGACTTGGAGAGGCAAGTTGATAGGGCAAAAACCACGGCCTCATCCCATTTGGGTGCCCTGACTACATCCATACAGGTAAGATCTTGGTCAGAGGGAGGTTATAAAACCTCCCCGGCTGCTGATGAAAAAAGGGGAAAAAACAAGGGAAGGTGGTCTCCAATCAAAAAAGAACCCATCGCAAATTCAGTAACTTGGCAAAGGACAACAGACGAGACAAGGACATAATTAATAACACTAGTGCCCAAGGCAGCCATGTAAGTAAATTCCCCGTCCGGGTCTCTAAACCCTGAGCCATTCAAAATATATAAGTCCTGCCTAGAAACTAACTCGGCCAATCTGATCCCAGAGGAATTTATACATTTATCTTTTGACGTTCTAGGATTTAAAAGATCCTCTGGCACATATGGGCGTACATCGCAGTAACAGGCAATAGCCAAATCATCTGAGCTCAACCTTGAATCGAAGTCCCTCGCTGTTATAGTTAAACCCCTTGGATATTTGGGGTTGAGTTCTTCTATAAAACTTTCCAGGGATGCCCACAAAGTTGCCCAATAGGATCTGGCCGAACAAGGAGGGATATATACTGTGATAAAAATAAGAATAGTGGTTCCATAGGCGACTACCACTCCCAAGGCCAACTGAGGAGATTTAACAACTTCCTCTATTTTCAGGTAGACTGTCGCCCAGTTTCTCATGGCAGCCTTGAGTCACCATGTATTGTTTTTAAAGTTTAGGCAACCTATTGATCACGAGTGAGGGATTGTGGAGTGTTGATATATTTTTATTTGTAATTATAGTGTGCTTTGTTTGATTTCCCAGGGGGTGCAGGGGAGGCATGTGGTTTATTGTACTCCCCTCTCTTGGGAGATGCTTTGTCTGTATGTTCTGTTTGTTTATTTATCTGTTTGATTTGGCTTTGGCCGCAAATAAATATTATATTATATTATTATTATTATTATTATTATTTTTTCAGGTAGGCACTCCGAAACCCAGGTAGGCACTCCCAACCCACCGCATGCGTGACCCCTAGAGTAAGGGGACACGGCTGAAAGGTCGAAGGCTATATATCCTTCCAGTTCCAGTGGAGACTTTAACCAAGTTTCTTGTAATAGAATGCCCTGGAACTTCCTTATATGTGAGTTAAACTCAGGCATGCCCACATGTCTAGTCCAACTTGCAATGTTCCAAGAACACACAGAAACATCACCACTAGACAGTGGGTTAAATTGTCATAATGCAACATTGGAGGTCCCTTTTAGTCCTCCAACAGACAGACCTCCAGTGACATTTGCTTTAATTTGCAGAGGGGAGGTATCAGTTAACAGACCATCCTCGACAGTATCCAAGGTTGGCTGCTTTAACATCCTATCAGTATTCTCCTGTTCCTTAGCCTCCTCCCTAGGGGGGCCTTTTGCTTTAATTTGCATAGGAGAGGAATCAATTAGCAGACCATTCTCGATAGTATCCAAGGTCAATTGTTGTAAGGTCCTATCAGTATTCTCCTGTTTCCTATCCTCCTCCCTAGAAGGGCCTTGACATGCATAGATGGACTCCTGCGGAAAACCTACAGCAGCAACCAAACCAGTTTGCATGGGTACATGGGTAGAAACAAGACTATTGGAATCCACTAGGATGGAAATCTCCAGTGGAGGAGGAAACTTCTGATAACTACTTAGGCACCCTACACCTCGGGGATCTATTACCTCAGGTGGAGGAGAGGCTACCACATTAACCTCTTGGGTAGCCAGCACAAATTTGATGGGAGGGGGAAAAGAGCGGCTAGGTAGCTGCGTTAAGGGCAGTATGGAATTTGGGCTTTTAGGGGCTAAGGAGAAGTTTGACTGGGAGGAAGAAGAAACCTCCTTAGCATTCAATGTAGACCATAACAGCAGGGGACCTTTAGGACCTAAAGAGAAAATTGACTGGGAGGAAAGAGACACTTCCTTGGCATTCACTGCAGACCGTGTCAGCGGGGGGCGGATCTGTTTATCCATGTATAATCTGTCAAAATATACCCACCCATGAAAAAAACAAGGCAGAATAGAACATCAACTTAGCCACAATCTGGGGAGTCTTGAAGTATACCACAAGGTGCTGCATGTAACCAGGAGATTGTAAACAAAGAAACCCTCTAATATAAGAAGTGGGAATTAAATGGCCCAAAATACTTGAAAGGTGCAAACTAATTTCTGTCTTAGATCTCCATATCAGTATGCGCCCCCTATAAAGGGGTGCAACAGTAATGACAAGCGCCCTAGGATTATAGGGAGATTCAACTACATCCAGCCCCTGGGGGCCTTACCCCCACCCCAGGAGCTGAGATTGGACTGGTTGGAAGGTTCGTTTCAATGGCTGGCACAAAGGAGACAGCCTGAGTCTTAATAGAGCGCATCTGAGGAGCCACTAGCGTGGCCTTGCTTCTTGCCTCCTCCCTATAAATGTTGATTGAGTCCGATAGGATCCCCAGTTGCAGGCGCTGTAACTCAAGCTGGAGATTAATTCCTTCTAGTTGTGAGTACAGTTTAGATACCATATCCTCCATAAGAAAGTAGTAATTTCCTGCCTGTTCCATGTCAAGTACTTAGGGAAGGAAATTCTTCTGGAGAGAGTTCACCTGAATTTCACCTGACAAAGTCGGCGGTACAGGGGCCGACACACTTCCCCCAGGGACTATCGGGAACTGCCCGTCAGGGGGCCCAGACTCTCCCCGACTGAAATCCTGCTCAGGTAGAATTTCCAACCCTGGAAGATGAGGCAGGGGTAATTCCACCTGAGAGGACTGAAAAAATCCATCAAGAGTCGATTGATTAGCCTGGGAGGAGGCTCGGGTCCCCATCCCTAAGTGCCTCTTACCTCTAGCCATGGAGTCGGAGGTGGTCCTTCCAGCCATACAGCTGGCACCCTGCACCTGGCCGGTGCCTAAGGGCCATGCGCACAAGGGCGCTGCCACAGGCTCATGCTTGCTTTTAAAGATCTAGCAGGGTCACTCAGCAGGGGAAAAGCTGCAATCGCCACAGGTGTACAAACTTGGCTGGGGACTCACCCACTCCACTGCCACTGGGGGAGGGGGGGTCTCATCGGAGGTGCAGTTGTTACAGGGGGAGATGGTCAACACTCCTGCCCGGAGCCTTGCTCCCATGGGTACTCAGTACTGCCACAGGCTCACGCTTGCTTTTAAAGATCTAGCAGGGTCACTCAGCAGGGGAAAAGCTGCAATCGCCACAGGTGTACAAACTTGGCTGGGGACTCACCCACTCCACTGCCACTGGGGGAGGGGGGGTCTCATCGGAGGTGCAGTTGTTACAGGGGGAGATGGTCAACACTCCTGCCCGGAGCCTTGCTCCCATGGGTACTCAGTACTGCCACAGGCTCACGCTTGCTTTTAAAGATCTAGCAGGGTCACTCAGCAGGGGAAAAGCTGCAATCGCCACAGGTGTACAAACTTGGCTGGGGACTCACCCACTCCACTGCCACTGGGGGAGGGGGGGTCTCATCGGAGGTGCAGTTGTTACAGGGGGAGATGGTCAACACTCCTGCCCGGAGCCTTGCTCCCATGGGTACTCAGTACTGCCACAGGCTCACGCTTGCTTTTAAAGATCTAGCAGGGTCACTCAGCAGGGGAAAAGCTGCAATCGCCACAGGTGTACAAACTTGGCTGGGGACTCACCCACTCCACTGCCACTGGGGGAGGGGGG
>QEPC01013643.1:2271684-2285793 GCA_003113815.1 Sphenodon punctatus
CAAGGCGGATGTGGACAGGTAGGGAGTTCCAGGCATGGGGGGCAGCAAGTGAGAAGGGACGAAGGCACTTAGGGGAGCAGGGAAGGCATGGAAGGGTGAGAGAAGGGACAGAGGAGGAGCAAAGTGCACAGGCTGGAGTATGGAGGGCGATAAGTGCAGAGAGGTAGGGGGGAGCAAGGTTGTGAAGAGTTAACAGCAGTTAAATTTAGTGTAGAGATAAGATATAATATTAGATTAAAAAATTGAGTAAAAAATATACATTTTAAAAAATAAAATATTTGTGTGTGTTTGAGTTTGAAGACATGGAGAAGGGAAGTAGGAGAGGCCAGTCTGCTGCCCATAAGACAGGCAATGGGGCATGTGGGAGAGGTGGATGGGGCCATGCCTGCGGAGTGGTAGCAGCAGCAGCCCAAGCACATCACCAAGCCTCAAACTCTGCAGGCCTTCTTTAGGGCAACAGGCTTCAGCGGCTGAGTGTCACCTCCTGGCAGTGGCCTCCACTGCCACAAAGGGCACTAGAAGGCCTGCAGTACATGAGGCTGTGGCTGTCTCTGCTACGGCTGCAGGAGCAGGTGCTGCTGCTTCCGATGTTCCTCCAGGGCCACCAATGTCCCCCATTGTGGAGGTGATGCCCAGCAGTCCAGAGCTGGTGAATCCCACCCCAGCTCCTAGAGGCAGTCCCTGATCCCTGGACAATGTCAGTAGGGAGAGGAGTAGCAGCAGAAGCAGTAGCAGCTATAGAGGGGGGTAGAGGGAGAGTGCCAGCAGCATGGCGGGCACGGGCAGTCTAGCCTCAGGGTCCCAGTACTCCCCTTCACAAGACATCACCGTGATCGCGGACAGTGAGTCAGAGGCAGATACTAATGCCGCAGAAGAGATGTCTGGAGCTGAAGTGTTGGCTGACCCTCCTCCCAAAGCTGTTTCACCAGTGCCACCAAGTATACCAAGGTTATATGAATTTGGAAGGACGTGACAAAAGGGGGCCCCATATACAACAGGATGGTAGCTCGTGGTTCTGGAGGGGGGGATGCTGAACAAGAACACTACAGCATGTCTGATGACAAGCTTACCTTCATGGCTAAGTCAGCTACCAACAAAATACCCCTCCTTGGGATACAAGTCTGGATGTCACTGAACATCTAAGACCCTGACTAATGGTCCCAATTACTAGTAAACACATTAGGTCAGTAGCACGTCTTCCAAATACCAGAGGAAGGAGAAATATTCTGGTACAGTTTAAAAATAATGACCTGGTGTCTGATATTATGGAGGCAGCAGCCCTCCTAGAAAGGAGGGCCATTTATCCATTGAGGGTTTATAATAAGATAATTTGTAATGCATCAGCCAGGACAATGAACCAACTGACTAATACCATAAATACCTCCATTTATGAACAGCATCCTGGGGCAGAGTTAGATCGCAGGGAGCAGAATCCAATGGAGGAGATCCTCCAGGGACAAACAGATCATCTCTTGGATGGGAGATGAAATAGTTGGAGGCTCTCCCTGATGGTTTTGTCTCCAACAAACTGTCTGATATTAGTGATGGCAGTTTCCATTCTGTGCAATGGGGAGATAGGGCAAGGGAGGGTCCTATAGACCAATTTACATTCCTAGATAAAATGGGCTCCCTGTATAACCAACTTAAGAAGCCCTGTGTCCAAGGGGATAGGAATTATAAAGGGAGCATAAGGGAAAAGAAGGTCAAAGTGGTAGGCAATAAGGGTCTTAATGGCTTAAACATAGCTTCTTGTTTGGTGAAGATTTAAATTTGGGGTCAAGCCCCCCATATGGAATGGGGAATGTAAAAGGCACAAAAGGCCATGAGGGGCTTTTGGAGGGCAAGAATCAGGAGTGTGCGAATTTGATGGAGTTTGGGAGTAAAGCGGAAACTAGGCCACTGCAATGAGAACCTTTTACTACCTTTAGAAGAGTTTTTTACCTTTTCGGGTCTAGGGACCCACAACAAGGAAGTAAATAGATAAGGGAAGTTGGGAAACCTCCGAAGGGGGAGGGAAATGATTTAACTCCCCCGGGAAAGGCTCGTAAGGATTATACGAACCCAATGCGATGGAGGTGGATTTAAGGAAGGAATGCTCCCCTTCCCCCGATTTAGGAAGAATAACTAAGAAAGCTTTAGGTGCTTTGGAGAGCCTGGGGGTTCCAAGTATAGGTCAACAGTGAGTGCGTAACCCCTGCCGCAATGACACAAATCTGATAGGATGCCTCCGGAAGAAGCGCCAAAAGATCATTCTGCCCAGTTGGTGCATGATCCTGAGGGAGAGTTCGCGCCAGAAGCAATCTGACATCCAGTCCCAGGTCAGTGTAATATACCTGGCTGGGGGCTGAATGATAATGCTGACTTTAATTCCCCTTCAGGTGCACATTTAAATATTTTGTCCTGGAACATAGCAGGATGGTTGGGTAAGAAATTAGATAAAGATTTTATATGATATTTATTTATTTTATTTATTTATTTCTAGATTTATACCCCACCCCTCCTGAAAACAGCTTGGGGCGGTTTCCAACAAAAAAATATAAAATACATATAAAACCATTTAAAACACATCAAAAATACATAAAGTATTAAATCGGGGTCCGGGAAACATTTAAAACAATAAAATAGAATAAGGGAGATAAAACCCCATTAACCCACCCTCCCCAAAGGCCTGGGCGAACAGCCAGGTTTTACATCTTCACCAGAATATCAAAAGGCTTGGGGCCAGGTGAGCTTCCTCTGGAAGGGAGTTCCAAAGGCGCGGCACGGCCACCGAGAATGCCCTCTCCATTGTGGCCCCCCGCTTAACACGGGGGACCTCCAAGAAGGTACCCCTGGCTGACCAAAGGAGCTGCTCTGGGCTGCGTAGGGCGAGGTGGTCCCTTAGGTACAGGGGGCCCAGACCATGAAGGGCCTTGTAGATCAAAGCCAAAACCTTGAATCTGACTCGGCACGCTATGGGCAACCGGTGCAGAATCTGGAGCACAGGTATTATGTGCTCCTGATGACCCGTCCCCAAAATGAGGCAGGCCGCCACATTCTGCACTAGCTGCAGCCTCCAAACCAGGCACAAGGGAAGCCCCATGTAGAGCGCGTTGCAGTAGTCCACCCTCGAGGTGACGAAGGTATGGATGAAGGAGGCCAGGTCCAGGCCGGAAACGAACGGACGCAGCCTCCGTACCAGATGCAGCTGGCGAAAAGCAGCCTTTGCGACTGCCTCCACTTGCTGCTCCAGGCGGAGATTAGGGCTGATGCGGCAGGAGCTGTTACCGCGCCGTGATTCCATTCCGCCATATCAGAATTGCCCGCACCACACCGTGGATTTTCTGAGGACATTCTGCTAATTCCGCCGGCATTCCGCAAATTGTGGAATTGCGGAAAAATTGCAGAAACTGTCAGAAAACCGCTGTTCTGCTATTTTGTGGTGCTGGTGGGATGGCGGAAGTAGTGAAAATGTCATGTTTCCACTATTTTGCGAAGTCTGTGGAAGTAGCGGAATGAAATTAGCGGAACTGCAGAAGTAGCGGAATGAAACTAGCGGAATGAAAGCCTCCGCCACGCCGTACCACTAATTGCAGGAATGCTGTTTCTGGCAGAATTAGCTACCGCTGTGACATTCCACTACAGTCCTAGCGGAGATCCGCGTCCAATATCACCCCCAGACTCCGAACCTGCTGAGGTATAGGAGGGCGAACCCCCCCAATCAGGGGGGCCACTACCTCCCTCGCTCTCCCCACCAACATCACCTCCGTCTTATCCGGGATGAGTTTCCGTCTGCTCTGCCACACCCATTCAGCCACAGCCTCCAAACACTGGGATAGCACCGAGACAGCAGGGTCTGGGTCCGTTGAAAAGGAGAGGTACAGCTGAGTATCATCAGCGTATTGGTGACAACGCACCCCGAACCCTCTCACGACCTCCCCCAAGGACTGCATATATACATTAAACAATAACGGAGACAGACTAGAACCCTGCGGAACGCCGCATGGTAAAGCACAGGGGTAAGATGTCTCATCCCCCAACACCACCCACTGGCTTCTCCCCAAAAGGAATGAATGGAACCATTCAAGTACGGTCCCATCCAGACCCCCCCAGGTCACGCAGCCGTCTCAACAGCAGCCCATGGTCCACGGTGTCAAAAGCGGCCGAGAGATCTAACAGGATGAGAAATGTTGAACATGCTGCATCCATCTCCCGGCAGAGATCGTCGACCAAGGCCACCAACGCCGTCTCAGTGCCATAGCCGGGGCAGAACCCAGATTGAAATGGGTCCAGGAAACCAATGCCATCTAGATGTGCCTGGAGCTGGATTGCCAGCACCCGCTCAATAACCTTTCCTGAAAAGGGAAGTTTAGAGGCAGGTCGGTAATTGGCAAGAGCATCCATGTCCAACGATGTTTTTTTCAGCAGGGGGCGCACCACAGCCTCCTTGAGGCTGGGCGATAACCTCCTCTGCTGCAAGGCCATGTTCACTACCCCCGCCAGCACCGTCCCCAACGTCTCTCTGGAGGCTTTCACCAGCCAGGACGGGCATGGATCAAGTTCACAACAGGTGGCCCTCACAGACCCCAAGACATCCACCGCATCGGCCAGCGTCACTTCCTGAAACCCCCCCACAAAGCTGGACCAGACGGGGCCTCCATCACCTCACGCTCTCTACCTACTGCCCCATATCCAGCATCAAAGTCGCTCCGAATCCGAGCGATCTTGTCTGCGAAGTAGGTGGCAAACTCCTCACAGCGGGCCTGGGACAAGTCCCCATCCAGGCAGAGGGATACCGGACTGACCAGTCCCCGCATCACCTGAAACAGCTGCACCGGGCGTGACTTCACAGACGCTATGAGGACAGCAAGGAACTCCTTCCTTACTGTCCTCACAGCTTCAACATAGGACCGCAAATGGGCCCTATTGAGAAGTCAGTCAGAGTCAGATTGAGTCTGACGCCAGCGTCACTCCAGCCTTCTGCTTCTTCGCTTCATACACCGCAGTCCCTCGGTAAACTCAGGGGCCCTGAGAGACCGAGGCAGAGGACGTCTCAGAGCCACCCTGTCAATGGCCTTCTCCAGCAAGGTATTCCAATACTGGACCAGCTCATTGACAGAGTGACCGTGCAGGTCCCAGGTTAGCTCCCTCAGGACTTCCTGGAACCGCTGGGGTTCCATCAGACTCTGAGGGTGGACCATGATTCCTAAGTGGTCCCTTCCCCTTCTGGAGGGGGTGCACTGAGAAATTTACATGCCTATTGTGTGCCTGCAAGAAGTTTGGCTATGGGAGGCAGACCAGATCTATTTGTAGGGATACCAGAAATGGTTTCTTCCTGCTGAGAAAATGCACGCCAAATAGCACCCCTCAGGCAGCATTGTTACCTTTATCTCCCTTGAATTTGGGTCTGAAGTGATTGCGAAGGACGTTTTTGAAAGATTTGTAATGGTCTTAAGAATGACAGTACCGGGTATGGGGGTTTCTGTCTTGCTCTATAATGCATACCTCCCCCCCCCCCAAATAGTTTAAAGACTGGGCTCTGGAGGAGAGTCAAACAATTTTGTATAGCTCTAAATGATGATAGGTTATGAAAGTATCATCCTTGGAGATTTCAATGCTTGGATAGGACCAAACAATTGGAAAATATGGAAAGCTTGGAACATAGCTAACCTATTGGACCCTGAGGAGAATTGAAATGAGGGTAGAGTCTCAAGAGATCAACAGTTAAACAAGGAAAGGAAAATCCTCTATGAGTATATCCTGGAGAGTGGGCTTTATTTACTAAATGGGAATTGCCATGGGGATATACCAGGCAATATAACGTATCATTTTGCCCGGGGGGTGGGGGGAGTGTCATGGATTGTGCACTGATTACTAGGGATGGGCAAACAGAACAGAGTTCGGAAATTTGGTTCGGTTCAGTTCGGTTTGAAATTTGAGTTCAGTTCGGAAGTTCGGTTTGGTCGACCGAACAGACCAAGTTCAGTTGAATTCTGAACTTCCGAACCAAGTTCGACCATTCAAAACCAGGTTTTTGGGTGTGTGTTGCCACTAGGGATGGGCAAACAGAACTGAGTTCAGAAATTCAGTTCGGTTTGGTTCGGTTTGAAATTTGAGTTCGGTTCGGAAGTTCGATTTGGTCGACGAAACAGACTGAGTTCAGTCCGAACTCCGAACTTCCGAACCACGTTCGCCCATCCCTACTGATTACACCCCCCTATTGAAATTTGTTCAGATCATCAAAATAGATCATAGAATAGAAAGTGACAATTTTCCAATTGTATTGGTTTTGCAAAAGGTGGGAAGGGACCCACTAAGGACCATTGCGCTCCACAAGGGGGAAGTGGAGCAGGTAGGGTTTAGTAGGATACAGTGGTCGAGTAAAGTTGATGCCAAGGTATCTGAAATGTTGTCATCTGATGAAGTATAGAGGTTAAAAGATTCAATCCTGACTTCTGTAAATTCAGGGGTAGCAACCTCAGCAGTCAAAAGGCTTTTCTCCATTCTGAAACCACTGCTCCTTAAAATTAATGTAGTGACTAGAGAAAATTCGATCCCTCATGGTTGGTGGGATAATGATTACTTTAGGGCCAGATTGTCATTAAGGAAACAAGCACGCCTCCTTAAGCTGGATCATAGTGGGGCTTTGATATCCCAATATAAGCAGAAGTATTGAACGTATAAGTAATTGCTATATACTAAAAAACCCAGTATCAAAAACTAAAATGGGAAGAACTTATAGAAGCGTTGGATCAAAGTAATGGGAAAGAATTTGGGAGGTTGGTAAATTTCTCTATGAATGGTGATACTCTTTACGTTGAGCCACAAATAATTAGATCAGCATGGAAAACACATTTTTTTTAGATCTTCAATTGCTGGAGCTCGGTGAATAGAGCAAGGGAGCCAAGGTCAAACATCCAATCCCAAATGTGGGATGCAATTAAGGAAAAGGAAGTTTTGGAAATAATAAGAAATCTTAAAAATTGGAAAGCCCCGGAGGGGGGACTTTATCCCCGCCGAAGTCTTTAAGCAAAATCCTTAATGGTGGGCAGGGGCAATAGCGAGATACTTTACTCTGATAAATGATTCCGGGGTTATCCTTGACTCCTGGAAAGCAGCAATCGTGGTCCCTATATATAAAAAGGGAGACAAAAATGACCCCCAAAATTACCGGCCTATTAGTTTACTCCCAATAATATCCAAAGCATATGCTAAGTTATTACTGGGTGAAGGAAAATGGTATACTTGAGACCGAACAAGCAGGCTTCACTGCAAACAGGAATACCTTGGGGTATTGCTATATCTTGGCCCATCTGGTGGATAAATATAGAAATAAGAAGATGAAGTTATTTTCAGCATTCATCAATTTCTCTTCAGCCTTTGATTTAATAAATAGGGGAAAACTCTGGGAAAAAATTGAAGGAATTGCGCATTGACCAGAGGCTTTTGTCATTAATAAGATCCCTTTATTATAACACCGGGTTACAAGTCAGGCTTAATAGGAAAGGGGCTCTGACGGACGTTATCCCAACCATCAGAGGGGTCCATCAGGGCTGCCTCCAGGCCCCATTATTATTCAATATTTATGTGAATGAGTTGATATTAAAACACAGAGACACTGGGAGATATACGGCCCCAAAAATAGTAGAAAGGAGAGTATCAATCTTGATGTATGCAGATGACACAGTCATCTGCATACTATTTTTGACAGAGGATTACTGGCAATTAAAGCCACCTTTGAAACATGGCAGCATTACCTAGAAGGAGAATTGCTTCCTCTCCAAGATGCCTCCTGCCGCATGGAACAAGGACTTGTAAAGAAACAAGGTCGTATAGTAGTACCTCCGTCTTGCTACTCCCACATCCTCTGGGCCCATCACGACACTCCTCTGGCCGGCCACCCGGGTCGAGATCGTACTTGTAAACTGATCCAGCGATTCTTCTGGTGGTCCTCCCTTGCCAGAGATGTCCGACAGTATGTCCATAGCTGCGCTACCTGTGCCCACACTAAAACTCCACGACAGGTCAGGGGAGAACTTCTCCAGCTTGTTGAGCCTCCCTGAGGACCCTGGAAATGAGTTGGCATCGACTTCATCGTCGAATTACCTCCGCCATGAGATAACACGATGGTATGTGTGGTAGTGGACCACTTTACGAAAATGGCCCATTTTATAGCATGCAAGGGACTTCCAACTGCTCATCAGACAGCACTTCTTTTCATTCGACACATAGTCAGACTCCATGGATGGCCCCTAGAATTAATCAGTGACCAAGGCTCGCAATTTATATCCCGTTTCTGGAAGGTGTTGTTCACAGCTCTTTGCGTCCAGCTCAAACCCATTACGGCCTATCATCCTCAAGCCAACAGCCAGGTGAAGAGAGGGAATCAGGACTTTGAATAATATCTCAGTTGTTACGTAAATTATCTACAGGATGACTGGTATACATGATTGCCTATTGCTGAATTCGCCCATAATAATGTTCCTAATGCATCTCTTGGGGAATCCCCCTTTTTTGTCAACTACGGGTTCCACCCCCAAGTCGGGACACCTGGAACCCCTGCAATTCAAGTCCCTACTGCTGGAGGTTTAGTGCATTACATTCAATGGGCGCAAGCGATAGCCAAAGCGATCCTTACCCGCTCCCGGCAATGGTACAAAAAATAATAATTCAAAAAACATAGATGACCCATACAACCCCTGCACCCAGGCGACTACTTCTGGATAGACCAACGCCATTACACATCAAAACACCCTTCTGCTAAATTGGACGATAAATTCATCGGGCCATATCCGATCGAACGTCAACTCAATGAGGTCACCTATCACCTACGTTTACCCCCCCAGGTCTGGATCCACCTCACATTTCATGTGTCCCTTCTCAAGAAAGCGAACCTGGCAGACCAGCCCACCACAGGTCCACTCACCACCACGTCGCGATCTCTCCTGGATCATGAATTTGAGGCAATGGCTATTTTGGATTCTGGGTTTATTTATTTATTTATTTATTTAATGGATTTTTATCCCGCCCCATCCTGCAATGCAGCTCGGGGCGGCTAACAACAATAAAACCATTAAAACAATTTAAAATACAAATATAAAATATACCAATAAAACAGGGCAGAGTCCAATAATAAATAAATACCTCGGTGGGGGATTAAAAATCACCCCCCCCACCCTCCCTCCCAAAGGCCTGGGAGGCTGCCTGGGAGGCTGCCTTCACTATTTGGTGGATTGGCTCAACTTTGGACCCAATGACCGTTCCTGGGAACCCGCATCGCAAGTCTCCGTCCCAAGACTTGTCCGGCTATTCCACCAGCGACACCCTGAAAAACTGGGCCCCGGCTGGACCCTTGGCCAGGGGACTCGATGGGGGGTACTATAAGGGGCACCCCCGATCCCGTTGCCCCCTCCACCAGCAGCAGCTAGGCCGGGGAAGCCCCAGAGATGGAACCAAGCCCTGCCCCCTGCGGTGCACTTAGAAGCACCACCTGGTGCAGCACGGAACCCTCAGGTTGCTACGGCAACTCCGCAAGCAACTGACACTACAACGCTGCCCCCGGCTGCATCACACAGTGCAGGGTTGGGACCAACGCTGATGCAGTGATCACTGAGGCTGCAGGCATGTCAGGGGGCCAGGGCTAGTGTTTAAAAGCCGGCGCTGTGAAGCACACAGCGCCGGTGATCTGTGTAAAGACTGGCCCCCACCGAGACATTAGCATTGAGAGTTGTGCAGTGTGTCCTTTTCCTGCTCCCCCCCCCTTCTTCGTGTGACTGAAGAAATCCGAACAGAGTGCCTGGCTAGCATGACTGTGGTGAGTGTTGACCTTCTTGTATTTTCCCCATGTGACTGAGAGTGAGAGTGGTTGAGCGACTGGGTGTGTGGGTGATGCCTTCCTCCCTTGGGGTCCTCCCCCCCATATTGAGCTGAGTGATAGACCCTTCCCCCTCAAACATAGTCTTGGGGTCGCAAACTTCCCGCGTTCCCACCCTTCACTACCTTCCCTATCCCTTTTCTTGAGAGTCTGTGCATGAGACTGAGAGACAGGACTTGGGGTTCCCACAGTGCACGTGATCTGGTGCCCTATGATGATAGAGGCCGCTACTCTGATTGGGTATTGGGCCATACTTCTATCCTGATGGGCATTCCTTTTCCATACAGCGTGTGTCCTAGCACTGTGGGGGAAAAAATCATCTGTCTGGGAATATTTTCAGCTGGTTGGGACAACTGCAATGGCGAGACACCTGAAGTCATGCCACAGTGCTGTGCTGCTAAGCGGGAAGGCAGGGGAAGTGAAGGCCAGTGGGTTCCTGACTGCAGAGGCTAGTCACCCAGCTCCTTCAGTGGGCAAGCATCCTGCACCAACTGCTGCTGCCTCTACCAGCAGGAGCAGGGGGAAGAACAGCAGCAGTAGCCTCACCAGCAGTATCAGTCCACCATGGAGGAGCTGGGGTGGGCGGTGGGGGCAGCTGCCAAGGCCATCAGCAACAGGGCAGCATGGCTTTCAAGAGAAAGCCAAGTGCCTGTTGGCCGAAATGATTGCACTAGATGGGCAGCCCGTCTCAATTGTAGAGGACAAGGGCTTCCAGTGGCTGATTGGGTTCCTGGCCCCCCAGTTTAAGCTGCCATCTCGCACTACCCTCAGTCAGACTGCAGTGCCAGACCCTTACAGGGCTTTGAATGAGCGGGTGAGGGAGCAGCTGGCAGGGGCTGGGGGGGGCCACGGTCCACTTCACCATGATCCTGTGGTTCAGCAGGAATGCACAGCATGTGTACCTGGTAGTAATGGTGCACTGGTGGCAGGACCTGGAGGTAGCTTTGGGGAGTGGCAGGAGGGGTCCCTAAGCAGGGTGTACCCTGCTTCAGGCACAAGTCATGGACAGCCCCCACACTTCTAGGAACATCGAGGCAGCCCTGGCCGCCATGGTGAGGGAGTGGGTTAAGCCAGGAAAAACCTTCACCAAGGGGTGTGTGGTGATGGACAATGCCACAAATATATTGAAGGAAGCCCACACCAGCAGTTACTAGGGCGATCACTGGGGTGGGGGGTGGTTTAACACCCCCCACCTCAGGGATCACCCTACCCCCCCACCCAGGGATCACCTTACTTGCCCTCTGGGTGGTGGCGGCGGTGGCAGAAGCACGGCGCATGTCCGGTTTCAGCGCTAGGGCTTCAGCACTTCACTAGGCCTTCCGGGGAACTTCCAGGTTTCCCTGGAAGGCCTAGTGAAGCGCTGAAGCCACTGCCAGGTACATTCGCTAAAAGATTTGGTAGTGGATAAAGGCTCCATTAGCAAACAGCTGAAGGCTGAGCACCCATTTGCAGGAACTTTGATAAAATTTTGGACAGCAGCACAAAGAAAAATGGGGACCCGAATCAGTACTTCACCATTCACAGTCATTGATTATTTATACATGAATGAAAAGTATCTGGCAAACACAATAAGAGCACAGCTGATGGTGAGTAAGTTAACTAGAATGCAGCAGATCTATGTGATAGGTAAATTTATATCACCGCAAAGGCCGGAACAAATTGTTAAGAATAAAATAGATATCTTCCAATATTTACAATTGAAGTCTGTCTGTGCCTCCACAGGAGGGAGGGACTTCGGTAGAGATCCCTTCAAATTAGAAGAATTACTTTTCAAAAAGAGTAAGTCAACTGGAAGACTAGGAAAAATCGATAAGGAATTGAAATATTGACTTATCATAAAAAGGTCACATACATGGAGAAATGGAAGAAAGCTCTAGCACTGCCTTTAGGGCAGGGAGATGAAAAAAGAATCTGGAAACATATGCATGAATGTGCATACTCCATGGAAATTAAAGAAATACAAATTAAGCTCACAATAAAGTTCTACTTAAATCCTACGCGGGTCAGGTACCTGGCAACAGGTGGGAGAGGCCTATGCTGGAAAGGATGCAGGGAGATAGCCAGTTATTTTCACTGTTGGTGGTACTGTAGCAAAGTGATGCTATTCTGGGGGAAGATCTGGAAATGGACAAATAATGTGGCAGGAGAGTTAATACTCTTTAGGCCAGAAATTTGTCTTTTGGGTTTGTTTCCAGAGTACCAAAATGTTAAGCAATATCAAAATTCATGTAAGGTGTTATTTCTTGCTGGCCAGAATATAATTACCAGACACTGGAAGACAGAAGAGGTACTCCCAATGGCAGAATGGACACAAAGGTTGTGGTCTCTGTTTCATCTGGAGAAACTGCACGCGAAATTACAGAAAAGATACAAGCTTTTTAAAGAGACATGGATACTAATTATAAGTGCTTTAGAGAATAAGCATCAGGAAAGTAAGGACATCCAGACACTCTTTGAATATTAAATGGAAGGACATAATTTGTTGCCTAGAAGTTTATGCGGGCAGCAAAATCATAGAAGCCTTAGGATGTGAATTGGTTAATACACTATATGGATGAATTTGACTTTGTATAAAGTGTTTGTACTTCAGGGTTTAGGTCTTGCTTTGTTTTGAATGTCTTCACAAATAGTTATAGAATTGTAATATGGAATCACCATGCATTGTGAGGGTGTCAATGTGTAATGACTGAATGTTTGAATAAGAAAACAATAAAACTCATGTTATAAATAAATAAATAAATAAATAAATACACGTTTGCCATTGACAGTTTCCTGCTTTTCTTTCAGACAACATTTTAGCAGGTCATCATCAGGGAGCCCTCCGATCTTCAAGGTGGATAGTAGGGGTGGGAATTTCGGTTCCCCCGATATCCGGTACTGCCGGTATTTTGCTGTACCGATGGTATCGGATTAACACAATAATCTGGGGTACTGGTACTGGTTCCCCATGCCGAATTTCTTTACATTGTGACAATTTGAAATGAATGGCCGCAATGTAAAAAAGAAACAAAAAACCCCCCCACTTTCCCTCCCCCGTCCAGGCTGCACGGCTGGAAGGGGATCGCCCTAGTACCTGCTGATGCGGGCTCCGGGTTGACATCGGTGGCATGACAGTGGCCCAGAGCCCGCAGGGACTTTGGGTAAAAATATTTTTTTTAAAAAATCCAGGCTGGGCAGGGTGGGTGGGGGGTGTCCCCCCTTCCATCCGTGCAGTCTGGGAGAGGGAGGGGGAAGGTTTGGGGGGGTTAATTGATTTCAATGGGGACAGTTCCCCATTGAAATCAATGGGGGGAAAACGGTACCAGTATACCGGATTTAATCCGGCAAACCGATTTTTACAAACCAGTAACCGGTAAAACCGGTATCTGGTTTTTTGCCCCAAGTCCCACCCCTAGTGGATACTGTTAATGTCTCAATTACATGGAATTCGACTGATCTAATACCAACTTCTAGCCTCAATATACCCACTGAAGTTGCTGATGGCACCTGGAGTAATCTCTTCAAGAACTTGTTTAGTATTGGTTCAAGCATTTTTTTAGCTTATGGAAGATGACCCGACAGTATGACTTCATATTGAACCTAAGCTATAATCTTGGCTTCAAATACGTTAGTAGCTGGTGCGATTTGCTGTCCCCCTCTTATCTTGAAAAACTTATAAATAGCCCCCATGGTAGCAGATGAGCACTGTTTTACGGCAGTCAAATGAGGCACCCATGAGCTGTTGTAAGAAAAGGTGATTCCTAAATATTTAAACACCTTTACTTGTTCAATATTAACACTATCGATAGCCCATCTCTCTGCCTTAAATCTTTTCTCAAAGACCAGGACTTTCGTTTTTTTTATACTTGATTTGTAGATCATGCCTTACACACTCTGCTCCAAAATCATTGAGCAATCTCCTTAACCTAAGGCAGATGTAGATATTATCTACATCTCCTTAACCTAAGGCAGATGTAGATATTATGAATACACAAGCGTATCGAGTACTTGGGCCCAAACTCTGCGGCTCCCCAAAGCCGAGTCCACCGGGAGACGAGGGCGTGGGTTCAAATGCTCGCCGGGTGGCAAAGGGGTGGGCGGTGGGCGCGTAGTAGAAGAGGAGTTGGAGAAGCCATGTCGTAGCTGCGTCCGGTAAACTGTAAGTGTGTCTGCACGTCAGATACCAATCGAGCTGTAATTCGGAAATGAACGCTCGAGCTTGGGCCCCGCCGCCAGAGCCCTACCCGCACACCAGCAAGCACGGTTGCCCCCCCCCC
>QEPC01013643.1:2292761-2315927 GCA_003113815.1 Sphenodon punctatus
CCCCCCCCGCTTAACACGAGGGACCTCCAAGAAGGCACCCCCGGCAGACTTAAGGAGACTCTCTGGAGCGCAGAGGGAGAGGCGATCCCTGAGGTATGAGGGTCACCCACAGGCGCTTCTTGTGAAAGGACGGCCCCTAGGGCTCGATCGGAGGAATCTGCCTCCACTTGGAAAGGGTGTTGAAATTTGGGGTGTAAGAGGAGTGGTGCAGTCATAAATGCCTCTTTCAAGAAACAGAAGCTCTTTTGCTGGTCTGGACCCCACACAAAGTTTTGTTTTTTCTTCAAGAGGCGGGTTAGGGGCGCAGTGATTTCGGCATAATTGGGGATGTATTGATGATAATAATTTGTACTTCCAAGAAATCTTTGCAATGGTTTTCCAGGGGTGGTGGCCATTTTTGAATGGCTTCCACCTTGGAAGTATCCATCTGAATACCCCTAGGGGTGATAACGAAGGCAAGAAAGTTGACAGAGGCGAGATGGAATGCGCATTTCTCGAATTTACAATACAGCTTGTGGTCCCGAAGTCATTGAAGAACCATGCGGACATGTTTTATACCCATCATATGCCTTGCTAACTGATGCCACGGGGTCCTGGGTCTTAAGGCATCCCAGCTTCCATGGGCACTCCCCCTTCTCTGTTGCCCAGTTCTCTAAGTTAGCTATCCCTGGCTCCTGGCAAAGCATCTCATCTACTTCCCATGAGTTGCTTGCTTCCCCAGAGGCCAGACTAATGCCTCCCCCTTGTACAACCTCCACATTCCAATAGTACGCCCCCCAGGCGGCTGACACAGTCCCACCCCAACATAGTTTTATCAGTCAGGGGACCCCTACCAGGATCCCCAGACATAAGGTTGTCCAGGCAACCTCCATACCAATAGTTTATAATGACCCCCCCCAGCATTATGGGTGAGAGACCCCAATACTCCCAGAACTGGCTACATGCCTCCTGAGACCACCACATATCCAACATCTTCACAAAACCTTAAGGCTCCCACACTCACACTAGTGGGACCACAAGTTTAAAGTTCAAAACTGCTCCACACTTGCCACCGCAAGTTCGAGCTTTCCCAGTTAAAATCCGCTCCACACTTGTCACTTTACAAGTTCGAGCTTTCATATATTGCCTCACACTTGCCACTGCAAGTTCAGGACTTTTCAAAACCGCTCCACACTTGTCACTACAAGTTTGAGTGTTCAAAGTTTAAAACCGCTCCATATTTGCCATTGCAAGTTCGAGCTTTCATAAATTGCCTCACACTTGCCACTGCAAGTTCAGGACTTTTAAATCACAACCCAAAACCCCAGACACTTCCTCCCAAACAACCTTAAATTCATTTAAACCTCCCGAATCCTTAAATTCATAGGTCCAGGAGGAGAGAAAGGAGACAGTTAGAGCGAAAGGAATGGAGGTTTGGGGGTTTCGGCTGGCTGTAGCTACGTATGCCTCCATGGACAATCCTGCGTCCATTACCACATGCTTGCCTGCATTCTCCACCAATCTGTTAACAGGAGACCCCCCTCCCACTCACGACTATTGGGGGGTGGGTATCCCAATATCCACCGTTCCTTTGTATATTTTGTTATTATATGCGACAGTATAAAACAATTGTCCATCGTAGACCTGTTCTTGTGGAAACCCCTTTGTTCTTCTGCGACTAATGCCTGCCCATACGCCCAACTTTCCAAGCGCCCAAGCAAAGTCTTGGTATGCACCTTCCCAAGTATTGGTAATAGACTTATGGGTCTATAGCAAGCTGGATCCCTGAGACAGTCCTTTTTAAAATATCGGGACCAGAATGCTTAAGCCCCAGTCCCTAGGTACCCTCTTAGTCCTGTTTATCTGGGTATTATTATTATTATTAACAAACATTTATATAGCGCCAGCAGTATACCTGGCACTTTACAAAGTAATAAAATAGACATGGTCCCTGCCCCTAGAGCTTACAAAATGAGAGACAGGAGCTGGGGGAGAGACTTAGGAAGGGGAACAGAGGGAGAGACAAGGGGTCTAACATTCATGAAGATGCGAGGTCTCAAGTGCACGTGCTTGGCTTGGTTACAATGAGAATGACAGCAGGCAGGTCCATGTTGCAAGGAAAAGGGTAAACAGATCGTAGGTATAGGAATAGTGGCTCAGCAGGATAAAGAGTCAGACAGGGCAGAGCGAAAGAGGTGAGTTTTAAGGAGAGCTCTGAAGGTATGAAGGGAGGGTGCAAGGTGGATGTGGACAGGGAGGGAGTTCCAGGCATGGGGGGCAGCAAGTGAGAAGGGACGAAGGCGCTTAGGGGAGCAGGGAAGGCATGGAAGGGTGAGAGAAGGGACAGAGGAGGAGCGAAGTGCATGGGCTGGAGTATGGAGCGTGATAAGTGCAGAGAGGTAGCAGGGAGCGAGGTTGTGAAGAGCTTTATAGGTGAAGACTAGGAGCTTGTGCAGGATTCGTTCAGGAAGGGGAAGCCAGTGAAGCGAAGAGAGGAGGGGCTGCACATGGTAAAATAGTTGGCCAATAAAGGGGCCCACCAATCTACAATAGCCTGCAAAGCTTCTGGGATCATATAGTTGTACCCAGGTGCTTTATTACGGTTCAAAGAACTGATAGCCTCTGCTATATCGCTTTCACTTACATATGGATCAAAAGGTAATTTCCCATTAAGCTGTCCTGGGTCAACTGGGGTAGCTACTTCGATCACTTCTTCTTGCTCTTGCAATTGTAAAGCTTAGAGAAAAAGTCAGTCCGAGTTTCTTCGGGTATTTTCAGATGTGACGATATCATGCTCAACCACGGTGGATTTCCACCGGGCGAGAAAGGTCTCATCACATCTGAAGGGAGAACGGAAGTTTCCCCCAGATGTTCACCCCCGTCAATCGCGGCGGGGATTCACATTCACCGTGCGATCGGCTGAACCAGTGGGGCCGGCCCCGATCACGTGGTGAATGTGATTCCCCACTGCGATGAAGGGGCCCGTCCCGTCTGGACGGCCCGGAATCCACAGTGGGATTCCGGGCCGTGGTCAATTCGGGCGGGCGCTGAGGTTGCATTGACCGCAGTTCCCACCCATCTCCCCAGAGGTGGGCGACAAGGGAGCATGGGGGGGGGCGGGGCCGTGCGGCCACATGTTGCACCGCATGGCCCCGCCCGCTCCCCGATTCCACGCCGGGATCAGCCGGCACGTCTGCTGGACGTGCCAGTGTGATCCCCACGGGGAATCCCTGCGGTGATTCCGTGACGGGGTGACTAGCGCCCCGTCACGTCTGAAATCACCCTTCATCTATCGGAGGGATTTCTTGCTCCACTTGAGGATTCAGTTCACAATTAACTATAAACCAAAATTGGCTAGCATCTCTCATGGTAACCGTCATTTCCAGCCTAGCCCAGATCAAAGATGCGTAATGGGACTTTTTGCAATATATTAGGCTCTTATATTTGCTTTTTTCCTCCAAGTACTCGAGCGAAGCATCTTTAGTATACTTTGTAACCCAATATCTTTTAGCACGTGTGAGTCTACTCTTTACAATCCTGCACTCCTTATCATACCATTTACTAGGTCAGCCATAGCTGGCCTTAGTCTCACAAGACAAGACTTCCAACCCCAGTATAGATACAATTAAATTGAGGTCCTTAAGAAGGTAGTCTATATCTGCTACTCCACCAGTCACTATACGTTCTCTGAGCTTAAGCAGTTTCTGACACCGCAATAAATCTAAAACTGCCACAAAATGGCTCAAAGTCCATCTAATATGGGTCCTTATTGCACCCTCCCTTACTATAGTCTGCTGTAGGGAATTACAAGCAGACAATCTAGGTAGCCTAATTCCCACACTCAGGACCATATGTTCGCTTTCTGGGTGTGCTACAATCCGACTCCCTCAAAAATCTCCCAATAAGATGTAGGGATCACAATATAGTCAATAACACTCCTTCCCTTGGGACTGACAAAAGTAAAATACCCCTCCGAGTCATTTCCCCTCCCATTTAATATGGCCATTCCACATGCATGCAACAAGTCCAACATATGTTCCTGTCCTCCACCAGGGGCTTCCCACAACTCCAACTAGAGTTCTTGTCTCCACCAGGGGCTTCCCACAACTCCAACTAGAGTTCTTGTCTCCCAGTTGGAAGCGATTGTCATACATTGGGAAATTTATTCACCACTAATATAGCAAACCCACCTGACACTTGGCCCCTTTCCCTATATCTCACACCTGCCATAAAATATACCCGAAATCCCCGCACCACCAAGGTTTCCCCCTTCCGAAGCCAGGTTTCCTGCAAAACATATATATAATATTTTCCCAGGAAGTCAATCCATTCAAGGTCCAGGAGCTTGGGTTTACATCCTGACATATTCCAAGAGGCACACTTCAAAATGGGTATTAATCTATTATAGTCAGAAGCTAAATCAATATCAGCATTCTCTTCTCTGCCTCCCCTAAGAGCTCATCCTAACATATAATCGATTTGTGTCAGCCATAAGGTTTCATCACTAGTCTAGCAGGTCCTTGTAGTTTTGCATTGCCCACAAGAGTATCTTCTAACAGTCTCCACCTCCCCACACTTCTATAATGTCATTCCTGGGACTCGCACCCCTGTAGTAACTCAAAACCTATAGGCTAAGATTCCAAGGGGGCATGGCTTAATTGGAGAGTGTCTTTCTGCCCGCATCCTTGCTTCCCACTCTCCTCCATAACCTCAGGCAGTGGCACAGTTGAATATGCTCCAAACTAAGTCTTTGGGTCCCACTACATATATAAACAGTGGGAAGAGGCTTCCATAGAATCAGGAATAATCTTTACACCCTCTTGGATCCCATTAGTCGGAGCAATAATGATATCCAACTCATCCTGGTCCAAATAGTGTGTAGCAGTTAGCGCTTCAAGGCCATACTCCAGTCTGTAAACTACCCCTTGGATATCCGAGTTCACAGCTCGGTAGTCCAGGGTAGTCTGCGGCAGACTATCCCTAATCTTATCCAACTTTTGGATCAGGATATCCTGATCAATAATGGATAGACTGTTAAACAAAGTTAAAGGAGGGACCATGCCTACCCCCCTGAATTGTCCTCCAGAAAAATCTTAATAGTGTCAGCCACCACACCACAACCCTCGTAACTCTCAGCCTTATTGGCCTGCATCCTCTGCTCTAATATTGTATTAGTACTAACCTCCACCTCTCCTGGTCCCAATACCATTGGAGAGGTGGCATGAGTCATTTGGGTTTTCTTATCCTCTATCAGAGTTTCTACTCCATCTCCTTCTTGCAAGTAATTAAGATTCGTGAGCTGAGATTTATCTCCATACATTTCTCTAATACTCTGATGTTAAATTTTCCATGGGGTTCCTTGTGAAACAAACACTTTGGGTCTAGAGCTATCCTATTAGGTGAGGATACCTGAATCAGAGGCGAGAGGTCTCAGGGCACTATATCTTGCTCCTCCCATTTACGATGAAATACCCTATCAATAGAAATCCCTTTTAATAACAAATACTTTCTGGTCAAGAACATTTTCTTGGCTAGATAATACGATCTAAAAAATAGCCGCACACAAATATTCTTCCTTGTACGGCTCAGACACTCAACCTTTAATACCTCTGCAGCATCTACCTTAATCTGCAGCAGAGTCGATAAGTTGTCAGCTACTATCATAGGACTCTCCCAGCTGGAAATAATGCCATCATTAGAGGGCCTAATTTTTGCCCAGATTGCCTTGGTATTCGCAGCCCACAGGCAAGGCCTTTTGCTAAAATTGTAGGGACCAGACAGCATTGTAGTTCTATTAGCATAATCAGCATCGGATCTGTCTCTCTGAGAATTATCTTTTGCCGTAGCGGCTCTTCCCACATCAAGGCCTGGTTTCAGGAGGTCTATCTTTGCTGTAACCTCCTTCAGCTGTTCCCTAACCCAAAGCAGGGATTTACTCAAGTCTGAAACACTAGCAAACAACAGGGCAACTGTCTTTGCTATCAGATGGCACTGTGTTTTCAAAGCATCCCCTGTAGTAGAATCAGACCATGTCCCAGGGGAACCCACCTCCCCCTTAGACTCCCCCAAATTGGGATTATTAATTAAGACAGTCTTAATTGGCTTTACCTTCGTAGGGCCAATTTGAGTAGCCTCCTCTAAATAGGACCCATTCTCATTCCCAAATTCCTCCAGAGGCTGGAATCTATTTGATAGCTTTAGAGGTGGCTGGATGTCACACTCTATCCCCATCAAATTTGGGGCAATTATTCTTTTGGGAAACCAGAATGGTAACTGGGGAAATGGCTCCTCTATGTCATTTGCCTCCCATACTGCAATTCACCTCAACATGCCAAGGGCCTATAGCCCATACAAACAGGCATGTAAAGATAACTGTCACTGATCAGTGCTTCACCAATTTAAATATTGGTAGGGATTCGTCCTGTGGCCACCCTGGCCAGCGCCTAAGGCCGCATGCACAAAGGCGCGGGCGCACCACCCTGGTGTGTGCCTATGGCACGGCCGTAGGCGCTGTCTGCTCTTTGCCACTAGGAACTAGTGTCTGTTCCTTCTGCTACTAGGAAGCTCACTCACACAGAGTGCTGGCAGCTGCTTCCACTGCAATCCCGCCACTCGGCAACACTCTCCCCCACTTCCCTGCAATCACTCCTCCAGCCGTAGGTGCTGTCTTCTCTTTGTAGTTCCTCCCCCTGTGAGCACCTATCAGGGTGGTCTCTATCTCAATGCACTCAGGTGCTATTTGAGGCTTGTAGCCTGGCAGTGGTGAGGTATACAGTTAGGACTATGCCCAATTGTCAATATATGAGTTCTGCCAGTCCTTCTGCCACTAGGAAGCTGACTCCCTGGCTCCCAGCCCCCCTGCTCTAACCCACTAGCCCCCCTATTCCCTCCCAGAGAGCCCAGGAGTCCTGGATCCCCATCCCCCTACTCTAACCCTCCCCTGTGTGCCCCCAATCCCACCAGCATGTTCTCCCTCTCTCCCCCCTCCCCCCATCATGTCCCCCTCACTGCCTCCTGCCCCGTGTGCCCCCCTACCCCCACCCACCCCCAGGCCCCCCTCAATTTACTCACCGTGGGCCAGCTCGGGTGGTTCCTTCTCTACTCCTCCTTGCCTCCTCCTTGGCCTCCCAGTCCCTCCTGTCCCTGGACTTGAAGCAGTGCACACGGGACCAGCAGGAGCTGAGCCTCCTGCTGCTTCTGCATGCCCTCGGAAGGGACTCGGGGGGGGGAAGCTGGGAGCTGAATGCACGGCAGCTCCCAGCCTCCCCCCCAATACCCGGGTGCCTGTGTTAGGCACCCAGGTATGGACTTTCCCCCTGCCTGGCCCCCACAATGAAATAGTGCCCCCTGCTGGCACTATTTCATTGCGGGGTCCCTTTATGAGGAATGGACAGCGCTTCTAGCTGCCCATTCTGCATAAAGGGAGAACGCCTACCTTTTGACCCTGAAGGCTTCATTAGGAACCAGGCTTTCTTAGGAAGCCTTCAGGGGTGGTGGTGTGTGAGTCATTGGTTTGTGTGTTTGTGCATGTACACAAACCAGTGACAATGTTATGAGCCAGCTCGAAGAACCTTGTTTGAAGTAGCAGCCTTCTGAAGGTTGCTACTTTAACCAAGGTTCTTCGAGCTGGCTCCGCACATGAGCCCTCAGTGCGACTTTTTTTTTTTCCTGTCGGCCGGTCAGGGACACTCGGGCCAACTCCTGGGGCCGGAGGAGCATTGCCCCATACCCCATACGGGGCGCACCACCCCTGATTACATTCACAGTCTTCCCAGCCAGGCTCCCAACTCTGGCTAACTTAGAGTTTTTACTGACAGTTCCCTCTGGCTAGTGTATCACACAGGAGCTTGCTCCCACCTCCATAACAGCGTTGAGTGGCAGTGTTACAGGGGGGAATCCAGGTTTCTGCAAGGGCAAGGAGCTGCAGGGATAGAGAGAGTAAGAGATCATGGATGAATGACTCTTTATGGATGGAAGAGCGGCAGTTCCACATAATTAATGACTGTAATCTACACAATTAATGACTCTACAGCATCAAATTCATTACTGGCACAGTATAAATAATAATAATAAGTGCTTCTTGTGGAATTTCTTCTCAGTCTTTGTGTTTACGGATAGAATGGGTAGGATTCTTTCTTTCTTTCTTTCTTTCTTGAGAATTTCTAACCAACTCTGCCTTGTAAGAATTTCACTGATATCTCTAATTAGTATTGATTTCCCCCCAAGTCTTAAGAAGAGATAGTGAAAACAAACACAGTTCATTCTAACATCAGGTGATACAGTAGGACATTACTTGTAGTAATTTAGATTATAAATCCTTACAAGGACAGGTACCAAAGTATATATTAGTAAAGCCTTGGGCTATCGCCAGCTGTGAATTTAAAATAAGTGGAACAAAACTGATCTCTAAAGCATGTACTGAAAATTATTTTGAAAGATGTTAAAAGATAGGAGGAATATGGAGTTGTTGTGTAGTGGGAATGGCATGAATTGGTTGTCAGGGTATATGTAGGTGGATAAAGTATACACTGCCTATGAGCTGCCAACTTCATCTAAAAAGTATACTTTGTAAATTTTTCTGGCAGATTTCAGTGTTTTAAACTGAAGTTGCTTATTATGCAATAAAACAATGGGCCAGATTTTCAGCTTGCGCACACTGATATGTCTTTATTCAAGGCAATGGAACAGTGCCAGTTTTGAGGCTCTTCTCCAAGATTAACATCTCAAAACAACAACAACAAACAACAACAACAACAAACCTATACCCACTGAATGCTCTGTCTCATTCAGAAGCTATGTATTATGGAGCGGCCAGTAGCCTCTCCACTAAGTTAAGGTGCGTAGGAATTCCAACCCAAAGCCTCTCATTACTTTGCATTGGAATTTTCAGGTGCTGTGCTTCAGGGAGGTGACCTTTTTTGTTGCTGGGGCTCTGTTTTTTGCTGATGGGTGTTTGAAGTGGAGAATAGGCAGGAAAATTTGACCTATGTCTTTACTTACTGCAGCTGCATCTGGAGGCCCTAGACATGGCTTAGTTTTTTAAAAATAAGGGCTACAACATGTTATTTTTCCTGAATAGCACAGGGTTTAATGCCACGCATGTGCCATGAGCAGCATTAGAGTTGCTGGATTACAATGGAGTCTTCCCTCCCCCCACGGCACTAAAACTACACTTTGCAACCCTCCCCCCTTGGCAACCATACCCCCCTGCTGATCCCACCCTCAGCAGCAGCTTGCATGGGGGGGAGGAATTAACACTGACTGCTCGCCTGCCTGCCTGCTATCCCACTCAACCAGCCAGTCAGCCAGCCACTCCGAGCCTAGTACAGGGCAGCAGGGGATCTGACCATGAATCCTGTTCGGCATGCTCAGCCTCCATTCCCCAGCATACCAGGCAGGAATCAGGGTTGTGCCCCCAACGTGTGCGTGCACATGGGGATCCCTGCTTACTGGCTTTTCCTGATTATTTATTTATTTATTTATTTATTTTATTGCAATGTACTTATAGCTCGCTCCCTCATTACTGTTCACAATGGCAGCTCAGGGTGGCACACAACATTGTTAAATATATCTAAAACAAATTATAAATCTTAAAAACTTATTAAAACTATACATTCATTAAAAAGAGCGGAACTTAACCCCCCCCAACCCAAACCCCCCACCCCCCTATCCATCTCCCTCTCCAAAGGCCTAGCGGAACAGCCAGGACTTGCATTGTCTTTGGAAAGAAGGGAGGTCCAGGGCTAAGCGGGCCTCCATAAGGAGGGAATTCCACAGCCTAGGGGGAGCCACCAAGAATGCCCTCTCCATCGTCACCACCTTGGGAACCCGGGGGACTTCTGATTCAATAAAAAGAGCAAATGATACTCAGGGGGACAATAAGTTTTCTGCCCCACCAGGGGGTCAATCCATTCCTGTCTCAGCAATTAATAAAATGGACACTCAAAAAATGTGTTCATGAGTTTCAACACAATCTAAATTACATGGACAAAGTCAATGTTCAAGAGGCCTATTAGAGTATCTACCTCTTGTCACTGCTGACTATATTGTTTGAAACCAAGCAGAAGAAAATGCTATCGGCAGCTGAAAATACCATTATGAGCAGTCTGCTCTTGCCAACGAAGCAAGGGTAGCCTGGTGGAATCTAGTTTGCTAATTTTATCCCAAAACACAAGAGCTCTAATATGTGCCTTAGGGATGGGTGAACGCGGTTTGGAAGTTCGGAGTTCGGACCGAACTCAACCAGTTCGGTCGACCGAACCGAACTTCCGAACCAAACTCAATTTTCAAACCAAACCGAACCAAATTTCCAAACTCAGCTCTGTTCGCCCATCCCTAAAAGATAATATTCCATTTAGTTCAACGGGGTTTGAATTTCTAAACTTTGTTCAGAAGTTCAGAGTTCAGACCAAACTCAAATAGTTCGGTCGACCAAACCAAACTTCCAAACTGAACCGAATTTCCCGAACTGAACCGAACTGAATTTCTGAACTCAGTTCTGTTCACCCATCCCTAACGTGCCTGGGTTTGACCAGAGATCAGACCAGCTTCAACCCTTTACAAGGAGGCCAAGAGTGAATTTGGCATCCCCAAAATGCAACAAAGCATTTTATTCTGAACTACTTCAGCCTTGTTATCATAAGCGGTAAATGTCAACTCAGATCCAACCAGAAGGAAAAGTGACCTATACAGAACAAGATGTGAGACACTCACGTGTGGTGTGCAATGAAGTTCTGGCCTTACTTAGAGTTCTGAGTTCACAGCAGGAATGTGACCTTACATAAAGTTTAAGGGCATTCAGGCAGTTTAAGGGCCTTCAGCTTTTAGTGCATAAAGACAAGATGTGACGTGTGGACACCCACAATATGACTGTGATGAAATTCTATCTCCAAGCCAAACTTTTGTTGTTTCTTGAAGACAAAGGACTCTCTCCACATAGGCTTTCAGTTATGTGGTAAGCTGATTGGCTGAAGAGGATGTGGGCAGTTGCCCTGACTTCCCAGGCCGTGGGAGCAGAGGTAGGCTCAGAAATCCAGAGAACTCTGGAAAAGTCTTCCCTAGTTCTTGTCATTTATCCATATAACAATACATAATGGGTGGGCTGTGGCTCAGGTGGTAGAGCGCATGCTTTGCATGTATAAGATCCCAATTTCAATTCCCAGCATCTCTGATTCAGGATCTCTGGTAGCATATCTGAGTGAGGCCTCTTCTGGGGATCCTGGAGGGTCTCAGGTAGCATGCATGGATCAGGCCTCTGCTGGAGAGCTGGATTTGAACCCTGCTGACATGCCAGGTTGTGACAAAATACTGGGCTAAGATGGACCATTGGTCTAACTCAGTTAGGTAGCTCCTTATATCACCATTTTAGTCACTGGGTGTTTTTACACATACATTTCTCCTACATATTTGGTTTTACATCCTGAACTTTCTGTGTGTCTAAATCACTCACCCACATCTTAAACTTCCGGATCTTTGAACTTTGGCATAGAACTTCTCCCAGAACTTTTGTGTGGAAAAAGTTCTCCTGGTAAACTGCTTTGTTCCATGCAGCTGTGGTCACTTGGTATCCACGGCAGACTGTCATGTCTACAGCTGAGGCTACTTTAGGCTGCCTCAGGACAGTGTTTTTGTGAAGAATGCATCCAGGAACTTCCTCAGGGCACTGTGTGTGTGTGTGTGTGTGTGCGTGCGCGCGTGTGTGAAAAATGCTTCCGGAACTTACTTGTGGACTTGTAAACCCAGAAGACTGAAAAATCTGGAACTTTAGCATGTGTGTAAAAATGACAATTGCGGCAGACCTTACACCCCGGCTCCCATCCTTCCATCCAAGTCAGCACCATGGAAACCACCCATTGGCAAGCTGGTTCTTTCTGAGGTCTGCTCACTGCCAGAGTCCAACACTATCTGTCTGAGCTTCTCTAATCCTGGGTACTTTTAGTCTCTGGGGGTGGAGCTAAGACACGAGCCAGGCCTCCTTAAAGGGGGCCACCACCTGGGCCATTAACTTCAAATTTCTACTGTGAAAGGTTGTCATTATAATATTGACCTTTGTTCCAGGATTGCACCATTTTCAAGTGTCCATTAGGTGGTATCTTTGCATGGGAAGAAGGGTCTATTGACTGTATAAAGGTATTTGATGGCTCACAGTATCAGTTTTCTTGGGCTCACATGTTCTCACTTACTTGACAGTTATTTTCAACTCTTTTTCAGAGTCTTTGAAATAAAATTTTATTTTCTTGCAAAGTGTCTTTTCTGAAGTCTTCTTTGTTAACTCCTTTAATTGGAAATCTCATGTGGCTTTGAGTTGTTTAAATTTATTCTTTTCTTCTATATTTGAGATTTCTAGTCTTCGGATTATAAATATACTAAATCTAAATCAGGACTTTTTCACCCCTCAGCTTTAGCTGTAATAATACAAAATTCCAATAATTTATCAGTCTTCTGCATTCCTTTGATATAATTTCTATTTTACCTTTCATTTATTTGAACCAAGATAATTTCCTTGCAGATAAACCTTATACTTGTTTAAACCAACTTATCTTTTTCAGATAAAGCTTATGCTTGTTCATAACATACCATTTTATTAATTGTTCCTAACTTCTAAAGGTATTTGACACATTCTTATACAGCTATGCAAAAAAAGTATACAAACATAACTCTTTTATACTGTAAACATGGATAGGCATATTTGGCATCATGCAAAATTATTATTTCACATCATTTTATAATCTGTAGCCATATTAAATGTCAAAAGAAGAGAAAAGAATATATATACAAAACTTTAATATTGCTAGCTAACTTGCGCCATATGCTAGATACTTTTAGCCTGACTTAGGAAATAATTAAGCAATTCCTATTTCCTTCTACAATCTTCTACAGTCTTTCTGCACAAAGAAAGACAAGCATTCCTGTTTTTTAGATGTTTGTTCATTCTAGACAACAAAGGAATTCTACAGAAAGGGACAATTTTGTTTTGGCCTGGAACCAAGGAGTCAGCATACTTCAAAGCAAAGATATTAGGTTGAGTGTCTGTTGGAGTCATGCAAATTTAAGATAGTGGGTAAAAACAGATATGATTTTGGCCTGCTGTGGCCTGCTTCGGCCTGTGATGGCCTGGACACACCAGCATGTGTAAATACGCACTGCCAGATGTTGGAAAAGGGAGTGTTTCTCTAGGGAGTGTTGCTGGCTAGCCCAAGTGGTGTGACCTCAGCAAATCTCCAAGTTCAGACGCCAGGCTAAGGGCTGCCCTCGAGGGCCACAGTGGGCTAGCATGTCTGTTGTGGCATGCCATAACCTCCCCGGGCCCCAGATGCCATGGATGTCCTTCATTGGCTGCCATGGATGTCTCTCATGGTGGGGGGCAGGGTGCTGGGATCGGGGAATGGGCAGGAACAGCTGCGCGCACGTTTGCTGTGCACCTGGCCCTACCTGGGCTGTGCGGGCAGTGGGACAGTTCTCCAGCCATGGGCACATCAGTTCTGTGCCCCAACCTGACCCAGGCCATGTCACCTGCACCCTGGGTTGGCCTGGGGAGCAGTCCCGCACATCTGTTTTTACCCAGTGTTTGCAGTGTTAGAAGGATTAGGAGATGTTTACCAGTTCCGTTGTGACAGAAGATATCTTCCTCAAGGTTTTTAGGTCACTTCAGTGTTAGTGAGGTATATTGGCAAAGCTTTCTGGGAGTGTGGCTAAGGCCTCACTTTTGTCAAACATATACCTATATTTATATACAATTAATAACAGTTTGTGTATACAGCAAGAACAGTTTGCATGGTACCATAACTACAACAGGGTTTAATCAGGCTTGCAATCATTACTGTTTGCTCAATATTGCTTTCAACCAGGGTTGCTGATCCAACATCTTCATTAATCCTGGGTAAGCCCCCGCCCCCCCCAGACATAAGACATGAGATTGGCTTTAAAAGTAATTAAATGTTGTGTTACCTTTATTTGCCTTCTGGTTTTTAAGTTTTTAGAGTGTCCTGAAGTTATATTTTCAGGATTTCCTGCACAACCATGAGAGAAGTGCAGATTATAGGGTAGAACAACCAGAGTGATCGCTCAAAGGCTCCATGTCATGGAGGGAAATCAACAAAAAACTAAAAAAAAAAAGTTAACACAAAACTTCATGGAAGTACCATAAATGTCACCTTAACATGATATATCCCAGTTCATTACACTGTTTATTTTATGGTGATTGTTAATATAAAATGGTATCATTTTATATTACTAATTATGCTAATCAGGAAAGTGAAATCAGAAATGCCAATTGATCTTGTATATTGGACACAATGGCATCCAGTGCAAATTTTTCAATGCATGAGTGGAAGTAGAGGATTTGGAGCAACTCAAAAGAATGACAGAACATTCACTGGCCAATTACTGCATGCTTCCAGCTTTACAGGACCAATCGGTAATGGCTTTGAGGTGGGCATAGGGGGTGACCCTCAGGCGGGCATAGAAGGAACATAACTGGGACTTTGTGGATAGCACAGTCAGGAGACATAGTTTACAGATCCAGGCTGGCCAATTATCATCACAATCACATCTTGCAGCACTGTGACAGAGGACATAAGAGAATCTCTATTGGCTCTTTCCTAAACAGATGCTTCTGACTTCCCAATAACAAGTGAGGGAGAGATGTTGGGATGGTCACAGCACAGAATTAGGATATTTAGTTGACCTTTATGCTGGCCAATTGGCACCACAAACCGATCTTCTACCACAGTGATACGTAAGAGAATCTCGAGCATAGGCTCATTCTCTGAATATGCTGTGCAGGCATATACAATTGGTACCCTTTATCATATATTTTTGATATTGAGCATAGATGATTCTGAAAGTATTATATACATCCCTGAAAAATATCAGGTACACTGGATGTACTACAAAGATGTTACAGTCAGACATACATTTAGGAGTTAATTGCTTATACCACCAGGACCCTTAATCCAATCCTTCTAAAAGTTGGCAGAAATAGTAAATATTGGAAGGGGTATAAAATTACCATGTTTCATCTACATTAAATATGAGGCAAAGATGTTAGAGCTAAGAACATATATGAAGATTTTTGCAAAATAATATAATTCAACTGCTTATAAAATTATATTCTTTTAAACAATCTTTTTTGAATTTGGTGTACTTAGTGCCTTCCATTGGAGGTAACATCCTTCCAGGTTTAAGGTTTTTCCAAATATAATGAAAAACAAAAAAATCTACAGCTGAAAATGTGTTTTACACTGAAATCAATAGAAAACAAAAACAAAAGCAGAACCAAAAATGAAATTTTGATATTTATGAAAAGGAAAATGACATATTTAAATAACAAAAACAAAAAACAAGAACAAAAACAACTTGGGCCCCTGGTGCACTCCTCTATTGGAGAGCCATGTAACCATCCCCACGTGCCACCCTCGCACTGACCCCCCCTACCCCCCCACACACCGCGGTCCATTTGAAAAGGGCCATAATCAAGGAATCCATCTTCAGGGACTAGGGGTGGGAATTCCAGTTCTCCCAAGATCCGATATTGCTGGTATTTGGGTGTATCGGCTTAATCCGATAAATCCGATATTTACCTGTACCGGTATACTGGATTTTTAACATTGGCTGCGGTACCAGATTTTTTACATTGCAGCCATTGAATTCAATAGCCGCAATCTAAAAAATCCAGTACCGCGGCCAATGTTAAAAATCCAGTATGCCGATACCTGTAAATCCGGTACCAGGTAGATCTGATACCAGTACAGCTGGTATCCGGTATTCTCCTTGGTGTCTCAACCCTATCAAGGACCCATGTTTACTGCATGTTCCCCATTGGTGGCTGTGGGAAAACACAGTGAACATGGATCCCTCTCCATTTTATTGTGAGTCTTGTGATTTTTGGCTTTAAGAAAATCCTGAAGTTAGATTGTGAGAATGTGAAAGTTACCAACACTGCTCATCTATGTTGTTCACTCTCACTCATTTCCCCACCCCAGAAACAAGGTTTGACTGTCTGAAAGGACTGGGCACACGTAAAATCTAATTCCAAGTTTCTAAATGAGCACATTCAACTTTGGCTGTAACTTAGGCTGTGAAGACATCAAAATCATCACAATCAGACCTGGCTGTTGTTCTGCTTGTCAAGACTTCTCATTAGGATTTAGCAAAGCCCCCTAACAACTTCTTCAGTGCTTTTCATTGCAATAAATAATTTTGTATTAAAACATTTTGGATTCCAGTCTATAAAAAGATCATTCATGGGTGGCTGAACAAGTTTCTGGAAACCTGTATGCATCATTAAGGTGCTAAATTCAAGTGAAACAGACAAGGAGGGCAGAGTATGATCAGGGGTGATGACTTGGGAAGAGAGAGAGAACTCAAGTAAGCATGAGCGGAATGCACTGAGTTATGAAAGTAAAATCTAAACATTTTTAGAAGGAACGGTGCAAAAATTAAAGTCAGCAGTGGAGAGCTTTAAATAACACAGCTGGAACATAAGTAGTGCTAATAACACCACTGATCGGCTGAGGCAGGGGGATTAATCTTCATATAGCTGGATGTGTGAGCCCCCTGCGCTTATGTAAGGATGAAATCTTAGAATTAAAAAGCATCTACCTGATATGCGGAAGGGGCATGTGTTTTCTTCCTGTGGTTTTACTTTTATGACAACTGTGGTAAGAAAGAAAATCTTGTAAAACTTTATTTAAAGGCTGTGCTAATCTCTAGGGATGGGCGAACAGAACCGAGTTCGGAAATTCGGTTCAGTTAGGTTCGAAAATCGAGTTCGGTTCGGAAGTTCTGTTTGGTTGACCGAACTGGTTGAGTTCGGTCTGAACTCCGAACTTCCGAACCACGTTCGCCCATCCCTACTAATCTCCTCCTAAAGTGGTTGAGTCCTGGGGTGACGGGGGTGGAGGGTGGAATCTGGTGGCAGCACTGTTTCCTTGCCCATAGGCAGAAGCTACTGCTCTGCGCTAACTGCATTAGGCCTGAAATGAAGCCAGGTTCTTCCGAGTCCAATGTGACTGGACAGCGCTGCCACTAACAGAGAATTGTGAGTGACATCACAAAGCTTTTTCAGGCGCAAGGCCACAATGGAAAAGGGATGAGAGTAAAGTGTTCCATATTCCTTTTCAACATGGTCCTGCCCCCTATGGGACACTGGAGCATCAGCATGGTTTTGCTGAAGCCCAAGGGGTATGGGCAGACAGAGTGTTCAAGCTGTCCTGGACTCAATCAGACCAGTCATGTTGCACCCCTCTAACAGAAGTGCTGACTTTCCCTAGTTTCTCCTGGGCTTCCCAGTGCAGTGCAAATAGTTCCCTGCCTCCTGCAGCCAGGGTACTGGGTTCCAAATGGATGTTGTGGCAGCCTCAATTTCCAGTTCCTTTGTTTCTATAGCACCTTACCTCACTCAGTGGGGGATGATATATGGGGTGTCATGCTATCAGCATGGCTTTGCTGGAACCCAAGTGGTATGGTTGCTCCGTGGGTGGGTGTGGGTGGATATGGGTGTTGACTGGGAGCAAACACTCACCAACACCCACCAAAAGTGGCATTTATACAGATGCCCCCACCCATCTCCACCCAAAGAAATGCTCCCCACCCACCGGCCATCACCCATCTCCATCCAGAGGAACTGGGTGGAGGCATCATGTGTGCACAGGGCCCATGGTGATTGGCTGCAGTGGTGCCCTGCAACCTGTATAATAAAATGTAACACCCATTTTATGGGTGTTATAGTGTCTGTGTAAAAAGGGCCCAATACTATGGGGCTGCTTCAAGCATATCCCTGAAGGATATGGTGTGTTTGTGCACGGTGACTGAGGTTGCGTGCATGTTTCCACCTAACTCACCCTCTACTCATCCCCATGCATGGAGCAACCGAGGAAAATGGAGGTTGCTCCGTGTGTGGGGATTTATTTATTTTATTATTTTTATTGCATTAAAACATTTGATATCCCACCCCTCCTGCCAAAGGCAGCTGGTGGTGGCTTACAATGTATAAAAATAAAAATATAAACATATAAAAATACACAAAACAGCATAAACAAAAAACATCTAAAAAGGGAGGGGGAGAAGGAAAAAAGAGGGGAAACACACACACCGGGAAAAGAGGAAGGAGGAAAAAAAATACCCCACCCTTACCACCCCCCATAAAAATAAAAACCCATCCTCACCCATCTCCCTTACCAAAAGTCTGGCGGAACAGCCTGGTCTTGCATTGATGTCGAAAAGAGGCGAGCCAACTGGGCCTCTGCCGGGAGGGAGTTCAACAGCCCTGTCATGGTCACCAAGAATGCCCTCTCCACAGCGCCCCCCGGGATACCCAGGAGACTTCAAGAAGGCTGCTCCCGGTTAACTGCAGGGGCCAATCCAGAGTACGAGGAGTGAGGCAATCCCACAGATATATGGGGCCCAAGCTGTATAGAACTTTATAGGTAAGAACCAGCACTTTGAATTGTGCCTGGAAGACTATAGGCAGCCAGTTCAGAGAATGATGCACCGGTGTAACATGCTCCCGGCAGCCCGTTCCCATAAGGAGATGTGCCATCGCATTCTGCACCAGCTGCAGTCTCCAAACCATCACTATGGGCAGCCCCACGTAGAGCACATTACAATAGTCCATTCTTGAGGTGATGGAAGTATGGGTGACAGTGGCCAGGTTGGAGTCTGAGATGTATGGCCGAAGCCAGCGCACTAGGTGTAATTGGTGGAATGCTCTCCTCGCCACAGCTCCAAACTGGCCATCTAGATGAAGCTGCACATCAAGGAACATTCCCAGACTCTGAACCTGGGGAATGAATGGGGGGCAAAACCCATCAATGGCAGGGGACACCACACCCACCACGTTCCCCACTAGCATCACCTCCGTCTTGTCAGGATTCAACTTCAGTTGGCTCAGCAGTCCCCCACAACCATCAGACATCGTGTAAGCACTGACACTGCGGGGTCTGGGTTGAGTGGGGGTTGAGTGGGGATGCATGTGAGGCCATATGCACACCCCACCCAGCTGTCCTACACACACCAGCATGCCCATACACCCTCCACCTGGTGGTGCTGTGTAAAAATGACTACTGGGCATTTTCACAGAAGACACTTTCCCCCCACCCACCCACTATGCATGTTTCAGGGCTGAAGTGGTGCCCTATGGGTACCCTGCAACATGTATAATGGGTGGGCGGTCAGTGGGTAGTGGGTGAAAATGCCCTATGTGAAAATGATCTTTTAACCCATACATACCTTTATATATAATATATACTATATGAATATATCAGGATAAAAATTCAGATATCAATATATCAGTTAAAAATGTTCATGTAACTTCTTAGTCTTTCAACAGGCCTTCTTAGAAGCATAGCAGTATCTCCAGTACTGCCTTTAAACAACTCAAAATATTGAACAATCTTAAAGTTATGAAGGGAAATTATATAACAACATTTTTCATTTGTAATGAACCAGCTTATATAAATCTCTCTTTTTGAATTAGATATTTTACTTTTATTCTCATTACCATTACATCTTCTTATAAAATATCTTTTAAAGCACTGCTGAATTTTACATGAGCTAAAACCCCCTGATTTATGAAAACTATATATTAAGAGAGTCATAAAGAGTTGCATATCAGTGAAATTAGTAATAACCAGTTTTCCCTGGGGAAGTGTTTTACCTATTCTGTGGGAGAATCATTTTATGGAAAGCCTAGATTCCCTCCCCCCATTTGAAACAATACTGTCAGAGTATGAGACTTCAGCTGCTACCTTTCTATGTGCTGAGAATAATATAATATCGAACACTTATGGTAACTGTATTTTACTTGACTTTCTGAATTGCAAAGTCTACTGTAAACAGATGTACACAAAATTCACTTCATGCATCATACATCGAAAAAATTACAGTAGCAGCATGAATAATATGGGTGGAACTTGGTGGAAAATATCAGATAATGGTTTTACAGGATATCAGATCTCAGATTACCATATTATTGGATTAAAACCAGTATACCGGTACCAGATTTTTTCCCATTGAAATCAATGGGGAAGTTTTCCCATTGAAATCAATGGGGAAGTTTTCCCATTGAAATCAATGGGAGAAAAAAATGAAATTACCTGTAATAAAGACAATATGTCCCTTATAAAGATTCAATGACAGATTTACTTGTTTCCTTAACTGCTAACCACCAGACTACACTTTGCCCCAGAAGCCCTGGGCTCCCACTAATACTTTCCTTTCTTTAAAAATAAGGTGTTTTTTTTCACAGCACCACTCAGAGGTCATCATCAAATTAATCAGAAATTCAAATCACATCACAGCAACTGACAGTGAAGAATACTTGCACAGTGGCACGTGATGCAAACTAAACTGTGTGCTTGCTTGACTGAGAAGTGAGTGATGACTCCAACTCAACAACAAAATCCTGTACAACACCCAACTAGATTCAAAACCTATTGTGTGTCCTGTCCCACTCCCTGGGATCCCCATGATGATCCACATATTTCCAATGCCAACATTAACCATACCTTGCCAACACTGACTGTTTAAATAAATATTTAAGCATAGCCAAATACTACTCCTAAAACGACCCCCTAATAATGCCAAGAGAAACTAACTGTTTTTCGTTTTTTATCCCAGGATCCCCTCAAATCACCCACAACCACATATTGGCATATTCCAATGCCAACACCATGAACCAACACACAACACAGTGTCAATCAATCCCAAAATTAGTGAGACCCACAAATCAACCCTCTCTCTCCCCATTTGACCATATGCCAGATGGGGAGAAAGGCAGTGGATGCTGGGACCCCCAATAAGAGACTCTCCCACTCCCATGAGGCAGGGCCTAAACCAGCAGCCCAGCAAGTGTAGTTCACAGAGTTAACATTGGGGAGAGGGACATAAAAGTACTCCTTGCAGCTGTATACTGGGGGGGGATAGAGAGTGTTTTGTGGTCCCATGCATGCACTGTCTTTCCCCCAACCAGACCCCCACAAAATAGATCATGTTGCCATCGCCTACCATTATCCTGAACGTCCAAATCCTCAATTTTCGTGCCCTCCTTGGCCACCTGTAGTCTTCTGAAGGTTTGGCTTCGGGACACAAGCCTTCCAACCTTCAGGCTTGCAGAACTGGGAGGACTGAGTTAGCTCCCAGTACTGCAACAAGCCGAATCAGAAGAGATGAAATGGAAGAGAAGTACAGGAAAGAGGAGGAGAAATAGGAGGGGAAAGGTTTTTGTGTGGGTGCATGAGAAGAGGAAGAAGGGAGAGATGGGTTCAGTGGGGAACAGGAGAAAGGGGACTCCATTGTCTACTGCAGCTCTCTCTTCTGCCTGGCTTTTTCTACTTTCTGCCACATCCTGTCCACACAGGGAGATCAATGTGAGGCATGGAATCGGATGAGATTTTGTGGGTGTGGGAGGGGAGCTGGGGTGTTTCATGGGGGGAGTCCACCCAATGCCCACTGCATCTCGTGGGCAGGGAGCTGCGCCAAAGAAAAGGCCCTGCTGGGGCACTCCACTGCAGTGTGTGGATATGGGGTGTGGGGCTGATGGGGTAGAAAGGGCCCTGACGGGGCGCTCCACTCCAGTGTGTGGATATGGAGTGTTGGGGCTGATAGGGTGAAGGGCCCTGCTGTGGAGCTCCACTCCAGTATGTGGCTATGGGGTGTGGGGGTTGATGGGGTGGAAAGGGCCCTGCTGGGGTGCTACACTCCAGTATTTTTATTTATTTATTTTCTGGATTTCTACCCTGCCCCTCCTGAGAACAGCTCAGAGCAGCTTCCAACAATGGGGTAGAAAGGACCCTGATGGGGCGCTCCACTCCAGTGTGTGGATATGGGGTGTGGGGATGATGGGGTAGAAAGGGCCCTGACGGGGCGCTCCACTCCAGTGTGTGGATATGGAGTGTTGGGGCTGATAGGGTGAAGGGCCCTACTGGGGCACTCCACTCCAGTGTGTGGCTATGGGGTGTGGGGGTTGATGGGGTGGAAAGGGCCCTGCTGGGGTGCTACACTCCAGTATTTTTATTTATTTATTTATTTTCTGGATTTCTACCCTGCCCCTCCTGAGAACAGCTCAGGGCAGCTTCCAACAATGGGGTAGAAAGGACCCTGATGGGGTGCTCCACTCCAGTGTGTGGATATGGGTTGTGGGGATGATGGGGTGAAGGGCCCTGCTGGGGCACTCCACTCCAGTGTGTGGCTATGGGGTGTGGGGGCTGATGGGGTGAAGGGCCCTACTGGGGCGCTCCACTCCAGTGTGTGAATACGGGTTGTGGGGATGATGGGGTGAAGGGCCCTCCTGGGGCGCTCCATTACACTGAGGTGTGGCAATGGAAAGGGCCCTGATGGGGTGCTCCACTCCAGTGTGTGCAGCTCCTGCCAAGAGTCTGAGGTGCAAACCCCTAGCCTCCCCTGAGCCCCACACTCCTCCTCACACTCAGGGGCACCCTCCTTCACCCTCTTATACTCCACCAAGGAGGATGGGGTGTTGGTGAGTCACCCTGAGCCTCCCGATCCCCACCCTCCTCCTCACACACAGAGCCCCCATCCCAAGAGACCTGGATGGTGTGTGAGGAGGAGGGTGGGATCAGGAGGCTCAGGGTGACTCACCATCACCCCATCCTCTTTGGAGGAGTGCAAGAGGGTGAAGGAGGAGGGCCATGAGTGTGAGGAGGAGAGTGGGGCTCAGTGAAGGCTAGGGATTTCCACCGAAGAGTCTGGGGAGGAGCACGAGAGGGGGTGTGTGCGCCTGTGTCAGGCCTCGGGGCCTGAAGAGATGGGGCCACCGCCAGCGGCGGAGCCCAGGAGGAGGCTGCCGCGGCGCACGAGCCAGGATAGGGCCAAGCGCCAGGCCCCGCAGCACTACGTCCCCAGAGACAGCGGAGGAGGCCACGCCGCCCGAAGCCCCGCCTCCGCAGGCATGCAAACCGCCCGCAGGAGGGCCGCCGGAGGAAACTACACCTCCCACCAACGTGCCTCACGTAGCCACGCCCCCCACCAGCGTCCCCGACGTGGCCACGCCCCTGCACGCCCCGCTGCGGCGTTCACAGCGGTTGCAACTTCGACGCCCAGCACCGCCTATATAAATGCAGGACCAAGCCTTCCCTCCTTGCTGGTGATCAGAGCCATAGCCTGTGAGACCGGCCCCCTGTGTGTTGAGCCTTGGAGACAGAGAGTGTTGGAGAGCGAGAGAGAGAG
>QEPC01013643.1:2332587-2347260 GCA_003113815.1 Sphenodon punctatus
GCCGATGGCAGAGCTCCAAGAGCCCCCCGCAGCAGCAGCGAGGCAGGTAAGTTCACAGTACCAGGCAGGCTCTTGCGGCTCAGCCGCTGGTCCCGGGGTTTTTAACCCCCAGCTACTTCTGGGGGGGGAGGGGAAAGGTCCGCCCACGTGGCTGGCCTCTGCGATTCCCCCCCTAGCCCCCCAAAGCTCACTGTTTGTTCTTCCCCCCGCAGGTCCAAGCGGGCAGCGGAACAGCAGCAGCACAGATGACAGCGGCAGCAGCGGAGCAGCGGAGCCCAACCCCCCCCGCCGATGGCAGAGCTCCAAGAGCCCCCCGCAGCAGCAGCGAGGCAGGTAAGTTCACAGTACCAGGCAGGCTCTTGCGGCTCAGCCGCTGGTCCCGGGGTTTTTAACCCCCAGCTACTTCTGGGGGGGGAGGGGACAGGTCAGCCCACGTGGCTGGCCTCTGCGATTCCCCCCCTAGCCCCCCAAAGCTCACTGTTTGTTCTTCTCCCCACAGGTCCCAGCGGGCAGCGGAGCAGCAGCAGCACAGATGACAGCGGCAGCAGTGGAGCAGCGGAGCCCGAGCCCCCCCCCCGCCGATGGCAGAGCTCCAAGAGCCCCCCGCAGCGGCAGCGAGGCAGGTAAGTTCACAGTCCCAGGCAGGCTCTTATATAAACATATAAAGGACAACAATCTCAGGTCCAGCTGAGTGATGTGCAGAAAGGAGTTCCAGGAGGAGCTGGATTGATTCCTCTGCATAGATGGAGACATCATAGCCTCCCGTATCCACAGCACAGCCTTTGGCAGAGGCAGAAAGAGGACAAAGACAACACCCCCCCTGTCCAATCCCATGATGCAGAGGGAGCCCTCATCCCATGGCGTGGCCAGCCAGGATGCTGGAGGTGACAGCCCCAGCCTAGAGGTGGAAGAGGCATCCCTGGAGGCAGAAAGTGGCAATATCACCCTTCGCTTGCGCCCCCAGAACCCACACGGGCAGACTCGACAGGGACAGGGGGTGCATGCAGAGAGGCCGAACCCCATGATTGCCACCCAGGAGGTGAAGGAATATGATCCAGGTAGGAGGGATAGCAATGGGAAGGGTGGGGGGGCCCTTGGTAGCCAGGGCCCCAACAGGGAAGAAAGGTAAAACTAACAGTTCTTTGTTTTCACGCACAGCCCAGGGGAACCTGGAGGTGCACAAGAGGTCATGGCCTGGAGGAGGAAGAGGAGGATCTGGAAGCCATCCCTCGGCCATGCGACCAGGAGACCGATAGTAGGTCAAATCCAACAAAGGAACAGTGGATGGAGGTGCCAGAGTCACAGTAAGGGGACAGGGGGTAGCCGTGTCCACAGGCCCTGAACCAGCCAAGGAAATGCATGGGATGGCCAAGGGACTAGGAAGGAAGGGAGTGAGGCCATGCATACAACCAGGGGCCAGGAACGGCCCTCAGGGGAAGGAAGGAGTAGCTCAACTAATCAATAACATCCCTTTTGCACACAGACAAGCTACCCGGTCCAGCACGGAGTGCTGTCACTGGCAGTGCTGAAAGGAATCGGGAGATGCGGGCTCACAACCAGCGGAGGAGGGAGTCTGTAGGGAGGGACGTGTTGGCGGAAACCAGAAGGTTGGCAAGATAGCGGAACAGGCCCACAACAGGGAGGTTTTGTAGCAGGAGGGGGGAAAGGACTGGGCACAAATAGCTGCCATCCTCACTGGTCCCGTACTGAGCACCTGTGGGATAGGGGCCAGGCTGCCAACCTCCTCTGCAAGCAGTGCCTGGACAGGCTGGAGAGGGCCCATGTCAAGCTGGGACAAACCACCGAAAGGGCCTTCAGTTGTATCGATGCCACACTGGAGGTCCTGAGGCGGCAACCCCAGCATGATACGGGCCCCGAAGATGCGGTAGGATGGCTGGCAGCCCAAGAACACCAAGGCACCCTCCCACAGGTGCAGGTGCCCCCTCCCCCAGGTCTTCTACCAACCCTGGTTTTCCCAGCAGGTGCCCTTCCTTGGCCTGACCCACAGGGGCACCCTCCTCCCCATAGGCCCGGTACCACAGCTTGGCCTCCCCGCCCCCAGACGAGTCCCGCCCCTTCCGGTTCCTCTTGATCTGCCTGCAACACCCCTCTCCTGGGCCGCAACTCCACCGACAACATCTCAGCACTCCTAGCGACCCCACTGCCAGGCCTGACTGCCCCACAGGAACAGTAAGAGCCCATGTGATGTGCAAGCATTTACAGGGGAGGGGCACACCGCTACTCTGAGGCCATGAAGCAAGGTGAGGGTATGCCAGGGAGCTAAGCATGTTGTGAGGGACATGGGTCAGCCATGCATGGGGGCACCACTGAGCAGCCACCGCAAGGAAGGGAGAACAACTAAACTCCCTGCTATGTACCCCTCTCACAGGTTGCAGCAGCCCAACCATCTGTGGAGTGGCTGGCGGAGGTTGGAGACCCTGGACCCGCCAGCCGGCGTCCTAGGAGGGCTGCAGCTGAGATGGGTCATGGATAGCAGAACCCCAGTGGTGCAGCGAGGAGGGGGTGCAGGAGACCCCGTAAAAAATAATCCCAACCCCTGTAAATAGCCCCCAATAAAACACTTGATGCACTACATACCTTGTGGCTGCTTAGTCATTACAGGGGGACAACCGATGTGGGTGAAGAGTCATATTCATGCGTTGGGGTCGTCCCTTACTCTGCAGCACCCAAACACTGCATGTCTGGAAAAGAGCTTCTGTGCTGCACAGGGAACCCTGGCAGCAATGCATGGCAGGATCTTCAATGGTCTCTGAGAGCATGGCACAGGGTATGTCATTGCCATGATGTCCTGCCATCGGCTGTCCCCACACGTTGTGACAAGTGTTACAGAGTGATGAGGACAAGGTTGGTTACATGGGTGTTATAATATCTTTGTTGTGCATAGGTCACACAAGGAAGGGCAAGGTGGAGGTGGGGCCGCTAAACCCTAGGGTTGGTTCTCTGCCTGCAGGGCAGCTATGCGTCTGGTAAGGGCCTGTCCTCCTTCGATATTCGCCTGAAGCCCCCCTGCCCTCCCGGACATGCTGGTACAGGGGCACGGGATTGGGTCTGTGAGCAGGGGGTGGGTTATCCAAGGCAGACCCATCGGTCTCACAAATACTGTGCAGAACACAGGCCGCAAGTACAAGGTTGGGTGTGTGCTGCAGGTCAAAGTGACTCCTGTTTAGCAGGAGGTGCCACCTCATCTTGAGCTGGCCAATGCCAGAAGCTCGTTAAAGAGCACCTGTTGGGAGGTGCAGGAAACAGGATAGGACCACATGAACCATGGGGTTAGTGGGTATGTGGGATCCCCACTAATGACCAGAGCCATCAAAACACCCACAATGATGCGGTACTTGTTTGGTGCGATGTCTCCATCAAACATCCTGGCAAAGAAGGGGGATGAGCACAGGATTCGGGCACCGTGGTTCCTCCCAGAGAGGCCCATGTATACATCAATGAAGATGCATCTATGGTCCACTACAGCCTGGAGGTTCACTGAGAATGCCTGATTCCTATTCAGGAAGTCCATCTTGGCATTGAAGGGGGGGGGCTGGAATATGGGGATATGGGTGCTGTTGATTGCCCCTATGCAGTGTGGGAAGCCCATAGTCTCGAACCCCTGGATCACCACTTCTGGGTCTCTTAGCTGAATCACTCACTCCATGAGGAGCTCCACAATCAGGTCGCACACATCGTGGAGTGCCCTGTTCACTGTCGTGGCCCCACCGAACTACTCACACACACTCTGACAGAAATCGGGTGTAGCTAGCCGCCACACAGCCATCGCCACCAGCATCCCTGGGGGCAGTGGGAACTGCATGTTGGTAACATTGTGATGGAGGTGGGGGGCCGATGATCTCACATAGGCAGGTCAGCGGGAGTGATTCATCCTAAAGTGATCGGTCCACTCGTTGTCTGTCCAGGTCACCAGCATGTTCTCCCACCAATCATTGGTTCTCAATCGCATCCAGTTCATCCGGTGCATCGGTAGGGTCACGGGGCCGCCATATAAGTTGACCGGCCATCTGGATAGTACGAGGCTAACGTGCTGAGATGCTGCTGCACCTTCCAACTATTCGCGCCTTGCCTGCACCCTGTGCGCCCACCTCAAGCTTGCCAAATATCTCAGGTTAGCTAGCCTCTTGCTCCATGCCACACGTTTGAACCAGGGAGAGAATGGGTGGAGGAAGTCGGCCATCTGCTCGAACACCTGGTCCAGGATCCAGAAGCAGGTGCCCAGAACTTGTAGTAGGGTGGTGCGCATGTCAGCTTGGGATGTCAGCATCTGCCATTGTGAACCCACCACTGTGTCGGATCACCGTGCCACGCACCCGCCGCCTCCTATTCACCCTGTGCACTGCAGCGCTGTCCCTGCTGGTCACTGTGTGGTTTAGATGCACTCTCACACCCGTCCACCAACAGTCAATAATCTACATACACCACTACCCGTTCACACATGCCCCTACTGTCACACACCCGCAAGCTCTCCTCTCTCCCCCTCCCTCTGCTCACTTTATCGCTCTCTGACCACACTCCACTCTACTCCACATCACTCGAACTTCACACACAATGCCATCCCACTGAGGCGGTCCCTACCCCCACTTATAGTGCCCCTGTTCAGTGCTCTGCCTATGCGTTCAGTTCAGCAGGATGGGTGTTGCCTGCCTACCTGACCGGGTTGACCCTGATCCTTTGCATTTTCATGGGCCCACACCTGTATGTCATACTGGCATCACAGCATAGGTTCAGTGGTTGTTTTGTATCATTGGTACGGCCCTATGAGCACTCCCAGCAGTACAATTCAGCAAGAGCTCTAAGCACTAAACCACAGAGGGGGCGCATTCTTGGACTGGCGGACCCCCTACTGCTGTAGTTGAGGACGACAGTTGAGGATGACAGCTGTGCCCTGTGCTATCAGGCCAGTGCTAGCATGGCATTTCATCCCGCAGTCCCCAGCCCATGTCTAGTCTCCCTGTCTCCAATCGGGCTGGAATGTGTCCTCCCTGTGTGTGGGTTGTGGGTTCCCAGGGTCATGGAGCTGCACCGCTATCAGCTCTAAAAGGCCACGCTATGGTTAGCTGTCAGCTTCCCCCACACACACACCTTTTGATGGCTGTGCATGCTGCCCGGGACTTTGCCACTATGTCATCCTGTGTGCAGCTCGTGCATTTTTTTGGCCCCTTCACTATGCAGTGCTGCCCCCTGGGGTGTGTTTCCATGGGCTCACCCTATCAGTTCCCCACATCATCCCTTGGCAGGCATGGATGGGCGATGTGGAGACCATGCTCCTGACCGTAGGTTTGGGTGGCTTGCAGGCCGCTTCCCATCAGCATGGGCACCCCAGATGGAGTGCCTCATGGGGCTGTGTATGGGTGGTACAGGTGTTGGGGTCTGGTGTGCTTTGACTGTTGTGTGGCTGCCACCTCTCCCACCTCTCTTGGTTACCAGCTCCCTATGCACATCTTTCGCTTTCTCATCCCTTCTAGCCTCGGTGATCGTCTTCCTGACAGTGCTGTGCCTTGGGGAGATGGTGGGTCAACTCCAGAGGGTGACATCAGAGCTCTGACCAGTGGCCCATGTATACCAGGAGATACATGAGTTGCCCTGTTGTCTGTGGCACCCTTCCCCCTTTGGTGAGGGAATCCGTGGTTGTTGCGGCCTGTGTTCTGCTGAAGGCAGCCTGTGTAATGCTATGTTCTGCCCCTTCCTCTTTCCTGTAGTGCAGGCGATGATCGACCAGCAGACCAGGGAGCAGGAGGAGGTGGTACAACTCCTGCTCCATGTGCTGCAAGGGTGCACCAGCTCAACTACAACCTGGCAGATCGCTAACATAGGGTGCAGGGTCGCTGCCCCTACTGAGGTTTCTGCTCCTGCACACCATTCTACTGTTATTTTGTTTGTGGCACACGTTGCATGCACTTTATAGTTAATAAAGTTGTGTTTTATGGATCCCCTTGTGTTTGTGTCCTCCTTCCGTGTGGTGTGGCCCTCTGCTGGTTAGGGATGTGCAAACACTGGGGGGTTTGGTGTTTGGCCCATTCAGTGATGCCCCCCCCAAAACTGTTAGGGTTCATCTCCCCCTGACCATGAACAGCTTTGTAATTATTTTTTTAATCCCCCACCCCAGGGATCACCCTACTTAGTAGTCCCTGGGTTCCAGCCCCGGGTCCAGTAGCAGCAGTGGCAGCGGCAGTGGCAGCAGGTCTAGAGGCACTCCGAAGCGCTTCCGGCCTCTACTAGGCCTTCCAGGTGACGTGACCCAGAAGGCCTAGTAGAGGCCTGAAGCTCTCCAGAGCGCTGCCAGACCCACTGCCGCCACCTGGCAGCACCGCCACCCGGACCGCCGCCACCCGAGTCTGGAGTCCTGGCACCACCAGGTAGGACAGGCTCTAACTCCAGGTCTGGCAGCGGTAGCAGCAGTGGGTCCAGTGGTGCTCCGAAGTGCTTCAGGCCTCTACTAGGCCTTCAGGGTCAAGTGACCTGGAAGGCCTAGTAGAGGTCTGAAGCACTCCAGAGTGGCACCGGACCCGCTGCTGCCACTGCCGAACCCGGGGCCGGAGCCCCAGCACCACCAGGTAGAGTGATCTCTGGAGTGGGGGAGTTTAAAAAAAAAAAAAAATTTATGAGGCTGGGCGGGGGGGGGAGGTGAGCCCCGGCACCCCTTCCACCCCACCCTGGATGGGGAAGGGAAAACCAGGTTCCCCCCTGTCCCCCACCCCCTGCTCGAATGGGTTCGGAACCCAAACTTTGTTCGGCTGGTTCGAGCGGGGAGCAGTTCAGGTTTGGGGTGTTCACGAGTGGGCCAAACACCCCGAGTTCAGGTTGAACGCTGAACCCCCAAACCGCGTTCACACATCCCTACTGCCTGTGACCTGTTGGTCTGGTAAACTGTGGTACCTTAACTGGAGTTGCCTTTGTTGATGCATTGCATGGTTCTGTTCCTTATCACTGAATCCCCTATGGTCTGGCCCCTTATTTCCCTGTCCTTATAGCTTTTTCCCCTCTCCTGTGTTGGTGCTGTACTTTGTGCCCCCCCATCCCATTTATCTTAATCGCATCCTCTCATCCTTTCTGTCCCTCGGGCCATGGGGGGAGGGGGGTTTCCCATCCTCTTGAGTCATGCCCTAGCTGGTTCAGCCCTCCCTCCATTCCCTGTTTTGTTGTTGGCCTCCCGCTGTGCCGTTTGCACCCCTGGATGGTGATTGGTTACCAGCTGCTGCTTTGTGGATGCTTCCTTTGTGTTTCGGGCCACCACTTGGCTCTCTGCCGTCAGTTCCTGTCTGCTCTGTGGTCTTGTGTGGCTGGCCTGGTCTCCCCAAATGTCTACTTCCTGGCTTGGGGTTTCCTATGTGTGGTTGTACATTTAGGGTTGTTTGTGTGTGTTTAGGTATGGGCCCCATCTGTTTTGGCCCATGCCTATTCATGTTGGTGGCCTTGCTTCTTCATGGACTCCCTCCCCCCGCTGGGGTCCTCTCGCTCCCTGTCCCTCCAGGGTTTCCCTATGTTCATGTGTTCACGGGAGGGGGTGGTGCTTTTCCCCCTGGGGCCTGTGACACCCGGCTGTCTGGTCTGTGTGTCATGACCTGTGTCGGGCTGTTACTTTGTATCTCCTGTCATTCCAGATCCCTCCTCCTCCGCCCAGGTGCAGTCTGGCAGTTTAGGGGTGGAGATGTGTGCCACAGCTTTGTTTGCCCTTCCTTGGCCATGTTGGCACATCTCTGTGCTGGGTGTGTTTTCCCCTCCATTAAGTGTTTTAACGGTCCGTGTAAATGGGTGTTTGCATGGTGTTTCCCAGGGTGGGTGTTTGCCTGATGGGTGTGTGCTGGGTCCTCCCCTTCCTTCCCACCCCCACCCCCCGCAGTGGTGTCCGTGTGAACGTCTTCCTGCTCAGCGCTGCTGGGTGTGGAGTGGGTGTGCTCACCCACCCATCTCTACCCACCGGGGCCGCGGCGGAGGCGTCTGTGTAAAAAAGGCCTTGAGAGAAACTATTCTGGATTCTGAGCAGCTATACATCACAGCTTCACTACAGTGAAGAGTAAAAATTTCTTCACAAGGATGTAGCTCGCGCCTAATTTATGTTTTCCAGATGCATAGAACTCCCGTAATCTTTAATAGGAGTTCTGCATGCAAAAGACTGGACCCCTTTAAGAACAATAAGTGCCAAAGTGGGGGTGTTTTTAAATGAGAAAAGAGATTGGGGGGGGGGGTCCATGGCTGCTGAGTGGCACTGCTGCAGATCACCACCTCAGATGGTGTGCATAGAGAGGGATTCAAATGGGTGGCTCCCAGTGTGGCTACCCCAGCCACAGAAGCAAGCCACCATGCACTCCTTTTGGCATGGATTATAGGGAAGGGGGAAGCATGCTAGGCTGGCCTTACAATGGACATGTCCCAGCATGAGCAATAGGGAATCCAGGCTCTCCAGTGCTCCTGGTAGAGGAGGGCCCACCAGGCTTAGTCCATAATAATGGGGCCCTGCAGGGTGACTAAAAAATAAAAGAAATAATAAAAAACGAACCACAGTCAGTGTACCGAACAGGTCGAAATTCCCAACCTGATGTTTACTTGCTGAGGAGGTTGGGGTAGGGGGTGGCTAGTACCAGCCTCTATCTAGTTTTTGGCAGTGATGAACCCTCTGCTCAGAGTTCTGATAGTTCAGATCAGTCTGTCACCTCCTCTTGCTGCCTCCGACCCCGGTCAGGCTCCTCCAAAGACAAATCCCAGTAAAAGTGGGGAGCGGAATGATTGTAGCTTTCCAGCCAGGGAATTAGGAGTTGGGGGGGGGGAATAAATGGAGGAGGGACAGGTGTCTTCGAGTGACCTCACCTCGGTGTCCTCTTGATTTTGAATTCAGAAGAGGGGAGGGGGGCACAAGAGGGCTCGGTTGGTTGGTTGCTGATGTGAGAAGCTGGGGGTGTTGGGTGTCGGCTGGTGGGAGTTGGAGTGTGGGGTGCAGGTGAATGGGAGAAGCTGGGGAAATTGGAGTGGGGGTACAGGTGGGAGGGGCTAGGTGCATGTGGATGGGAAAGGTTGGGGGGTTGGAGTGGGGGGGCTAAGGATGCAGGTGGATAGGAGGGGTTGGGGATGCTCCCTCATCACCAACTTCAAAGAGCTGTCTGGGAAGGGGTGCAGGTGTGTGGGAGGGACTGGGGGAGTTGGAGTGGGAGATTTTGGTGGGAGGGTCTCAGAGAGATGAGTGGGGAGTTACAGGTGGGATGCAGTGGGGAAGATGGGGTGTGGTGGTTGCATTTGAGCAGGGTTGGGGTGAAGGAGAGTTGGCTGGGGGTGCAGGTGGGGTTAGGTGGGAGGGGCCGGGCTGGGTGAAGGAGGGATAGTGGACGGAGATGGAGGTGCAGTGGGGTTAGGTGGGAGATGAGGTGTGGGTCCAGCTTGCATATGATTTGGGCTGGGATGAAGGAGGGTTGGCTGGGGGGACATGGGGTTGCAGGTGGGGTTAGATAGGAGGGGTTGGGGAAATGGGGTGGGGGCTACAGGGGAAGAGGATGGACTGTTGGAGGGTGGGTTGAATGGGTGCCAGCTGGAGGGAGATGCAGGGAACAAGAGTTTGCAGCAGCAGCAAATACCATGCTCCCTGGGTGCATGTTTGGAGACGGGCTGGTGGAATGTGCCCAGTCGCTTGGGGTGGAGCAGGTAGGGCAGGGATTGTGTGCTCATTCCAATCCAACCCATCAGATGCAAGTGCAATAGTTCTGTGAGGCAGGAGAGTGACTCCTTTCCCCTGCTCCACCGCATCCCTAGGTAGCTTCCTCCCTGAGCACCAGCTGCACAGAGCTGCCCGGGAAGTGGAGTCAGGCAGAAGCAAGGGTGGTGAGCTTCCCGACTTCTCCGACTGCATGAGCCCGGCTTGCTCCCCGCCACAGCTCAATCCCAGCTGTTAACTTCCAGCTGTGGGGCCCAGTGGATCCTCCAGGGTCCCAGCCCCGGCTGCAACTGCACCCCCTACTGTCACGCCGCGTCCAGGTCCGCAGCTGTGACCCAGCACCCCCCAGGTTCCCAGAAACCCGGAAGCACACAGAGAGACACCGCAGCAGGCGGCAGGAGTAGCGAGGATACAACGGTGAATGCCCCACCCAGGCACAGCACATGCCTGGTGGGGCATCAGCCAACATAGGGAGGCGGAGCTCCGCCCTGTAGTAAACAGTACAGCGCACAAGCCACTATAAAGGAACCGGCGAGGCAGGCAAACCTCGCCGGTAATCACTTGTGAGAGGATGGCCCCTTTTGGAGATAGTGCCTGTGAAGTCCTTCGTCTTGTTTCTTGTACCAGTGAGAAAGGTGTGTGATCCCTGCCCCTCTCTTCCTGATGTGCGTGCGTGGTGCCTGAGGGTCCCTGTGTCCCCTCCTCGTGGCTTTAAGTGAGGTGCATGTCTGTGTACTTCCCCTTCCTTTCCCCCACATCCTTACCCCTCCCCCCACCCTCCACTCAGCTCCATGTGCAAGACCCTTCCTTGTCTCCCCCTTGCACCCTTCCTCCCCTTCCCACTCCTGTTACCCCATCCCCCCGTATCTTCTTCCCATTCCACCTCCTGGAACACGGTGCCCTGGGTCCTGTGACATCTGCAAGAGAGACTGCAAGTACCCCTAACCTCCCCCAGGGCATTTGGCATCCTCTCCTTCCCTGTGATGAGTTGGGTTGCCCTCCAGATAGGAGGAAAAGCCCAAACACGAACCTGAGGGAATACTTATCACTCGAGTGCATTGTCCCTGAGAGGATCCAGCCCCTACCTTGTTTCCCCTGAGCCTTCCCCTTCCATATCTTCCCTGTTACCCCCTCCCCCAATGACACTTACACTCTGATAGCCAAGCCAGTGGCTCCTGACCAGTTCTCGTGACTTACAAAGGCTGCCCATGTCCCCCACCCACAGCGCGTATCAACATTGGTCCAGTCTGCTGTCATGGCTGGTCGTCCCAGTTTATACAGGCAGGGGCTCTGTGCCCTCCCATTGCCGCAGAACTATTTGCCTTTCCATGTACAAAGTACTCTGAAATTTCTGGCAGTGCTCCATGCATGGCCATGTGTGGGTGCGTCATGACTCACAAGAGCGCACATCCTCCTGTTCTACCTTCAGATAGGTCGCAGGTTCTGCAGCACCTAGGTGGCTGTGCAGGGTAGCATCTCTTTTAAAAACACCCTTGGATATTGAGCTGCAGGTAATTGTTAACAGCACTCAGCTGAACTTCAATCTTCAAAGTGCAAAGCCCAGATTTAGTAAAGTGAGAGGGCACAACTATTAACCTCATTTTATGATAGGAAAGATGAACTTGATAAATGACAGTTGCAGCACAAATATGAAATGCTATTCTTTATTCCACTGTGCATTGTTAGTCACTGTAGCTGTTGACTCCTTTATTTTGAGTACAGTCTGTTTTCTTGCATTACTGTGTACTTGCCTGGGACCAATGATTGTCTGCTTGACCCCAATTTGAGATTTAAATATAATCCTGTGACCCCAGACAGCATTAATGATATTTCAGAGTATATCAATGGGTATTTTTACACACACATTTCTCCTGCATGTTTGCTGTTACATCCTGAACTTTCTGTGTGTCTAAATCACTCACCAAGATCTTAAACATCTGGCTCTTTGAACTTCTGCATAGAACTTCTCCCAGAACTTTTGTGTGAAAAAAATTCTCCTGGTAAACTGCTTTGCTCCAGGCAGCTGTGGTCACTTGGTTTCCATGGCAGCCAATCACAACTACAGCTGCGACTACTTTAGGCTGCCTCAGGGCAGTGTGTGTGTGAAAAATGAATCTGGAACTTACTTGTGGACTTGTAAAACTAGACAATTGAAAAATCTGGAATTTTAACATGTGTGTAAAAATGCCCATTATTATCAATTTTGTTTTTAATACTGAACACCCAATACTGAATCATCACATAAAATCACATGAAAACTTTTCAGATGCACATAAAAATTCATATGTACAATTTCAAATTTGTGAAATTCATTGAATTTGATCTTCAACATGAATATTCACATGATCTATATGTTTTGCAGAACAGGAGAATCTGTGGTCCATAGACCAAATCCAGACCAGAGCTTGTTTTTATTTGACACTTTTCCAGTTCCTGAATCTGGCCCATGGATCCAGTCCTTTATGAAGCTATGGAGATATGGGAGTAAGTCTCACCTGCTAAAAGAAAGTGCTAGATTGGCTTCCTGAACTATTATATATTTTGTCTGACGTGATAGGTGGATGTGTTTCTCAGATTTGAAGAGATTGTCTGAGATAACTGACAGCCCAAAGCATCAATGGGGAAAGGCTCTGGAAAACAGAAGATAAAAAGAGAGAGTCCAGAAAATCTTTTATTTAGCTGTGGTAGGATACAGGTCATGTCCAGGTACAAAGATATGGACTGTGGGTGGCTGGAGAATAATAGAGTGGGCATTGAAAAGAAAGAATAATACCCAAAGTTAACAAAGTATTTTAATTTAGGTAGGAAAATGAACAGAAACGGTTGTCTCCACAGATAAGATTAGTATACCACTTAAAAGATAGCTGTTCAGTCAATGATGGGAAGGTAGGAAATAGACCAGTGAAGAGAAAATGTCAAAGGAACCATAGGTAAGCAGTAAAGAAAAAAAAACAACCACCAAGTACAGTTTCCAGATGTTATCATTTTATTACATTTCCAGGTTAGTCAAAGAATCCCATTTCTCCTCAGACATACATATCCACTGGCAACAGGTGAACAGCCTATAGAATAACTTCTCTTCAAAGTTTGGAGCGCTATCCTGCTCTGCAAAACATTATGAGGCAATCCTGCATATCAGTGGATCATGCAGTGTTTGTGTGTTGGGGAGGGGTGATATGTGCTTAAGGATGTGTAACATGAATGATCATATATGTGCTATATAAGAGTGTGTTTTGGAGAATAGGTATGTGTCTGTAACAGCTTGGTGGTGATGTGTGGTAAGTGATGTCAGGATCAGGCCCCCAAAGTAGTCAGTCACTTGCAATGGGAATTAGCTTTACCAGTTTATTATTCATTCATAGCACAGTCCACAATAGGTATTCATAGTCCCTGGGCTACCAGCTCATCTGCCTCCACCCTGCAGGCCCAGTACAGTCTCTTCACCCACACAGGAGTAACCCAACATCAACCCCCCCAAAGACCATACAGCCAGGCCTCAAACCCCAGGCTCTGACCAAGCTTTCCCCAGGCAGAAGGCACCCTCCTGAGCATAGCCTTCCCCACTACCTAGATCCACTCGAATCCTTCAGGTCTCAGCACCTTGGATAGTATAGAGTGGCCAACAGCTTCTAGGCTTCCTCCTGGTAGATGTTGCTCCTTCAACGCCCAGGCAAAAATTGCTTCTTCACTTCCCGTTTCCAGGCTTTATAGTGGTGAGTGGGTGTGGCTTTGGGGCCCACTCAGCCTCTCTTAAAGGGTCAACAGCCCTCAGGGACTCTGACCTGTTACAGTGTTACTGTTTGGTGCTTCTGATGGGAGCTGTTGTGTATGTAGTGCAAATGGAGTCTAGTGTGGGATGTATGTAGAAGTGCCTAGATTGTGGGATGTGTGTACGGTGGGAACAGAGTATGTTGTGTTTCTGTTCAGGATTTTGTAACTCAGGTGAGGGAACCCTATCCGAGCACTCAGTTGAAAGATGTATGATCCTGAGGATTGTGGGCTGATAGTTGCTACTGCATGGCTCCAATAACAGCTGACTCACTTCAGGGATTTAGGTGTGGCTAGTTTCTTAGAGGTTGGGGTGGGTATGGAGGGCATGGCTAGGCCAAGCTAGGAGGCCAGGGCTCACAGTCCCTACTAGCACCATGTAAACAGGGTATGGTGATGACTTCCTGACTAGCCAGTGACTGACTGGGATGATGGTAGGTGTCTGCTCTAGGAATAAATAGAGATGGTTTAGTGCAATCATTGTAGCTGATTCTCAAAACCAGAAAAGGGGTCAGATTTCCACTCTTTAAAAATCAGTGTTATGCTGTTGACTTAGGTGAGCGCATGCCAGTTTACAAGCCTGAGAAGCTGGCCCAGCAAGCAGTTCTGTTGAGTATAATGCTACAGTTAAATGATAATTAAGCAACATAGATATATAAACAAAAGAATGTATAGGTGTGGTGAGCAGAGGATTAGGAGAAATGCCATGCAGTCACAGGAATAAAAAATTGAAGGGGTGGGGAAGGAAACATATTTTCCACTAATTTGGGGAAGACGGGGCTATACTTTCCCTTGTTTTGGAGGTGAGAAACTCACTCCAGCCTCCCCAAGGTGGAGCAGAAGAGATTATGAGTTTTAATTTCTCTCCCATTTTGCTAATCCTAGATACCCTTTCCCATTTCAAACAATGCTTTAGTCTGTAAGGTGAGGAAATACTACTCCCTCTTTTGGTAAGCTAACACTCATTATTATTTATTATTATTAGCAATAATTTAAATAGTGCCAGCAATGTACCTGGCGCTTTACAAAGTAACGGAATAGACACAGTCCCTGCCCTAGGGTTTACAATCTGAGGGGCGGGAGAAAAAAGAAGGGGAACAGAGGGACACTACTCTGCTGCTGCTGAGAGCCTAAAAAGCAAAAAAACTAGGAAGAAGACCCCCAAAGCACCAAAAACCAAAGATATGTGTGACACACCAGAGGCTTATCCAACAATGGGGGGGGGGGGGCGGAATTAGGGA
>QEPC01013643.1:2362215-2381708 GCA_003113815.1 Sphenodon punctatus
GAGGAAGCTCGCCTGGCCCCAAGCCTTTTAACATTTCGGCGGAACTGTAAGACCTGGCTGTTTGCCCAGGCCTTTGGGAGGGAGGGTGGGGAGGGAGGATTTTAGTCCCCCACCCATTTATTTATTTATTTATTTATTTATTTATGTCTAGCCCTGTTTTATATTTTATATTTTACATTTAATATTTGATTGTTTTTAAAATGAATTTTAGTGTATTTTTATTGTTGGAAGCTGCCCCGAGCTGTGTTGCAGGAGGGGCGGGGTATAAATCTGAAAAATAAAAATAAAATAAATAAATAAATAAATAAAATAGATATTTTTTTCACTTTTGTTGCCCCTGGTATTAGAAAGGGGGAAAGGGTGACTATCGGGGGGGGGGGGGGGGGGGGGGGGGGGGGGGGGGGGTAGCTTATGATTATGTAATCATTAATATTTATATTCCTCAAGAATCATCAATATATTATGAGCCGCAAATATGGGAACACCTAAATGCCTTGGTTAGCTCCATGGAGCAATTGTATCCTAATAGCCAGGTTCTTCTTATGGGAGATTTTAACATAAGAGTAGCCAATTTAGATGCTGATCTGTTAGATTCCCATTTGCAATCCTACCTCCGGATTCCTATGTGGAAGTCTTTGGATTTAATTGTGAATAATCATGGAAAATATCTATTGGAGTTAATTATAGAGCATGAGCTGATTATTATTAATGGGCACACTTCTTCAGATCTCTTTGGGGATTATACTTTTGACTCTAACATAGGAGCGGGTACAATTGACTTTATACTTACCCCCTGGGTCAGCTTTTCTAGTATTAAAGTTCTTAAGATTTTGAGCAGGTCAAAGAGAAGTCATTACCCAATCTCTCTAGAGTTAGTAAGGCTGACTGGTAGAATTCAATCTTCCCCTCTTGGATCCATTATAGGGTGTTTTCAGATGTTACGAGATCACAGTCAACCACAGTCAATTCCCTGTGATGGCTGTGATCATGGCACGTCTGTTGGGGGGAACGGATGTTCCCCCCCAGATGTTACCATGGTGGGGAATCACATTTGCCACGCGAGCGGCCGAAGCGGCGGGGCCGGAGGCCACCGTGTGGTGAAGGCAATTCCCCGCCGAGGTGAACCCTGCCATCACTTCTGGACGGCGGCCATGGCCCAGAATCCCCACAGGAATTCCGGCCCATGGCCAAATTGGGCGAGCGCTGCAGCTGCATTGGCTGCGGTAGCCGCCCATCTCACCAAAGGGTGGGCAGCAGGGAGCATGGAGGGGGCGGGGCCATGCGGCCCCGCCCCCACCCCGATTCCCTGCCTGGATCCCCCGGCACATCTGTTAGGGTGTGACGGGGTCGTCCCGGCGGGGGATGAATACCATGATTTCATGATGGGGCCAACTGGCCCCGTCACATCTGAAAACACCCATAGTCTCTACAAGGATGCCATCTAAATGGACTCCCACGATTGCTAATGAGCTGGCGCTTTTTCCCCTTTCCCCAAACAGAGTGAGATTTGGTGAAACTCTGGGTATTTTCAGACATTACGAGATCACGCTCAACCACAGTGAATCACGGTCAATCCCGCAGTGGGGCCAAAGCACCCTGAACGTCTATTACGCACGCGCCAGATGTTCACCATGGTCAATACCCACATGGGGTCAAAATCAACCATGCTTCCGGAGCTCCCCCCTGGACCATCTCCAAAAGCATGGTCAAAGAGATTCCCAATGGGAAACAAAAAAAAGTAACATCTGGATGGCAACCACTGGCTGGAGGAGGAGGAGGAGGAGGAGGAGGAGGTGGTGGTGGTCATGCTGCAGATGGAGGAGGTAGAGGGACAACCACAGCAGCAGCAGCCAGGACAGGCCGACCCGGGGACCTCGGCCGGACCGGGGGAGGAGGCACCCTGGAAACGGGTAAGGGGAATCTAGGGGAGGGGAGCAGCTGACAGAGGGGCACCACCGGGGGGAGGGGGCCCAGCCAGGCACCTGGCATCAGGGGGGGCACGGGACAGGGGCACAACGGGACCAGACCATAATCCCCCATATCCCGCAGACACAGAAACAGGCCCGGGAGGCCGATCCCCCGGAGGAGACAGGCCCAGCATGGGCAGAGGAGGAGGTGGAGGAGGAGGAATGGGAGGAAGAAGAGGCAGAGGAGGACCCACAGGGGAGAAGGGGGAGAAAGCCCTACCACAGGAGGGGGTAGGGGGGGTTCCAGGAGACGTAGGACTTCATCAGGATCTGGGGGACCCTGGAGCACCAGATGGAGCTCACCCTCAATCAGAGGAATGAACATGTGTTTCGGGACATAGTGTGGGACATGGGGGCAGCGGGACATCACCGGACCATGGCCCAGTGCCGCTCCAAGGCCAAAAAGCTAAAGAGGGAGTACAAGACCATCCGGGACAACAATAGGTGATCCAGACATGGAGCCCCATACTATGATGCCCTGGACCACATTCTTCATATGAAGGGGTCCATCATCGCCCCACGCCTCGTGGGGAGTGCCGTGTTCCAGGGCAGAGAATGGGCTGAGGTACCCCCTCCACTCGCCGCCCCCCAGGAAGGCACATGCTCCAGGGCCCCAGACCCCCAGGAGGAACACCCTTGGACCTCCAGCACCAGCAGCCCCCCCGGGACAGAAGCCCTGGAAGCCCCCCACCCCTGGCCAGAGAAGCAGAGTCCGAGGCCGGCATCCTCATCACCCTCAGTCAGTGGTCCCAGGGGGAACCCACTCACACCGAGGGGCCGGCCTCGGACGCATCTGAGGCCGACATAGAGGGTAAGTGGGCAGCTGCAAGGGGAGGCGCAGCTGGGGCCGGGGGAAGGGGGTGATGTAGGGTGGGGGAAGCACGGGTCGGGGGCCGCCCCAGGTCCCCCAGGCACACCGGAGGGTGGGAGGGGTGGCTGGGCCCGCACCCATCCTCCCAGACCGCCCACCACTAACCACTCCCACTACCTCCCCACAGGGCACAGGACAGAAAGCACCAGGGGCAGACAGATGAGGGGGCAGGAGTGGAGGTGCCCAGTCATCAGGCGGAGGACCCGGGTGAGGCACACGGATAGGGTGGGGGTGCACCCGGGGGCTAGGGAGGGGGACCCAGGACACAGGGAGTGGGAGGGAAGGGGCCAGCCAGGACAGCCAGGTCCAGGGGCAGACCCAGGGGGGACATGGACCCCGGGAGCCCATTCCCTGGCTGGGGGCGGGTGCCCTGGACCCCGCATTACCCATCTCCATTTACCCTACAGAGCAACCTGAGCACCTGCAGACACCCAGGCCCGTGCCCCCAGCACAGCGCATGAGGGAGTACCAGGTGCGGGCCCAGCACCGGAGGGCGTAGCAGGCAGAGGACATAGTCCAGACATCAACAGAGCAGGGGGAGCAGATGATCGTGGCTGTGAACCGCATGGAGGCGGCCATCAAGCACTCCTTGGAATGGGCAGAGGCTCGGGACTTGAGGATCCAGGCAGAGGTGCACCTGGAGCAGAGGCAGGAATGTCGGGACCACACCAAGCAGGTGGAAGTCCTTGGGCTGCTGGAACAGGCCATCACAGCAATGGTGCGGGAGCACTCGGTGAAGTTCGACAGGTCCCATGACATTGGGACCTCCCTGCTGCTGCATGCGGGCACCATGTGTGCCTATGTGATGGCAACCACCCCCCAGGCACCCTGCCTTCCCCAGACCCAGTGCCCGGCCCCTCGGTGCCCCCTCCCTGACCCCAACCACCCCAGCCACCTCCACCCCAGCCGGGGCCGTGCATTTGACCCCCGGTTCCCCCAGGCCTCAGGAGGGTCCAGCTGCCGCACAGGGTCCCTCCGGTACCGGCTCCTCCCTCCCTCCTACCGTCGCCTGCCCTTTTGGGCTACGAGACTGCACAGGACACAACTGGGGACAGTGGCAGTGCGGGGAAGTCAGTTCCCAGAGCTCTGCAGCGCCCACTGGGCAACCAAGGTTCTGTCCCCGTACACACGGGGGCCGTAGGTGATGGGGGGGAAAGGAGGAGGACTGTGTGATGGGGGGACACCATGTGCGGGTGTGGTGGTGGAGGGAGGTGGGGATGTGTGGGGCACGGGTTGTCACGGGTGGATTCATAAATGTGCTGCATGCTCTCTGGACTCATGGTGTCCATTACAGGGCCCCGGGGGAGGGGGGACTGTTCCAGGCAGGGCCCGGGACCCTGGAGGAACCTCTGGGGAGGGGTGGGTGGGGTGCACCCTCATGCCTCGGCCTCCCAACTGATATTCCTGGCCGGGGTGGCCCAGATGTTCTTAGCATAACGGTACTTCCTCGGGTTGTCTGCATTCACATAAAGGGGCACTGGGCCAGGGGGCCGATGTGGCTCGGGGTTCTCCAGGGCTGCCCCTTTGGTCTCACACACGTTGTGCAGCACACATCAGGCACCTATCACCAGGCCGGAGGTCTCCACAGTGTTGTCCAGCTGGCCGGCGAGGCTCCTCCAGCGTTGCTTGAGAGCCCTGAATGCCGACTCCACCACAGTCCGGCTCGAACACAGGCGGGAATTGTACAGTGCCTCAACAGGGTTGCGGGCGACCGGGTACACCTTCATCAGCCACCAGGTGAGGGTATAGGCCAGGTCCCCCAGGATACAGGGGGAATGAGCACCCTCTCGATCCTGGTAATCCCCATGTCTGCAAAGTCAATCCGGAACATCTGGGCATAGAAGGGGGAGATGGTCATGATCTAGGCATTGTGACTGCAGCCGGAGTGGCCCGTTAAGATGTCTTTGTATATGCCCCAGTGGTCCACAACCACCTGCAGCTGCAGGGAGTGATACCCATGACTGTTGACATACTCCGCGGCCTCCCCGGTGGAGGGCCGGAGGATCTCTATGTGGGTGCCGTCCACAGCATCCATGCAGTTGGGGAAGCCTCCAGATACGAAGCCAGCCATCATGGCCCTCTGATATACCGGCTGGATCTCCCTGTCCGTGAGCACGCCCTCCACAGCCTCACAGACATCCCAGAGGATGCAGGCAACAGTGCTCAGCCCAACCCCGAAGTGCTGGGAGACAGACCGGAAGGAGTAGGGCATTGCTAAGGCCCAGGCCCCAATGGCCACCCACTGGAAAATGGGGATGGGGCTCCTCATGGGGGGTCCTCATGGGGGTCCTCCAGGGCATGAGGAGCTCCGTGAGTCGTAGCAAGGTGAGCTTGTCCATCCTAAAGTAGGCCCTCCACTCCACCTTGTCCCACTGGTGCAGCTTCCTGGCCTACCACCCCTGTGCCCACTCTGTGACCCACAGCCACCTTTCAATGGGCATAGAGAGCTAGGAAGCCCAGCACGTGGTCTCCCTCTGCCAACGGAGGCACTCAGCCACCTCTTGGATTGCCACTGGCCTTCTCTGACCCCACATCATCGCCTTCTGGTTGGCCCCAGACAGCCTCTGGGCCATGAGCTGGGCCAGGGCGCGTCTGCATGCCCCTGCGCCGCCCCAGGTGGAGGTAACCCACAGGCGGGTGCCCAGGTGCCCCTCTGCAGTAAAGATGCGCAGCTGGTTGGTATGGGCGTGAAACCACTCAGCTGTGAGCGCGAGGTGCATCCAGTAGGCATCCGCCCTGTCCCCATCCATGGAAGTGGCAGCCCCAGGGGTTGGGGGTGGTGTCAGCCTGACCGGTCCTGGTTGAGGTCAGCCAGGGCCTTCTCCAGCAGGGTGGGTGGGCCTGGGCAGCACGGGTGCACTGTTGGGTGCATCTGCTGTCCCTGCATGGGGCCTAGAGTGCAGACAGGCACGCGCCCGGGCATTTCTGTTGCAGCTGCATGCCTTCAGCCATCACCCCCGCCTCTCCCTGTTTGCTACACCGTGTCCTTGGTGGTCTGATTAGAGTCTCGGCTATCCTGACTGGGCTCTTGTTTCCTGCAGCTGTGCTGGGCCTGCAGTCCACGCATCGCTCTGTTGCTATACAATGTTGTGGCTTGTGGCCACCTTGCTTGTCCTTGGGGGCCCCCCTGGAGCCCCCCCAGCCCTGGAGGGAATGTGTGCCCCCCCGTCCGTGGTGTTATTCTCCCTGTCTTGCTGGACCATGGCTGGCTGTGCTTCCACGGGGCTCCTGCTTCCAGACCCCCATGGAGCTGGACCTTCCACGAGACCACATCCCTGTGTGACCTGTGGCATACCCCAGCCATGCAGTTGCTCCTGGACTGCCCGGACAGTCAGTCGGGTGCTTATGCAAGCCTGAGCTCTGGCCTTCGTTACTTCGGCTATGAGGTGAGCACCCGTGATTGCCAGCTGCATGCTGAGATGCTGAGGCTGGTTCCCTTCACAGATGGGTGCATCCCGGAGAGGAGGTGCTCGCATGTGGCCTGGTCCATGGCTGAGATGGTGTCTGTCCTGTCTGTGTGCAGTCTGGCTGCCTACATAGTCTACCTTGCGGAGAGGGGTCCTGCCTTGGCCGTGTCATACTTTGGCTGTGTCCACGGGGCCCATGGGTACCAGCGCTCTCTTGGGGTGGTGTATCACCGGCTGTTGGAGCTGGGTCAGCTTCCATGGTCCCCTGCTGCTAAGTTCTGCATGTCTGAGCCTACTGCGGTGGAGCTATTAGTGCTGTTCGGTGTGTGGTCACGTTCGGATGTGCAGCTGGTCTTGTCCATGCAGGATCCTTTTGAGGCTTACTACCTGATCACCCACCACATGTCCTTGATGGGGTACTGCTGGGGCATGATCCATTGGCCCCATCTCAGCACCCGGCCCCTGACCCCTTTATGGACCCTAGTAGCTGGCCATGAGTCCCCCTGTGCCTCCTGGCCTCATGTCCGTGTGCAGGCTCCCACCCCTTCCCTGGGACTGTGTTCCACTGCCTCCACCCTCCTTGATGTCCCTGCCATGCTGCCATGCTGCCTGCATCCCGGGGTGCTGTTGCCCCTGCCTGTGGCTCCGGGCCCCTTCCGGGATTTCCCCCTGCCTGCCTCTGCACCCGCTGGACCCCTCCATGGTTGCCCTCTCCACCGCCTGGGTCTGGCTCTCTGCTCAGCCTCCACGGCACCCTGGGTCCAGCTGACTGTCCTCGCCCACCACCTACGCTCCCTCCGGCGCCCCCCCTTGGGTGCCTTTGTGACCGCGGGGTCATTGCCCCCCAGACTGCCCCACCCACCTCCTCCCTGGGGGGGGTTGTGACTTTGGACCTGCTGCACTGCACTGGCTCTCCTGCCTCCCCTCCATCACCCCCTCGCCGGTGTGAGGGGACTGTGTGTGCCCCCTGGACCGTTCCCGGACCGGTCCCTGTTCTGTGTGGCTCTCGCTGTGACCTTGCCCTGAGCTCCTGTGGCCCCCCATTCCGGGACTGCCTGTGTTGCTGTGGGGGTGCCCCTGCGGACTGTTCTGCTGTGGGGGTTTTGTTTGCCGGTGCCTGTGTCCTTCCCTGCCCCTGTGCTATGTCCCCCCTCTTCCCTGTTCCACTCCCCCCCCCGTGCCCAGTGTGCCTTGTGTGCTGTCTGGGTGCCTGTGTTCCCCCTTCCCTTCATTTCTCTTCTGTGTGTGTGTGTGTGCCCGGGTGTGTGCTTGTGCTGTGTGTTCCACTGTGCCCCCGTTGTCTGTGTGCCTGTTGTGTGTGGTACCTGGCTGGCTCTTCTCCCTCTCCCCCCTCCCTTCCCATTTCCCTTGTGTGGGCATTCCCTTTTGTCCCTTGTGGCTTAGTTTGCCCTCAGGTGGCCATGTCTGTGTCCCACCCCTGCCTGGTGCCTTATGGGTGTTTTGATCATGGCCGGGAATTGGCGTCACATCTGTTGCACTGCCCCGGCCTGTGATCCGGCGGCCCGATTCCCTGCCGTGCTCCCATTCCCATCACTTGTGTTTGGGGCTTTTATTGACCATGGGGGGTGGTTGTTTGGTTCATCCCCACCTGGATGTGGTGAACCACTGTGGTGAACCGGGTGCCTGTAATGTCTGAAATCACCCTCTGTTAAGTACAGATGACAACACTGATTTCTCGCCAGCTTTACAGATTTGCTGGACTGATTAGTTCCACTTCTTAGTAAATTTTTCTTTACACAGACATCTAGATCAAGATCATATATTGGAGGTTGGTATGATCAAGAATGTAGAAGAACTAAAATAATCTTGATCAAGTATAGAAAGAATTGGCGCAGGTGTAATTTAGAACAAGATTGGAGTATCTATGTTGAGAAAAGGAGAGAAAACTTTAAATTGCTGTGGGCTAAGAGGAAACGTAAGAGCTCTCAGATCTGGCCTGAAATACAAGCTGCTGCTAGTCTCCAAGATTCAGCCAAATTTTGGAAACTGATTAATACTTGGATTCATAAGCGAGTTGGAAGCAGAGAATCTCAGATTGTAGAAGATCAATGGGTCTCATATTACACAACAATGTTTCAGAATACGGAGATATTAATTTCTCCTTTGGATAATAGTATGTCAGATGAGGAAATTAAGAGTGAGGATGATGGCCCTCGGATCACTGTAATTACCGAAAATGATGTGCTCGAAGCTATTGGTAAATTGAAACCAGGTAAAGCACCAGGAGTAGACGGTATACCCCTGAAATTATTTATAAATATTTCCTTTTGGTGGGTGCCATTGCTTGCAAAATTGTTCACAATAATAAATAATACAAACAATATCCCAAAGGACTGGAAGATCGCAGTAATTATTACAGTATTTAAGAGAGGAGATCCTAGAGATCCGGCGTGTTATAGGCCAATAAGTCTCCTGCCAATAATTAGTAAACTGTATGTTAGAACTCTCCTTGTAGCATTAGAACAATGGGTTTGCTTACATTGTAAGATATGTGAAGAACAAACAGGCTTTTCTCGTGGGAAATCTACAATTGATAATTGCTTTATACTGATGCATTTAATAGAAAAGTATGTCCATATTAGAAATGGTAAACTTTATGTTGCATTCATCGATTTAGCAAAAGCTTTTGATTCGGTACCTAGGGAATTGCTTTGGCATAAACTTTGGAAAATGGGAATACCTAACCAGCTGTTAGCTTTAATTATAAACCTACACGAAGATACAAGGGCAGTCGTCAGATTGGATTGTAGACGCAGAACTACGTGTTCCTTTCCTCAAAACCAGGGAGTCAGACAAGGCTGCCTTTTGACTCCAGTATTATTATCTTTTATAAACGACCTTGTTTCCATAATTTCTGATGCCAATTCCACTCCTCCACGGATAAAGGAAAGAGAGTTTTCGATACTCCTATACGCCAATGATATCGTGCTATTTTCCCAAACAAAATAAGGATTGCAACAGTGTTTGAATTCCTTGCAAGGTTACTGCTTAAGGAACTCCCTAAAAGTTAACAACAGTAAATCCAAAGTAATGTGCTTTGGTAGAAATCGACCCAGATACAAATGGCTCCTGGGTTCACAGGAGTTGCTTTTGACATCTAATTATACTTACCTATGGTTAAAATTTGCATCAGCAAGATCTTGGAGCTCTAATAATGAGAACCTAGTAACAAAGGCAAGGCAATCAGTGGGAGGCTTGCTAAGACTGTATCATGCATCACTGATGGCGCCTGTAGAGCAATTGTTAAATATTTTTGCATTGAGGGTTCTCCCACAGCTATTGTACGGAGGAGAAATAACAGCTTCCGATTACAATATCAAGCTAGAGACCCCTCAGAATCATTTTCTGTGAAGTATTTGGGGAGTATCAAGAGCAACTCCTTTGGCAATGTTGAGAGCAGAAACAGGATCTATGTCAGTACTCTCTCATTTAAACAATACGTTTTTGGCTTAAGCTGGTGCAAAGGAAAACTTCCCCTTTAATGAAAGGGTGCTAGCATGAGCAAAAAAGCCATCAGGGGGCGGCACAGTATAATTGGCTGAATTATATTAAAAAACTGGCAGCAGAATTGGAGTTCCAAGTTGATAAAGAAGGTCTCCCGAATAGTAATATTACTAAGGGAGAAATCAGCCTGTGGGCTATGAGACTGGCCCAAAAGAAGATATGGAGGCAATTCAGAAAAATAAGATTGCCCCTATATATCCCCTAGTTAAGCATTCAGTTTCATAAGAAAGCTATTTAGTACCGATTCATGACTTTAAATTGAGGAGAATGATGACTCTTCTGATTTGAACTGATTAAAGTGCGATAGTGAGGGGGCAGAGAGAGCGAATACCATATAACAACAAGATCTGTCAATCCAGCATGCAGGAATTAGAGTCTCTTATGCATGTAATATTTGATTACCCTCTATATGAAGATCTCAGACTTGTTTGGATAGACACTATCTTTGAGGATAATCCTCTTCCAACTGAAATTAATAAGAACAAGATGCTCACAACATCTGACATTCCCTCAATTAAAGCAATTGCCTTCTATCTTATGAAGGTTGAAAAAAGGATTAAGACAGCCTAAGTTTATAAGGCACAGTGACAACTGATTCATTACTGGTTTAGTAAACATAGGGTATTTTCAGATGTTACGAGATCACTCTCAACCACAGTCAATACCCTGTGGTGGGGAATGGTCCCGTAACGTCTGTTGGGGAACTGGAAGTTCCCCCCCAGATGTTTGCCACGGTCAATCGTGGCGGGGAATCACATTCACCACGTGATCGGCTGAACCGGCGGGGCCAGCACCGATTGAATGGTGAATGTGATTCCCTGCCACGATGAAGGGGCCCATCTCATCTGGACGGAAACCACGGCCCGTAATCCCCAGCGGGATTCCGGGTCATGGTCAATTCGGGTGGGTGCTGCGTCTGCATTGGCCGCGGCGCCCGCCCGTCTCCCCAGAGGGTGGGAGGCGGGGGAGCGTGGGGGGTGCGGGGCCGAGTGGCTGCACGTTGTGCCACACATCCCTGCCCCCTCCCTGATTCCCCGCCGGGATCAGCCGGCACGTCTGTTGGACATGCCGGAGTGATCCCGACAGGGAATCATTTGGGTGATGACGGGGCGAATGCTGTCCCATCTCGTCTGAAATCATCCATATTAATACATATTTTTGTTACTTACATGGAAACATCACTCCCATGGGAGGGTGGAGAATGAGATTAAAGCAATGTATGACATACGTTACAATGGCAGCCAATCAGTATAACAATGGATACTTACCTAAGTGTAGATGAACTATCTATGTAGGACTTATATGATGCTGATTTGTAGTTCCCCCTCTGTTTTTGAGGGAACAAATTGTAATATAGATATTTACTGGTGGGAGCTATTCCGATAAATTTGCACTTCTTTCTTAATTGTATTATTTTATTGTATTTTTTTTTACGTTCTTTTAAAATTGTTATAGCATAATATGCTGACACAAATAAATGAAATGTGGGGGGAAAAAATATACAAAATATTCACATTTTACTCCAATGGGGATTAGAACCCGTATACACCAATATCGAGGCAAAGAATATGCCAATGTGCTATGTTACCTTAACCAAGCCTTAAAAATAAATGAAGCAATACAATGGCTATAATAACAATAGTAAATCAATCTCCCACTTGTTGGAGTAGCAATCTAAATGAACCACAGTCTCTCACAAACCAGAATAAACTCAATCTCCATAAAATGCAATGTAAATACATATACCAAAAAACACATAGAATTTCATACTAAATTATTTGTATGTTGCTCAAATAGGGATTTAAACCTCTATATTCTGATATTGAGATCAGCAACTGTTAAACATGCCATGTTCCCACAAAGCAGAATAAACTCAATTTCCATAAAATACAATATAAATTCATATACCTAAAAACATATAGAATTGCATACAAAATATTCACGTTACTCAAATAGGGATTGAAATCTCTATATCAGGGGTGGGGAACCTCAGGCCTGGGGGCGGGGGGGAAATGCGGACCATGGCAAGTTTTTAGGTGACCCCTTTCCACTTCCTGGATCTGGCCCTTGAATCCAGATCTTACCTCCAATCACTGAAAAATGGAACTCAAGGAAAGGGAGCAGAGATGAGGGCATGATAGGTGAGAGTTCCATGGCATAGAACAAAGATAGGTGAGAGTTCCATGGCATAGATCCATGATTTGGACCCTCCTTTCCTAGAATGCATCTCTTAAGCACCTCCAACCCAACTTCTGTGCAGCCCTCGGAGCTTGAGTAAGTTTTCAAAGTGGCCCCTGGGAGGAAAAAAGTTCCCTATCCCCTGCTCTATATTCTGGTAGTGAGATCAACAACTGTTAAACATGCTATGTGATCATAACCATAACCAAACCCATGGAGTAGATAAACCAATACAATAACAAAGATTAGCAATAATGAACCAATACTCCCATAATAGGAGACAATAAAGGGACAACACCAGTCTTAATGAACCATAATCTCTTGCAGTACAAAAATGAGCTCAAGCTCAAATTCTCTACGAGTTCCGATGTGATTTAACTCGTTTCAAAGAATCCTTTATCAAAAATCTAGCTTGATCTATAACAACATAAGATCAATAAAACATTTATTCCAACGTGCTGCCCATTCCTGCAGCCAGGAAAAATAGGCCTAAAAAGTAGGCCCATTTCAGCCCTTGAATTGCTAAAAGACAGTATTATCAGTTTTTGGTGTCACTATTTCTGTGCTGAAAGATGTTTATTAAACATGTTCTTTAAGCAGTGGGTATCTTGTTTGGTGGGCACTGGTATAGCAAAAGAAGCCACAGCCTTTAAATAGGTGACATCTTTTGCTGAACATCTTTAGTCATCTTGTTTGCTGAAAGCAACCTGGATTAACTAGGGTGCGCAGGTAGGGCTGGGAGAGGGATTCCTTATGGGGTCTACTCAGGTATGAGTTTTACTTTTCCATTCTAACTATGGCCCTTTTTACACAGACACTCTAACACCCATAAAATGGGTGTTACATTTTATTATACAGGTTGCAGGGCACCACTGCAGTCAATCACCATGGGCCCTGTGCACACATGATGCCTCCACCCAGTTCCTCTGGGTGGAGATGGGTGTTGACCGGTGGGTGGGGAGCATTTCCCTGGGTGGAGATGGGTGGGGGCGTCTGTGTAAATGCCACTTTTGGTGAGTGTTGTTGAGTGTTTGCTCCCAGTCAACACCCATCTCCACCCACATACACCCACAGAGCAATGGACGCCACTGCCGGTTGTTTTATATTTTTCTTTATCTTTACTATTTTTTCTTTAATTCTTATCAAGTCTCCAGCATAGCAGCAATCTAACATCTTATCTTCCCCAGAAGAACCCCACAGACCCTGGACAATTTTTTGGGGGACCTGCAATATCTATATGGAGAGATATAGTCTCCAAGAATATATATATTTGTAATCAATAACCTTTTTTGTGTGCTTTCTTAGTGCTTTTATAGTGGTGTGTAAGTCAGTTTCGCAGGGTCATAAATTGTAGTATTTATTTAGTAGGGATGGGCTAACAGAACTGAGTTCGGAAATTCGGTTCAGTTCAGAAGTTTGGTTCGGTCAACCCCATTGAACTAAATGGAATATTATCTTTTAGGGATGGGCGAGTTCGGAAATTCGGTTTGGTTCGGTTTGAAAATCGAGTTTGGTTCGGAATTTTGGTTCGGTTGACCGAACTGGTCGAGTTTGGTCCGAACTCCGAACTTCTGAACCGCATTCGCCCATCCCTAGTATTTAGTCATAATCATTGGGTGATTTCAGACGTGACGAGATCACGCTGAACCACACTGAACCACGGTGAACCCCGCGGCGGGGCGAAAGGCCCCTGAACGTCTGTTCAGCGTGCGCCAGATGTTGGCCACGCTGAATCAGCACATGGGGTCAATTTGAACCACGCTTCCCGGGCTAGCCGGGGGAAGGTCCCGGGAAGCGTGGTCAAATGGACCGCGGGCCGTGGCGACCAAAAAGTAACGTCTGGCCGCGTGCCACGGCCCGGGATCCCCGGCGGGATCCCGGGCCGTGGCACGCTCGGCCAGACGCGGCGGCCGCATTGGCCCCGCCGCCCGCCCGTCTCCTCGGAGGGCGGGCGGCGGGGTGCGTGGAGGGGGCGGGGCCGTGCGGCCGCACGTTGCGCCGCGCGGCCCCGGCCCCTCCCACTTTCCCCGCCGGGATCCCCCCGGCACGTCTGTTGGGCCGTGCCGGGGTGACCCCGGCGGGGAACGAAGACGGTCGTTACGGTACGGGGCCAACGGCCGCCGTAACGTCTGAAAATACCCATTGTCTATTGTGACTTTTTGGTGAGGAAATTTAAGCTTTCCTATGGAGATCCCTGACCCCATGGTGGAGCTAATTCCTGGTACAATCTCGAGGTTCTCCTACTGGCGCATTGAAGAATGCGCTTCCCTGGCCACTTGTCTAAAAGTGGCCACAGTGACAAGAGAAGGTATAATGAGAAACTGCAATCCTGAAATCCCTCAACTCCAAAATAGCTCCCTTGAAACCATCGGGACTACTCCAGAGTAAGTGATTTCAACCTTAGTCATAATGTGCACATAATGTCTCATGATCATTTACTGTAGTCATCATCCTCTCCACCCCATCCATCTTCTTTATCCTCTTTTTCACCGCTTTACTTCTTTTTCCTAATGTAGATTTTAAGATCCAGTTAACAGTGATCTGCCTTTTATAATGGGCATTTTTACACACACGTTAAAGTTCTCGATTTTTCAATCTTCTGGGTTTACAAGTCCACAAGTAAGTTCCGGATTCACACAGTTCCTGGATGCATTCTTCACACAATCACTGCCCTGAGGCAGCCTAAAGTAGCCACAGCTGTAGATGTGACAGGATGCCATGGAAACCAAGTGACCACAGCTGCTTGGGGCAAAGCAGTTTACCAGGAGAACTTTTTACACACAAACGTTCTGGGAGAGGTTTCAAGCAGAAGTTCAGAGATCCGGATGTTTAAGATCTGGGTGAGTGATTTAGACACACAGAGATGCAACAGCAAACATGCAGGAGAAATGTGTGTGTAAAAACACCCAATGTCTTTGTATAATCTCAGCCATTTAATAATAATAAATAAAATGTGTTGTTTATTTTAATAATAATTATAATTATTAATCATAATAATTATAATTTTATTATAATTATCGGGGGATTGTGAATGCTGGTTTCTTAGTTTTTTTACTATTGGGGCCTGGGCTTACTGGCTTTTGGTGGGGTTGTGTGTGTTGTTTAGACTGTGACATGGCACAACAGATTGATGATGATGATGATGATGATGATGATGATGATGATGATGATTGAATAATAATAATAATAATAATAATAATAAATCTGAAGAGACAAAATATTAACAAAAAGAAAAACATTTATTTCATCTTTTTCCACCAAAAACTCACATGCAGGGGAGTTACTATGAATTCTACCTAGCACTGTGGGCCAAAGGGGTGAGGGTAAGGTTAATTCCCTTAAATTCTCAGACAATATCTTAATTTACGACATTATGAAGCTGCTTGTTAACCACTCCATCGCCCCACTCCATCGCCCCACTGTGCTGCAGAACAGTTCTCTCTCTCTTCCATCCTATGCACTGTGAAATCACTGAAATGCACTCAAAGCAATTCTACGTACTTCATAACTTCAGTGCATTAGGCAGCACAGTCTCCTCCACCTCCAACTTGCTCTGGTGTAATAAGCTCATCTCTGCCTAAACCCTTGATTTTCTACAGCACCCATGCCAGGTTTTGTAACATTGTATTCCTTCCAAGAAAAATCCTGTCTCAGGGAGCGTGGCTGAAGTTCCCCTCAGATTCCTAGTCACAATTCATTACAATTAATTCAGCTACAGCTAATTATAGTCACAACATATTTCTTATGGTAATCCCATTAAGATACCATGATTCCCTTTTATTCCTCACAAAGATGCCATTGCAAGCTCCTTGTATACCTCACTGGACTTCTACCAAGACACCAAGCAATTTAGACTCAATTGTGTCATATTTAGAGGCAACTAACTTGATGCCAACAGCTCAGGAGAAGAGTTCAGTGACTGTTAGATGTTGCAAAGTTATACATATCTTGGGCTGAAACTTGGTTTTCAGAAAACTTCAGATTTCAGTGAAGATTGCTGTATTCAGTTCCTAAGGCTGAATTCTGAAGTTCCAAGGACCAAGGTCGTTATTCGGAAAACTTCATATACTTCGGAAAATGCTACATGCGTGGGGGGCTGGTGAACAGTTGAGCTTCTTCTGGAAATGAAACTTAGTGCCATATTTGGTAGGAGGGGGTTATGGGAGGGACAGTTGAGTGAAGTTAAGCCAGATGGCAAGTTTTGATTGGCTGGCTAAGAAAGCTGGAAAGCTTTTGATTGGCAGGTAGGGCAAAATAAAAGTGGCTATAGTCATTTTGTCCATTCTCTTTGGTGAATTTAGCTGTGTGCTACAGTGCTGCTGGATCTGTAAGTAATCGGCTGTGTGTGTGTGTTTGTCTGGCCTGGCATAGTATGGTATGGTATGGTATGGTTTGTCCTGTCCTGTCCTGTCCTGTCCTGCCCTCTCCATAGGGCCAATGCTGGAGGATGGGGGTTACATTACCCTTTACCATGCCATGCAGGTTTTTCTTTAAAAATAATTGGGTTCCACATTGCTTTTAGTTCTGCCTGCTGCTTGGGTGACACTTGGCACCATGAGGCCAGAGGGATCTCTCTGCCTGGCTCCACTTCCCTTTGCCTGGTCTTCCGCAGTACCAATGCCATGCCAAGCGGGTGCCCCTGGGGTGGGGGGGGAGGATGGTGAATGTCTAGTTTCTTCATTTTGTGACTGCTGGGGCATGGGCTTGCTGACTTTTGGTTGGATTTATTTCTCCATGTGTCTCTCTATATGAATGCTGAGAACCCACGGGAGAACCGGTATGCAAAGCGCATGTGTGCTGCCCTGGCTAGGTGGATCAGCCAGGAGGCCGAGGCGTGAGGCTGTGCACCCCCATCTCCACCTCCCCGGGGCCACCACCAGTGCCCTGGGCATGGCTCAAGGAGCTTACCCAGCCCCAGCCTCAGGTCCATGAACAGAATGACGGCTGCATCTGTGGTGCATTTATTGTGCAAATGTTCATACAGGTCCCATCACCCCCATAGCCCACAACCCACCTCCCGCTACCGCTTCCACCCCCCTCAGGCAGCCCTCCCATTTCCCCATTCTTCCCCATCCCCCACATCTCCGGGGCCTCCCCCTCGACCGCCCTGTGGCTGCCATGGAGTTCTGGGAGCTCCCCTCCCTGCGCTGTCCGTGTCCCTGATGGTAACCTGGGATGCCTCGGTGTCCTGAGGGGCAGGCAGTGGTGGGAGGGAGGGCAGACTGGGGCCAGAGCCTCTAGGCAGATGCTCCTTCCGCAGGCCTACAGGGACCGGGAAGTGGATACGTCGGCCCAGTGGGTGTGCCGGTGGCTGCGGCGGTGGCGGAGGCAGTGGGGGCACCGAGGGGCCCAGCATTGGGGCGGGGGAAGCCAGGTTGCTTGGCAGGGCAGCAGCCATCATGTAGGCGCTCATGGTCCCTGCGTGCAGCAGCAGCGAGGTGCCAATGTCGTGGAACCGGTCCATCTTGGCCGAATGCTCCCTCACCACCAGTCTATAGCCTGTTCCAGCTGCCCGAATGTCTCCACATGCCTGCTGTGCTACCGGTTCCACCGCCTCCGTTCTAGTCGCACCTCCACCTGCAGTCTCTGGTCCCTTACCTCCGCTTGTTGCATGGCACTTTCTGTGGCTGCTTCCATCCGATCGATGGCTGCAATCATCCGCTCACCCTGTTCAGTGGTGGAGCAGACTATGTCCTCTGCCTGCTCCTCCCTCCGGCACCGTACCCGTGTCTGGTGCTCCCTCATCCATTACACCAGGGGCATGGGGCCGGTTTTCTGGGATCCATCAGGTAGCCCTGTTGGGGTACACATTAGGGGTTGGTTAAGTGCCCCAGCTGCCTGCCCCCTATCCCGTGGCATGGCTGGGGGGTCATGGCCCCCCTTCAGGTTGGTGGCCAGTGCCCTCCCTTCACATTCCCCTGCTCCCAGGCCCCCCCTCCACCGCACCACGTGCCTTGGGTCCCCCCCGGCCCCCCCAGCACCCCTTCCCCCCTGCTTGCCAGTGTGCCTCACCTGGGACCTCTGGATGCTCCTGCACCTGCTCGCTGCCATCCTCCTTGCCCGCCTGCTGCTGGTGCCGGGGCATTCCGTGCCCTGTGGGGATGTGGGAGGGGTTGGGTGGAGGTGGACTGAACGTGTCCCCCGTGGCCCCCCAGGCACCCTTCCCGTGGTCTGGGGTGTCTGGGGTTGCTGGGGGTGACCCCGTGACTGGTGTGAAGCCCTCCCCCATTTGGTCCATCCACTCTGGTCCATCTCCCCTCCCACCCACTTGCTTACCCCTGATGTTGGTCTTGGAGCCCTCCGAGACCAGTCCCTCTGTGTTACAGTGGTTCCCTTGCATCCACTGGCTGAGGATGACCAGTGTGCCAGCCTCAGTCTCCCGGTCCGGACATTGGCTGTGGGCTCCCTGGGCTGGTGCACGTGAGGATACTGCTGGTCCCCGAGGTCCCGGGGAGGTCCTCTTGGGGGGTGGGGCCCATGGAGCCAGTGCCTTCTACTGGGGTGGCGAGGGCAGGGGGTTCTTTAGCCTGTTCCCTGCCCTGGATCACTGCGCTTCCCACAAGGCATGGGGTGACTTTTGACCCCTTCATGTGGAGGATTTGGTCCAGGGCATCATAGTAGGGGGCGGTCCGGACTCCATGTCCGGATCACCGGTTATTATCCTTTATGGCCTTGTACCCCCTCTTGAGCTCCTTGACATTTGAGTGGTACTGTGCCACATTCCTTTGGTGCCCTGCCACCTCCATGTCCCATACAATCTTCCGGTAGACATGCTCATTCCTCTGGTTGACCATAAACTCCAGCTGGTGCTGCAGGGTCCCCCAGATCCTGATGTATTCTGGGTTTTCCCTGTCCCCCATTGCCCCCCTCGGTGCTATGGCTCCTCCTCCTCCTCCTCCTCCTCCTCCTCCTCCTCCTCCGCCTGGCCCCTGCCCGTCTCCTCCGGGGGCTCAGGCTCCTGGGCCCATTTCTGTGTCTGTGGGTCAGAAGGGGGGGTGATTGGTTGCTGAGTTGTCTCAGCCCCATGGCCCTCCCCCCTGTCCCCCCAACTGCCGGCCCCTCCCCCCTTGGTGCCCCTGTGCTTCTCCCCCCCTGTGGTCCCCGTACCTGTTTCCAGGGTACCTCTTCCCCCAGGACAGTTTCCAGCTCTGGGGCGGCCTGTCCCGCCTGCTTCTGCTGACCCTCCACCGCATCCATGTGTAGCACAACCACCTCCTCCACATGCACTGCATCCTCCTCCTCCACCTCCTCCTCCTCCTCCTCCTCCTCCCTTGGTCTCTCGCCCTCCACTCTCCTCTACCTTCCGCCTCGCTCCATCCCGCCATGTCCCCCTGCTGCCGTGTGCCCTTTAAATCTCCATCCCCATCCTGTGTTGTTGCTCGTTGCCTGGCAGCAATGCTGCATGCTTTGTCCCTGGCTTGGAATCATTTTGCTTTATTCCGGCCGGTGGTTGCCATTCAGATTGTACGTTTTGTTGTTTCCCGGTGGGAATTGCTTTGACCACGCTTTCAGAGATGGTCCAGGCTGGAGCTCTGGAAGGGTGGT
>QEPC01013643.1:2390748-2433214 GCA_003113815.1 Sphenodon punctatus
ATTACTGCAATGCGCTCTATGTGGGGCTGCCTGAGAAGCTGGTCCGGAGGCTGCAGCTGGTGCAGAATGCTGCGGCCCGTCTCCTTATGGGGGTGGGTTGCAGGGAGCACATGACACCAGTTCTCCAGGCTCTGCACTGGCTGCCTATAAAGTACCGGGCCTGGTTCAAGGTTCTGGTTTTAACCTTTAAAGCCCTTCACGGCCTGGGCCCTGCTTATCTGCGAAACCGCCTCACTCCCCATGTGCCCGTGCGACCCTTGAGATCATCCGTGTGAGCCTTTTTGGAGGTTCCCTGGGTGAGGCAGGTGGCCACCGATGTTAGATATTTTTCAGTGGCTGTCCCTGTGCTGTGGAATTCGCTCCCAGAGGAGGCTCGATTGGCTCCCACTCTCCTGCTGTTTTGGTGTGTATGTAAGACCTGGCTGTTCTGTCAGGCTTTTGGCGAGGGGCAGGAGGAGGTGGGGTGGGTTTTTTCCCCACATATTGTAATTTTAAATTGTTTTACATTTTTTAATATTTTTATTGAATGGTGTCCACCACCCTGGGCTGCCCTGAGGGCAGAAGGGGCGGGATATAAATTTTAAATAAATAAAAAAATAAAAATAAAATAAAAGGGGACATTTCTTTTAACTGATCTATTTGAGCCTTGTCTTTCCCATACACCAGGGCAAATGGCTTGCCCTTATTAATGGAATACCCTGATACCTGACCAAAGCAATCTATAGTTTTCAGTAGCTTTGGGAGTGATTCCCTGGGGTTCTTAATATAAAGCAGCAAATCATCCACATATAATGAAAGTTTATGGATATGGGTTCCGATCTTGACCCCCTCTATTTTTTCGTTATTCCTTAAAGCTGCGGCCAAACCCTCTAGGAGCAGATTAAAAAGCAAGGGAGATAACGGGCAGTCCTGCCTAGTGCCTCTCCCCAGTGGAAAGGGCTCTGTCAGCTTTCCATTTATCAGCAGTCTTGAGGGTGGTTTTTTGTAGATTGCCTGCAACCACCTCAAAAAATTCCCCCCCGAATCACATTTTTTTTAGTGTTAAGAAGAGACATTTTGGCTCAATATAATCGAAGACCTTCTCTGCGTCGGCAAATATTAGCATGGCCGGTTCACCTCCATCTTAAAGCGTGTAAATAATAGTCACCGCTTTCCATATATTGTCTATCCCTTGCCTCCCTGGTATGAATCCTGTCTGGTTCTTGTGTATAGTCTCACCAATTATCGCTCTCAGCCTTGTGGCCAGAACTTTAGCAAATAATTTATAGTCAGCGTTGAGAAACAAAATTGGTCTGTAGTTCCCGCACTGTTCAGGGGCTCTGTCAGGCTTAGGGATCAGGGTAATTGTTGCCTCAAAGAAATTATTCAGAATTTCGCCCTCTGTAAGGATATTATTAATAGGGATGGGCGAACGCGGTTCGGAAGTTCAGAGTTCGGACCGAACTCGAATAGTTCGGTCAACCGAACCGAACGGTCGAACCGAACTCGAATTCGAACGTTCGGTTCGGATGCGTTCGGTGAGTTCGGAATTGAATTTCCATTGGTTTCAATGGAAAACACATTATCGGCTGTAACTTTTTTGTTTTTTAAGCTATGTGGCTGAAATTTGGGGTGCCTCTACCTTCAATAGAACTCATTATGTGCACCAAATATCAAAACAATTGGATAAAGGAATCCGATTTTAGAAGCAGTTGCATTATTGTATTTTGCAATATTCTACATATACATTCTTAGCTGTAACTTCTTTGCCTCACATCTAATGTAGGTGAAACATGTTAAGTTTATACCCCTTCCCATAGTAACTATCTTTGCCAAATTTCAGAAGGATTGGACAAAAGGTCTTGGTGGTATAAGCAATTAACAAATAAATGTATGTCTGATTATAACATCTTTGTAGTCCAACCAGTGTACATGAAATTTGGCAGGACTATATATTTCACTTTCATGATCATCTCTGCCAAATATCAGAGAGATATTATAAAGGGTCTCAATTTTATATGCCTGTACAACAAATGTAGAGAAGGGGCCTATGCCTGGGATTCTCTTATGTCACTGTGGTATAAGATCGGTTTGTGATGCAAATTGGCCAACAGAAGTGGTTCCCTTTATCAAAATCTCCTGTACATTTGCTGAAATAGCAGGAACGGTATTTGATACATTCCTGTCAAATATCCTGTAAACAGAATGGAATATCAAAATGTAACAGCTGGAAATGTATTTTCAGGTTAATGTCTTATACCCTTGGGACCCTTTATCCACTCTTTCCTAAAATTGGCAGAAATATTAAGCATATAGAGGGATGTAATATGCACAAGTTTCATGAACATTGGATGCAAGATAAAGAAGTTGTAGTCATGAATGTGTATGGAGCTTTTCTTAAAATCACAATATTCAATTGCTTCTGAAATCAGTTTCCTTTATCTAATCGTTCCGAATGTTGGTCTACTTGGTGCGCTCCATTGGGGGGTACAATCTCCCTAAATATCATCAAAAAGTAATAAGAAACAAAAATGTTATGGCCAGAAATATGTTTTTTAGTTTTTTCCTTTTATTTCAAAAACTAAATGTCATTTTCAGTTCCCGATTGCACTGAACTAAAGACCGAACCTATCCCGACCGAACCGAATCCCGAATCCGAACTCAACATTCGATCTGAACCACCGAACGTCCGAACATTCGTACCGACGAACCAAACCGAACGGGCGAACAGAAAGGAAGAAATGAACGCAGCCGAACCGAATGGCCAAACTCGAACCACGATCTGTTTGCCCATCCCTAATTATTAAATACCTGGGTTAGGGGTGAGAATTTTACTGTAAGCCTTATAAAATTCATTCGGAAACCCGTCTGGTCTAGCAGCTTTGTTATTTTTAGAATTCTCTATTGCCTCAGAGACTTCTATTTCAGTAATGGGGGTATTTATGAAGGCTTTCTGCATGTCGCTCAGAATAGGTAGGTCAATACTGTCTAGAAATTCTAGAATTTCTGATTCTTGTGGGTTGTTAGAGCTATAGATTTTTTTATAGAACTCAAAAAAGGCTTCTTGTATCTTAGCGGGCTCTGTACAGCTCTCTCCCTTTCCATTTTTAATTGCTGTTATTTGCATTTTTCTTTTCTTTGCTTTGACCAATCTGGCTAGTGTTTTCCCTGCCTTGTTGTTATTTTGATAGTAGTGGAACCTTATCTTTTGTAGCTTACTCTGTGTTTTTTTCCTATTCTATCGTATTTATCAGTTCCCTAGCTTTAATTATCTCCTGCCTAAGAGCCAGAGAGGGTGAACTTTATTTTTGGCCTCTAATTTATGTAGTATTGCTACCGCTCTTTTATCTGTTGTCTTTTATCTTTTATCAATTTGACTTGAAGGGCTATTAACTTCCCCCTTATGACTGCTTTAGCGGTTTCCCAGAGAGTTGCCTGTGACCCCACTGAGCCCATATTTAACTTAAAGAATTCATGTATACATTCTTGTATATCCCTCTTATTATGTTCACTTTTTAAAATGTTTCTCCTTAGCTGCCAGCTATATGTCCCCCTCTGGTTGTTTCCTAACATTTTGAAAAGGGTTACCACAGCGTTGTGTTCCGACAAGGCTACTGGTAGAATGAAACTTCTCCGGCACCTAAAAAAGTCCGCCTTCCTCGTTATTACGTGATCTGTTCTTGTGTAGCTATTGTGGGTGTTTGGAGTAATATGTATAGTCTTTCATCGTTCCATTTATGTATCTCCAGGCATCACCCCATTCATATGAGTCTATCATGCCCGCTATTTTCCTTTGTTCATGTCTGTCCACCCCTTCTCTTGAAAAGTCCAAGTCAGTTAACGTAGTATTGAAATCGCCTTGGAGTAGTACCCAGCCTTTTGCGTTATCTGCTATTCTACCAAGTGTTTTTTCAAAAAAGGGTATCTTAGCCTCATTAGGGGAATAGATATTAGCCACTGTAATGTGTTCCTCCCCCAGCCTTCCTATAACACAGACAAATCTGCCTTCCCTGTCCTTTATGACCTTAAAGGGGACATTTTCCCCTAAGCTGATTATAACCCCTGCCTTTTTTTTCAAAGAACAAGATAAGAATATCTGTTCCTTATTTACAGAGAAAAATCTGAAAACATCTCTGGCCAATAAGTGAGTATCTTGGAGGAAAAATATTCCCACTCCCTGATCTTCCAAGAGGTCTCTCACCTGTTTTCTTTTTTGTGGGGTATTAAGCCCTTTTACATTTAATGACATTGTCTTAATCTCCCTCTGCCTCTTGTGTTGATTTTAACTTGTGAGTGCAACCTTATCCTATTAAAGGACACCCCATGTCCTTCAAGGGTCCTCCAATTCTGCCCTATAGCTTGCTTCTCTCCAGTCTGTACCTTCTTGCCAGTATCTGTCTTTTCTAAATCTGCTATCCTGCCCTTTTTCGATTGATCCCGACTGCTTATCTGCCTTTGCACCCTTTTTAGTACCTTCTTTCCCTTACCCGCCCACTCTATCCCTCCCTACTGCCCCCTCCGGGGTCAAGGATCTAGAACCTCCCCCTGACCTTACCATTTCCCACCTCCCTGGTGGATCTGTGGAGTTTTCAAAGCTACCCATCCGATAGCCTCCAAATGCCTCCTCCCCCCCAACCTCATTTGTTTCAACTTCCTTAAATTTTTATCTCTTTTTTTTTTAATTATTTTTTACTTTTAGCTGATTTCTCTAAGCTTGCTGCCTATTGAACTGAAGCATTGTTTCAAGTCCCTGAACAAAATACCAACCAGTAACTGAGTTTTAGGACACAACCAAGAGTATTCGGGTTCCTGCCCTGCCCAAGGAGCAGTACCTTAGGCTAAAGTAACCCAACTGTTCCAGGAACAGTTTTCTAACTTAGAAAAACATAGTTAATCCAGGAGCAGCCCCATAGCTTCAATTAATTAAGAATTGATCAAGAAACAGACCCATATCTTAAAATAACGGCCAATCAATCAAGAAACAGTCCCATAACTTAAATTAGCAAACAATTATTCCAGGAACAGCCCCATAGTTTAAAATAACAAACAATTAATCCAGGAACAATCCCAAAGTTTAAAATAGCAAACAGTTAATCCAGGAACACCTCCATATCTTAAAATAACAGACAATTAATCCAGGAACATCCCCATCGATTAAAATAATAAACATTAAATCTAGGAACGGCTCCATAGCTTAAAATTACAAACCATTAATCCAGGAACAGCCCCATAGCATAAAATAATAAACCATTAATCCAGGAACAGTCCCATTGTTTAAAATAATAAACAATTAATCCAGGAACAGACCCATATTTCAAAATAACAAACAATTAATCCGGGAACAGCCCCTTAGGTTAAAATAATAAACAATTAATCTGGGAACAGCTCCATAGCCTAAAATAACAAACAATTAATCCAGGAACAGCCCCATAAAATAATAAACAATTAATCCAAGAACAGCCCCATAGCCTAAAATAACAAACAATTAATCCAGGAACAGCCCCATATTTTAAAATAATTAACAATTAATCCAGGAACAGCCCCATTGTTTAAAATAATAAACAATTAATCGAGGAACAGTCCCATATTTTAAAATAACTAACAATTAATCCAGGGACAGCCCCATAGCTTAAAATAACAAACAATTAACCAAGGAACAGACCTGTAATTTAAAATAACACCTTGTTTGAATTGTGGGGAGCACCCCCAACACTTGAGTCCCAACCCTGCCCATGGCACCAATCCATGATTTATAGTAACAATCAAATAACCAAGGGGCAGACCTGTACTTTAAAATATCATCCTTTTCTGTATTGTGGGGAGCATCCCCAGCGCTTGAGCCCCAGCCCTGCCCATGGAACAGACCCAGAGTCTAAATAACAGCTAGTTAGTCAAGGAACAGACCCCTAGTTTAGACTAACAACCTTGTCTGGATTGAGGGAAGCACCCATAGCGATCGAGTTCTAACCCCACCCGTGGGGCAGTTCCACAGTTTAAAATAACAGCACAATTAACAAAGGGATAGACCCATAGGTAAATTGTCGAGCAATACCTACGTTCTAGGGTGCAAACCAAAGCATTTAAAACCTCACTTCAACCAAGGAACAAAGGGGAACGGGCTGAAGGGGGAAATAGAAGACTCAGCTGGAGTTCTGCCGGCAGCATCCCTTCCTGTAGCAACAGTTCAGTACTTCTGTCTGATTATGCAGCTTGCAGATCTTCTTATGCCTTTTCTACAAGTTGGGACTTGCCTCCTCATGCTGCTTCTTCTTTTCTCTCCCCTCCCATTTCTGTTAGTCTATGAATCGGCGCAGGTCTCCTCCTCTTGCTCTGTGGCTCCTGGTCTCATGATTTGCAGAAATATTTCCAGATCTTCGGTGCTCTCAAAGAACTTCTTCATCCCTTTCACTGTGATCATGATTTTAATGCGTAATAGAAGTCTAGGCCTCAGGTTTCTTTCATTTAACATCTCATAGAACTTATTCCACTGCATGCGTTTCCTTAGAGTTTCAGCTGTGTAGTCTGGGAAAACTTTTACTACAGCCTGTTGGAAGGAGAGCTTCTGCTTGACTCTGGCTTTTTTAAAAAAAATCTCCTACATAGTCTGGTAGCTTGTGAACTTGACTACTATGGGGCGAGGGGGGTTGTTTTCTTTCCCTCTGGTTCTCCCCACCCTGTGGGCACGATCCATCTCAGCACTGTGCAGGTGCACCTCCTCGGGGAAATTTTCTTTCAGAAGGTCACTGATTTTTTCCTGGACCCTTTCTACTCCCTCTCCCTCTTTTACTCCATTGAACGTAAGGTTAGCTCTACAGGACTGGTTCTCTAGGTCCTCAGTTTTCAGTTGGAGGGCAAGGACCTTGTTCTTCAATTTTTCAAGCTGTTCATGGGAAACCAAAGCCTGGTCCTCAATTGCGGTGATCCTTCCCTCTGAAGCCTCAATCCTTTTTGTTATGCCCTCCATCTTCTTATTCCCTGTCTCTATTTTGCACATAATTTCCCTCATTTCTTTTCTAATCTCTTGCCTCATCTTGGCCAACAGTTTGAATACAGCGCCTTCTTCCAGTCCTTCTTCCTCTGAATCAGGGGAGAACTGCTTCACTTCAGAGCCTTGTTCTTCCCGCTCTCCCACCACCATTTTTCTCCCGCTGCTCTCACTTCCCCTTTTAGCAGGCCCCATCGCCGATTTCCTCTGGCAAAACTGCTCTAACGTGTTGCTCTGTGAGAGCTTTTGTCTGCTTTTGCTTTTGCCCATCATACCTGAATTTTAGTCAGTCTTCCTTGATCTTTTTGTCTGCTAAATTGGCTATTGTGGAGGCTGAAGGAGAGGACCTTCGGCGATACCCCACTACATGCTTTGATGCATGTGCAGATCCCCCACTAGTAATACATTTCTAAGAAAACCTCTTATCCTGTGTTCTGATAATGGATGGGAATACACTGGAAAAGAAGTAGAGGATTATTTAAGAAACAATGGACTACAACATCAAAAGACAGTGCCCTATACTCCTGAACAGAATGGGGTAGCAGAAAGAAAAAACTGCACCCTGATAAAAATGATTAGATGTATGTTGTTAGATGCAGATTACCTGAAAAATATTGGGGCGAAGCTATAATGACAACTACATACATGCAGAATCGACTGTTCTCAAGGACAGTGGAGAAAACACCATATGGAATGTGGTACAAAGAGAAACCAACAATGAGGCATATCAGAGTGTTTGGTTGCAAAGCTTTTGTGTATATTCCAAAAGAAAAACGTACCAAGATACAAAATAGAGCAATGGAAGGAGTTCTAATAGGATATAGTGACCAGTGTAAAGGCTTCAGTGTTCTTGAATCCTGGATCCAAGAACAGACAAGGTAACAATTAGTAACAGTGTGACCTTTGATGAAACACAAAAGGGAAATATGAATTTTATAGAGACAAAATTAAAATAAAATAAAAATGAAGATTTAGATGTACTGTAAGATTCAAGAAAAGAATTCTCAAAAAATGAGATTGAATTCAGCATGGAGTCAGATAATACTCAAGAATAGGGGCAATCAACTGAGAATGCTGAGATTCGAAGATCAACTAGATCTACAAAAGGAATACCACCTTGCAGGTTATCTTATTTTGCCAAGACAAATAAGATAAATGAGCCAACATCTTGGGAAGTAGGGATGGACGAACGCGGTTCAGAAGTTCAGAGTTCGGACCGAACTTGATCTGTTCGGTCGACCGAACTGAACTTCCGAACCGAACTCGAATTTCAAGCTGAACTGAACCAAACCAAATTTCCGAACTCTGTTCTGTTCTCCCATCCCTAGTGGCAACACACCAAAAAAACTGGTTTTGAATTGCCGAACTTGGTTTGGAAGTTCGGAATTTGACCGAACTCGGTCTCTTCGGTCAACCGAACTGAACTTCCAAACTGAACTCGAATTTCAAACCGAACCCAACCGAATTTCCGAACTCGAATTTCAAACCAAACCAAACCGAATCAAATTTCCGAACTCCGTTCTGTTCGCCCATCCCTATTGGGAAGATATTTTAACTTTACCTAAAGCAGAAGCTGACAAATGGATAGAAGCAGCTAAAGAGGAGTTAGAATCACATCACAAAAACCAAACGTGGACACTAACTGAATTACCATCTGGTTGTAAAACTGTTCGATGCAAATGGGTTTTTAAAGTAAAGTACAATGCAGAAGGAAACATTGTTTGATCGATATAAAGCAAGACTAGTGGCAAAAGGATACTCTCAGAAATATGGAGAGGACTATGATGAGGCTTTTGCTCCAGTTGTAAAGCACTCAACTATAAGAATACTTTTAAGTGTAGCAGCTGGAAAAGGAATGCAAGATTTAGATGTCAAAACTGCCTTCTTCCATGGTGAAATTAAAGAAGAAATATATATGAAACAACCACCTGGTTTGGGGGAAGCAAAGAATCAAAAACTAGTATGTAGACTTAAAAAAGGTTTATATGGTTTAAAACAAGCTGCCAGAGCATGGAATGAAAAGGTAAACAAAGTGCTAACAGAGGAAGGATTTGCACGAATTAAGGCAGATCCATGTTTATACTTTAGAAATAAAGATGATAGGTGGATGTATATTTTAATTTATGTTGATAATATAGTAACTTGTTTTGAACAAGAAAGGGATAATGAGAAAGTAGTTTACAAAATGAATTAAAATTTTGAAGTAAAAGACTTAGGAAATATTACTCACTATCTTGGAATTCAAATAGAGAGAGAAGAAGATGGTAGTGTTATCTTCTTAATCAGAAACATACAATTGCAGACATGTTAGAATATTTTGGAATGAGTGATGCAAAGGAAGTAAAAACTCCTATAGAAGTTGTTTACATTAGGGGTAATGATAATCAAAATCTATTACCAAATAATGATCAATATCGAAAGGCAATTGGAAAAATGTTATATATTGCCACTGTGACAAGGCCAGATATTGCATCAGCAGTTGGAAATCTGAGTAGGAAAGGTGCAAAACCAAGTCAAAATGATTGGAATGCAGTGAAGAGATTGACGTGTTTATCTGAAGGGAACAATTCATAAGAAACTGAAACTTCCAACAATGTCAGATCCAAAGTGAATCGGTTATGTAGATGCTGATTGGGCTGGAGATGCTTCAGATCGCAAATCTACCAGTGGATATATATTTCAATATGGGAAAGGAAGTATTGGTCAAGCAGAAAACAAACATCTGTAGCACTCTCATCTACAGATGCTCAAGCATGTCAAGAAGTTTTATGGATTCATCAAATGTTAACAGATTTAGGACTAAATATTCTAGAACCTACAATTATTTTTGAAGATAACCAAGGATGTATAAAACTGGTACAAAGTAAAAAAGTCAATCCTCAAACAAAACATATTGATGAAAGTTTCATCTTTTAAAGGACATGCAAGAACAGGGAGTTATTGATATTCAATACTGCCCATCAGAGCACATGGTTGCAGATGTGCTTACCAAACCTTTACCCAGGGAGAAATACTGTATTTTACAAACAAAATTGAATGTTGTGGATTAACTCAAATGCTGTTGCGAAAGGGTGTTGGAGTGACAACAGTATGAGAGTTAGATTTATTATTATGTATATAAATGCATATATGAAGGAGACAGATCAGCTGATGGTTACTAAGATTACCTAGACTAATATTCTATAGGCTGATCAGTCTCTGTATGACAGTTGATAGTTATGACAGTTAAGATGCCAAGCATGTAGGCTGCTGTTATGGTGGTGTTCTTTGTTTTTGTTCTCTTGTCTTCACTCTGTTAAGGCGTAAACATGTCTGTTTGCTTCAGCTGTGTGTTTGAGTCATCATTACTCAAATAGGGCGAGTGTAACTCCTGCAACATTTACTGCCCTGGCCTCAGAGGATGGGGGTAAGGATCCATCGGCATGCCATTGCTGGGGGGAGCTCCTAAAAGGCCCCATCTTTGCAGCACACTGCTGGCTCACATGGTCATCAGCGCACATGTGCAAAATGGCGACTACCCTTAACCAAAATGGTGGTGGCTAAAACGACATTGCTGCCATTTTGGTTAAGAGTGGCCCGGGCACATGCACAAAATGGCAGCTGCTCTTAACAAAACTAACCATTTATTTGTTAGAAATAACAAGCCTGAGAAGGGACTCAGACTACATGTGGAGTACCGCCAGTGGAGTGGGCTGTCCAAACCTGAGACACTGGCCCAAGGCAGAGCTGCAGTCTATCTGCTCAGTGGATCCATGCTTCTGTCATGTATTTCCTATTATAAGCATATGTTTTTGGCCATCTGAGCCCAATGTATTGACAACCAATATATTGAACTTTTGTTTCAATGTATTAATTTGTATCCAATATATTGATTGTTAAGAATCAGTCTCTATATGCATTCCTTCTGCCTTGGTTCAGGCTGAGGCCTTATCAGCATGTATTCTAATGAACTTTTTTTTAAACTCCTCGGTGAACTTTTCACCATATCCTAGGAAACAGATACAATTGCCAATTTAGATGCAAGAACAAGGGCCTTATCTGTCTATATGTCTAAATAACTAATGATGCCAGGCACAACTATCTCCAAAGTGAAAGTTAGAAGTTTTAGCTTTTCCTACCAGGAACAGCTGCTTCAGCTAATTGTTTAAGAAACCTTGATGCTGTGGACAGTTTCCTCTGTAATATGACATTAATTTTGATGGGAACCTGAAATTCTTTGTTCAAGTTTGCTTTAAATAACTCAGCAGTTAATTTTGAAGAGAACCAATTGGAGTTCTGTGTAATTCCATACTAACTGACATCATCAGCGTCAGCGTCTCAGGACTGCCACTTTGCTTTAAGAGAGAGAGACACTCTTTGCTTCTTTAGAATGAGGTCCCTGGATTGACACTGGGATCTTTTTTCTCATCATAATGGCAGAAGGGGCATAGAACTGGTAATATGAAATTGCCTTCTTTTTGATACATTTGAGCCAATGAACTAAGCATATGTTAAGCTTTACAGTGAGATTGATTGTCTGTAGTGAAAGAAGGTAGTTTTCTCTTATCACCGCCCTACCCCACAAACCCTCAGTAATAATAAAAAGGTGACAGAATTCCAGTAGCCCAAACTAAAGGAAGAGACAATCACAATAATAGGGATTTTCTCCACATTTAACAAGGTACGTCTCTAATGTGAATGTAACCTTAGGCCATGATCCAGAAACTACTTGCTCTGAATTAGTCCCATTGAAGTCCTGTGCATTTCAGTGGGATTATTTCAGATTAAATTATTTGTGGCTCGCAGCCTCACATATAGATCCTCTTGACAATGTAAAATCAAATAGTATTTTACAATCTTTATATCATCAGAGGAGTAACAGTTACAAAACCACCAACTTATCAGTCTGACATTTTATTTATTTATTTAAATTTTATTCTGCCCTTCCCTAAAAAAGTCTCAGGGTGGCTCACAATATATAAAAACAGGATATCTAAATATCCTGAAAGTCTGTCAAAGAGATGTACTGATCTATTAATACAAGAATGTCTGAGGCTGCTGTTAAGACTGACATGTTAGGTATGATGAAACTGCCCTCCTGCCCTCCAGACTCATTACCCCCCTCTCCTACCTCCTGCTGATACCAAACATCCAGTACAATCTGTTACCGGATGTCTGTGTACCCATATCCGCACCACATGAACCAGCCAGCCATCATTCTCGATGTAATGAAGCACGTGCACCTGAGACCTCGCAGCTTTGTGAATGTTGCACTCCTTGTCTCTCCCTCTATTCCCCTTCCTTCCTTCCCCTCCCCCAGTCTCTCAGATTGTAAGCCCTAGAGCAGGGACTGTGTCTACTCCCTTACTAATACTTTGTAAATTGCCAGGTACATTGCTGGTGCTATATAAATGCTTGATGATGATAATAATAATAATAATAATAATAATAATAATTAAAAAAAATTAACAAATAATTAATGATGATGATGATGAAACTGAGAGACAGAGTTACTTTTCAGTAGCTGGCAGAGTTGGAAATGCAAGTATTCCAATGGAATTATCTCATTTTTAGAGTGTGCTATTGACTGGCAAGGAATGCAGAAACCTTTCACCTTAACTGATTTTTCCTTTGCTGTGAAGGGTTAACTGTGCTCAGATGTATGTGACCTGATAAAATCTTAACTTTCACTAAACACAGGGTTTGTCTGTTACTGTCATAGAATTATAAAAGAAACTAAATTGCCTAACTGAGTCAGACCAATGGTCCATCTTAGCCCAGTATTGTCACAACCTAACCGGGCAGCAGGGGTTTCAAATTTGGGTCCAAATCTGACTCTTCCAGGGTCTTCCATATAGAGATGGAAAAGATCTCAGAGGTCATCGAGACAAGCCCTCTACACAGTTGCACAGTTGCAGGGTCTTCCAAAAGAAAACCAGTCTAGACGTAGCTTGATCTTACCACTTTTTAAAAACATCCAATAAATGATAAAACACAACTTCCTTAATGAAAAAATATTTCAGTGGTAAAAGAAAATTCATTTTCCTGGCAGTTTGTGGTTTTTTTTATAAATACAGAAATGAAAAAAAGAACAAATTACTGAGATTGAAAACACCTCTATTTGGTGTGCTGTGCTCTAGTCTACAGAAAAGTACACTTTCATTTCCCCAAAATTTTGCTTGTGTGACATTTTGAGAGTTAAATATAATCCTGTGAGTGATCCTAAAAAGCAACAAAAACAAAGAGTATATTAAATATCAATCAAGTTCAAAACTCTATCCACAGATGTTGTCACCCAACTTGGGGTCCCAGATCACCATTTGGGAACCTTTGTAATAGTTCTTGGTTTACAAATATTTCTTAGAAGCCATTTCCCCATTTTGTAAAATAAATACCTGTTCTGAAAGTAAGCAATGACCTACAGATTCAGATTCAGTGAGGAGTACCCAATCACTCAGACATTTGAATATTGACCCTTCAGATTCACTATTGGGGTGTGCATGTCTTTTTCGTTACATTAATAATGAAAATGAAATTTGTCAATTTTGTTATCATTGTTGCAATAATGAAAATGACAAAAAATAACTAAATCAATAATGATAACAAAAGTCGTTATTGATTTCGTTATTGCCTAGCAGCCTGGCAGGTGTTTTTTGGAGGGAAATGCGGTGAGGGGAGGAGGGAGCAGACATCTCAGACCCAGTAACAGTGTTGAACTCTTGAACTGGGTCTTTGATGGGAGGAGAAGGACCTGATGGATGTAATTGCTGGCCAATGAGCAGAGCAAGCAGGTCCCAGGCAGTTGAATGGCTCCCTGTGATTGGTCATTGCCTCCTGCCTCCCAGAAACAATCAGGGGACTCTGGGGGAGGGCACTGCAACCCTTTATACTTCAGGATTGAACTGCTTGACACTGGTTCTCTGTTAGCTACTGCTCTGTTGGGATGCATTTGCAGAAACTTGCGCTGAAAATCCTCCCATATATATCCCTACCACCTTACCTTTGCAATCTTTATTCCTTACCCTTACATTTATATATATATATATATATATATATTAGATGACAGATATAGAATACAGATAGGTTAGAGATAGTGGATATACCTCTGAGTTGTTTTCCTCTTCCCTTCCCCTGCCTGTCTCCTCCTGTCCATATATTATATAGATATGAATATTAGTTGTATATATATAGATTAGATATTTAGATACTAGGCTGTTTTATTATATTAGGATTATAGGATAGAAATATTTTGTATTATACATAGGTTAGGTTTCGCTTAGATTATATATATATATAATTATATATATTATATATACAAGAGAGAGAGAGATTGGGTGTATAGTACTTCAGGCAAAAAACTGGATACTGGTTTTACCGGATACTGGTTTCCCAAAAACCAGTTTGCTGGATTAGAACCGGTATACCGGTACCGGTATTTTTCCATTGATTTCAATAGGGAACTGTCCCCATTGAAATCAATGGGGAAAAAACTAAAAACCTCCCCCTCCCAGGCTGTGCAGGTGGAAGGGGGGGCCCCCCCCCACCCACCCTGCCCAGCCTGGATTAAAACAATTTTTTTTTTACCCAAAGTCCCTGCTGCAGGTTCCGGGCCACCGCCATGCAGTGACCCAGAACCTGCACCAGCACCAGCAGGTACTAGGGCGATCCCTGGGGTGGGGGGTGGTTTAACACCCCCACCCCAAAGATCACCCTACCCCCCCTCACCCAGGGCTCGCCTACCTGTTGCGCTCTGGGCGACAGCGGCTGCAGCACAGCGATCCGGAGGCTTCAGCACTGGCTGGCTTCAGCGCTTTACTAGGCCTTCCGGGGAAACCTGGCACGGCGGTGGCCCAGAGCTCGCACTAGTAGCTTTTTTACTTCAGGTAAAAATTTTTTTTAAAGAAATTCAGGCTGGGCACGGTGGGTGGGAGGATGTCCCCCCTTCCACCCATGCAGCCTGGATGGGGGAGGGAAAGTGGGCTTTTTTCACCCTTTTACATTGCGGCCATTTATTTCAATGGCCACAATGTAAAAGAATCCGGCACGGGGAACCGGTACCGGTACCCCCAATTACCGGATTAATCTGATACTGCCAGTACAGCAAAATACCGGCAGTATCGGATACCGGGGGAACCAAAATTCCCACCCCTAGGGTATACTAATACTGATACCAAAACCAAAAATTTTGTTTGAAATCGGTACCAATATCGATAATGACGATAATAAAAAATGACATTTTGTTAGTAACAAAAATTAAATTGACACATATTAATAATGAAAATAACAAAAAATGAAAAACAACATGGCACCCTGGTGCACATCCCTACAACTCAAAACGTCACCAGTTGAGCTATATGAGCAACTGTTAGCATCTGCATTATTTAGCTGTCAGAGAAGGACATCACTTATTCACATTCTGAAAATGAGTTAGTCGCGTGCTTGTTAGCAGGGTTTAGCACGGCTAAATGTTGGATCCAGGCTTTTTAAAGTCCTGAATTTTGTTCATTTTTATAACATTGGTTGTAAAATGAAGTAGCAGCTCATACTTTACTACCTTTGCAGGTAAATTTTGCAGTCTACACCAATAAGTGATGAGGTATATGGAAATACAAACCAAAATCAGTAGAGGTGATATTTGAACTCCTGAGCAGTTCTTTTCTATCTTGAGTAGCACTCCTGTGGGTTTACTTTCTGTGCTCTGAATCTTGGGTGGGATGTACTGAAAACATCAGCTTGGTGCCTGCCTACACACGAATTCGGAACAGAGAAAGATGTTGAAACAGAGAGAGAAAAAACAAACAAATTTCAGACCTCTAAATCTGATATTGTATAACTTAGGAACATGGAGCACAAAGAACTCTTGCCCTTAATGGCATGTGAAGCCATTTTGTATACCACCTCAGTGTATAAATCCCGTGTTGTATGTCTGCTTATTATGTAATTGTCAAGCTGGGAAACAGGAGACCACTGGATCTGAATAAATAAATTGAGAAGTAGAATTTGATTGGTTAGATAATAAAGCTTTGAATTGCCACATTACGTGTTACAAGAAAGACCAAATTGTCCTCAGGACTCCAAAATGGAAGTAAGAGGATTAAAAAGTCAGAATAGCGTGGAAATAAAATGTCATCATGTGATATATACATTTGGGTGAAAACATAAGTCTAACTACTTAAACGTAGGTGTTTTGCTGAGGGTCAAAATTCTTCCTCCACTTATAAGAACACAACTGAATTGGACTGCAAGGGGAATTCTTTACGTATTATCAACTTATCTAGGGCAGAATCAAATGCCTTGAATACAGGGCATCAGGAAAGGCAATCTCTACTTGAAAAGTAACACTCTTTTCTTTGCTTTGTAATGGAGCACTACATGCTGGAGGGGAGAACTGAGGTGAAACTGCAGTTCATTGGAACTCTAGTTTAGAAAGTCAAGCAGGGTAGGCCAGATGGACTGTTCTTTCCAGCTAGATTACTGTTCCTCCATTAATACTGGCATTCATTTGCCTGCTGGCAAACTACAAACTCAGCTGGTCTGTCTCTGTTTGATTTTTTTCATTATTTAGAGCTTTAAGGAACAGACTGCTTATGTGAGATGTTAGATGCCATCAACTCTCATTTGTTTTTAATTCTTTATTCTCCCGTATATTTAATGTCAATCTGTCACTGCAATTTCTGAATGTTTTTGAATGGAACAACACCCAACTAGAGATGTTTTTCCTCTTTGAGACTAGATAGTTTGTTTTAAACCATTCCTCAGTCTAGGGGACAGTGCAATGTCACAGCACTTCTGCTGGAGAAGCAATGCCGATGCTCCTTACCAACACAAAGGGAGCATAGTGCTTTCTTGCATTTAGGGTAAAGCAGATTGCTCCCTCGTGTGCTCTGACAGCTAGCACAAACCAGGTTGGAATTTTCTGGAAGGATCCCAATCTTCTGTTCTTGGCGCCCTGCTTCATCCCTCTTTTGGAATCCTATCTCCAAGCCTAGTAACATGAAACATGTTTCCCATCTGTGTTTATTACTTTTGAAGGAATTTTATCATTTAGTCAAGGAGACATAATTATTAGGAGTGTGTAATTCGTATAATTGTAATTAATTAAAATGTCATTTGTGTATTCATTCATTTTTGTTACCTTAGTTATGAAGACGAATGGGACTCCATTAATTTATTAAGAAGCACTAACTTCTGCACATGCAAAGCCCTTTTCCAAAATGGTGTTGGCGGCATTGGAAAAGGGTGGAAATGCACAGAACAAGTCTGGTGGTCATTTTGCGCATGCACAGTGATTTTTTAATTATTATTATCATTTTTAATCAAATAAAATGAAAAAAATAAAAACAAAAACGAATGAAATCAAACAAATGTCATTTGTGTATTCATTCATTTTAATTACCTTAGTTACCAAAATGAATGGGGCTCTGTGCATGTGCAAAATGACCACCGGGCTTGTTCTGTGCATTCACATCCTTTTCCAATGCCGCCAGCACCATTTTGGAAAAGAGCTTTGCAAATGCATGTGCAGAAATTAGTGCATGCACAGTGCTTTTTAAGGTTACTTTGAATACAATAAAATGAAAAATAAACAAAAACAGTAGAGTCCTTTACAACCAGCCCCCCTCCAAAAAACAAATGAAAATGAAAACTAAAACAAACACAAATAATATGCCTTCTGCACACACCCTAATAATTATATTTAAAATAAGTTTATTTTTATTTTCTTCCATCCCCTGCCTCCCAGAACTTGTTCTCACAGGCACCCTTTCTGACACTAAGTATCTATTAATTTAACTTAATTTAATTTCACGTGTATTCATTTGTGAGGGGGAGAAGTAAGAATTGTGTGTGTGTGTATGCACGCGTAGTGAGAGGATACTTATATGGTGGTTTCTACTTCAATGGAATTGATTGTCCGTACTGAAGGAAGGTAGTTTTCTCTATCACTGCCCTACCCACCAAACCCTCAGTATTTCCTCCCTTCTTATTTCCCTCACATCATCTTTGCCTCATTGACTTCCTGTTCTTCCCCCTGCTGGTGGGAAAAGAAGCAGAGGGAGGTAGTTACTTCCAAACAATTTCTCTGGAATAACTACCATTGCTCATAGGAACAAGCCTCAAAGGATTCCCCTCCACTGGCATAGATTATCTTGAGCTGATAGTCTATGCAGTTTGTGAATGAAAATTGACCCTAGAAAAGGTGACAGAACTCCAGTAGCCCAGAGTAAAGGAAGAGACAATCACAATAGTGACTTGCTCCACATTTAGCAAAGTGAGTCTCTAATGTGAATATAACCTTAGGCCATGATCCGGAAACTACTTGCTCTGGATTAGTCCCATTGAAGCCCTGTGCATTTCAGTGGGATTACTGCAGATTAAATGATTTGTGGCTCACAGCCTCACATATAGTTCCTCTTGACAATGTAAAATAAAATAGTATTTTACAATCTTTATATCATCAGAGGAGTAAACAGTTACAAAACCACCAACCTATCATCCTGACATTTTATTTTATTTATTATTAAAATTTTTATCCTGCCCTCCCCTAAAAAAAGGCTCAGGGCAGCTCAGAATATACATAAAGCATATAAAAAACAGTCCATAAAAACAGCAAAACAATAAAATACAAAAATAAAAAACCCAACCCTCCCACAACCTCCCACAAAAACCCATCCAATACTAGGGATGGGCAAACAGAATGGAGTTCAGAAATTCGGTTCGGTTCGGTTTAAAATTCGAGTTCGGTTGGAAGTTTGGTTCGGTCGACCAAACAGACCAAGTTCGGTCGAATTCTGAACTTCCGAACCAATTTCGGCCATTCGAAACTAGGTTTTTTTGGTGTGTGTTGCCACTAGGGATGGGCGAACAGAACGGAGTTTGGAAATTCAGTTCAATTCAGTTCGGTTTTAAATTTGAGTTTGGTTCGAAAGTTCGGTTCGGTCGATCAAACAGACCGAGTTCGGTCCGAACTCCGAACTTCCGAACTGCGTTCACCCATCCCTACCCAATACCACATCCTCATTTCCCACATCCAACTCTCCCTCAATCATACCCCCAAACCCCCTCCCCTATCCCTGTCTGCCAAATGCCTTTACAAAGAGGAAAGTCTTACACTGCCTCCGGAAGATGCTCAGGGGGAAGGGAGTTCCATAAATTTGAAGCAGCAGCTGAGAATGCCTCATTGTGAGCCTTCACCACAGATGGTAACAGACGGCTAACAGACAGTACCTACAGAGAGGCACTCCTGAACAATCGCAGGGGCCACAATGTGGCATGGAAGCATAGGCAGTCTCTTAAGGTATATGGGACCTAGACCATTTAGTGCTTTAAAGGTCAAAACTAGCACCTTTAATTGTGCCTGGAAAGCTATAGGGAGCCAGTGCAGACTATGGAACACTGATGTAATGTGCTCCTGGTGCCCCACCCCTGAAAGGAGGGAGGATACTGCATTCTGCACCAGCTGCAGCTTCCTAACAGTCATTAAGGGCAGTCCTACGTCAAGCGCACTGCAGCAATCTAATGTCAAGTTGATAAAAGGCTGCAGTCTTCTCACCATATGGAGTTAATTGAATGTAGGGCCTGGGTTGGATGAAAAAGAGGCAATTTTTACACTGGCCATGGTGTGGGGGAATTGGTGTGCACTGCGGTCCATGTGCTGGGGGTAGGGGTAGGGTGTAGATGGGTGCACACTCATCTACACCCACCTCCACCCATCTACACGCACAGAGAAACCACAATTTTTGCCAGTTGCTCCGTGCATGGGGGATGGGTGGAGGTGGGTGTGCATGCATGTGCATGGGAGCACACACACCCACACTCCCGCCAAGGGATTTACACGAGATTCACCCTCACGTAAACACACATATTTCTGGGTGTTCATGCATGGGGGTCACCCATGAAAAAATGGCCAGAGAAGTAGATCTGAGTGCCATCAACATAGTGATTACACTTTTATTATTATTATTATTATTATTATTATTATAGCTCCAGCTATTTACCTGGCACTTTACAGAACAATAAGATAGATGTAGTCCCTGCCTATGGCTTACAATCTAATAGACATGGAGGGGGAAGACAAGGAGAGGGGACATAGGGAGAGACACGGGATAATTACGTTCAGCGGATGCGAAGTCTCAGGTGCAAGTACTTGGCTTTGTTGCAGTTAGGCAGGAGTCTGCGCAGAGGGCAGACAGTAAATATTGAAGGAAAGTTCTAGCAGGCATCAGGAAAGGCGGCAAGAAAGAGGTGGGTTTTGAGGAGGGATTTGAAGGTGCAGAGGGAGGGGGCAAGGCGGATGTGGGGACGGAGGGAGTTCTAGGCATGGAGGGGCATCAAGGGAGAAGGGATGAAGGTGCTTAGGGGAGATGGGGAGATGAGGGAGAGCGAGGGAGTGGGCAGAGGAGGAGCAAAGAGTGCGTACAGGAGTGTGTAAGGAGACTATGGCTGAGAGGTAAGAGGGACCCAGATTGTGAAGGGATTTGTACGTGAACACCAGGAGTTTGTGAAGGATTCATTGTGGAAGGGGGAGCCAGTGAAGCGAGGAGAGGAGAGTCTGCACTTGGTCTAAGCGATGGGCTGAGTGGATGACCCTAGCAGCGGAGTTTTGGATGGAGATAAGGGGGGGACAGGTGACAGCGGGGGAGGTCAGTAAGGAGGAGGTTGGGGAGACAGACTGGAACCTGCGGGACCCCACAAAGAAGGTTTCGAGAGGACGAGCAATCACTCATCCCCACTCTTTGGAACTTCAAGATAATTTCATAAACTAGAGGAGGGCCCTTTTCACAAAGACACTCTAACACTGATAAAATGGGTGTTATAGATAAAATGGGTGTAACAGTCGCCCCGAGCTGTATTCAGGAGGGGCGGGATATAAATATATTAAATAAAAATAAAAATAAAAATATTTTATTATACATGTTTCAGGGCATCCATGGAGCACACCTGAAGCCCTGCAACATGTATAATAAAATATAACACCAATTTTATCAGTGTTAGAGGGTATTTTCAGACGTTACGAGATCACGCTCAACCACGGTGAATCCCCACATGGTGAAGGTGATCCCGTAACATCTGTTGGGGAGAACGGAAGCTGCCCACCAGATGTTCACCCCCATTAATCATTGGGGGGGGGAATCACATTCAACACGCAAATGGAGGTCCTTCCCGGACCATTTCCTTTTGCGTGTTGAATGTGATTCCCCCCCATGTTTCATGGGGTTGACCACCCGGCGTAACACTGAACAGACATGATGTTGACAGGCTCAACCACGGGGAATTCCCCATGGTTGAGTGTGTCAACGTCATGTCTGGCCGCTGACCACGGCCCGCAATCAGCGGCCGTGCTCACTGCCAGTTTCGGGCCGTGGTCAATTTCCCTGGGTGGGCGGGCGGGCGCAGCGGCTGTATTGGCCACAGTGCCCGCTCGTCTCTGGAAGGGTGGGATGCTGGGGGAGCATAAGGGTGTGTGGCTGTGTGGCTGCACGTTGGACTGCACAGCCCCAGCCCCACCCCCTGGATTCTCCGCCAGGAGCGGCCAATACGTCTGTTGGCCGTTACGTGTTGGCCCGGGCAGGGAATCAGTAGGGTGTTTCCGTGGTGGGGCAAATTGAGCCCCGTCACATCTGAAAATACCCACAGTGTCTGTGGTTGTTTTTACTTGGACACCCCCGACCCCCGCTCAGTGTTTGGGCAGGTGGGCGGGTGTGTGTGTGTGTGTCCATGTATATGGCCAGCGGTGGGGGGGATGGGTGTCCACTCGGTGTTCGTCCATGTGAACACCGAACGGGATGGGTGTGGGTCCACCCATCACACACCCATTTCCACCCACGGAGCACTCCGGAAAACCAGAGGAGGCCCCGTTGGTGATGATGGGTGTGGGTGGGTATAGATGTGTGGGTGTCAGTGTAATTGGACACACACCCATGTCCACCCACCACGGCAAAACACCCATTCCCCCACCGACCTCCATCCTTGTAAAAAGGCCCTCTGTGAAAAGGGTCCAGGACAAAGATGGTTGCATTAGAGGGCTCTTTGGAATCAGTACTAGATAACAAATGTGCTGACTTAACATCAGTCCTAAATTGTGGACTTTACCACTATCCCATGATCTAGTCTTTATACTTTGCTGTCACTTTCACCTCCCGTCTGCTCCTGGTTTGTACAACATCCTCAGATGTCTCGGCTGCGGCTGGGGGAGTCTCTGTCTGGTGTGGGGTCCCCTCTAATGGGGTTTCTGCCTCCATTGAAGCTTCCTGAGCCGTAGTATCTCACTGTGGTCATCCGAGGAGGGGCCCTCCGAAGATGTTTCCTGTTCCTTCTATAGGCACTGCCTTGGGGAGTCTAGACTACGTATGGACGTGGCTTGTCCCTTTTTCAGTTACTGATGCGGTACCCAGCCTGTGGCTGTTTGCATCCTCAGTCTTTCTCCCCTCCAACAAAGGTGACAGGGCTGCCGCATGCCTGTCATATTGAGCTTTCTGACGGGTTTGTTGTACTTTCAGTTTGGAGTGTGCCCCCACTGGTAGCAGGGGTATGAGGGCTGTCATTGTGGTGGGTAGGGTGCTTCTCAGCAGTCTACCCATCAGTAACTGAGACGGGGTGAAGTCCAACCCTGTCACTGGCGTGTTCTGCAGGTTTAGCAATGCCAGGAGGGGATCTGTGCCATCTCGTTGAGCTTTCTTGAGCATGAGTTTGACAGTCTGCACAGTGCGCTCTGCCTGGCCATTGGATTGGGGGTATCCAGGGCTCGAATGGGTCAAGACAATGCCCCAATCTTTGGCAAAATGCTTCATCGCCTGACTAGCAAATGGCACATGATCACAGATGATCTACCGTGGTATTCCATGGTGTGAAAAGGTTGCTTTCATTCACGCGATTATGGTGGCGGCTGCCTTGTCGGTCAGGGAAAAAACTTCTTGAAACTTAGAAAAATAGTCGATGATCACCAAATATGCATGCCCCTGCAATTCAAAGATGCCAGCCATGACCTTCAGCCATGGCAACTTGGGGATTTCATGAGAGATCATTGGTTCTTTTTGATTGCCTGGCTGGAGTTCTTGGCATGGTTTACAATTTCTGACCCATTGCTCTATCTTTGCATTCATGGTTGGCCAGTACATCAGTGCTCTGGAACGTGCTTTGGATCTTTGAATACCTTGGTGAGGCAGATGTATCAAGTTTAGAACGTCATGTCTTACTCCCCAGGGAATGATGATTTTGGATCCTATCATCAGTAGAGCATTGTTGATTCTGATGTTGTTTCTGAGGGGCCAGTATGGCCGAAGCTTGAGTTTCACCTGTTTGCATCTCGGAAGCAATCCCCTGGTGTGCAGGGCTTTCAGGCCTTGCAAGTCTGCATCCACTGTGGTGCAGTCCTGAAGTTTCTTGAGCATTCGATCGCTGAGTGGTTCTGTGCTAGACAGACTGTAGATCACTCTTTCTTCTGTCAAGAGATCGGTAGAAGTGGATGGAGTGCTTACAGTCGCCCTTGAGAGGGTGTCAGCTATAAACATGTCTCTGCCTTTTGTATAGGTAATCTCAATATCATACTTCTGCAACTGCAGAAGCATCCTTTGCAATTTAGCAGGGGTCTTGCCAATAGGTTTGGTAAAGATTGCTTCAAGCGGCTTGTGGTCAGACTGGATTCTCATCTTGGTACCAGATACATATTGATGAAACTTAGACATTGCAAAAACAATCGCCAGTAGCTCCTTTTCAATTTGTGCATAGTTTTGCTCTGCAGTGGTCAGGGCTCGAGAAGCATATGTGATTGGCCTCATCTGCTGAAACAAGCATGCTCCGAAGCCATCCTTGGAGGCATCAGCCTGAATTTCTAACTGCTCTGCATGGTCAAAGTAGCGCAAGACTTGGGCAGTAGTGATGGCATGCTTGAGTTTGTACAGAGCTGCTTGGTGTTTGGGCCCCCATTGCCAGATTATATCATTTCTCAATAAGGCCCTGAGTGGGGCAGTCAAGCTGGATTCATTGGGAATGTACTGGGCCAAATACAGAATGATGCCCAGGATTCTCTGAAGACCCTTTTTATCCTCAGGAGGGGGAAGTTTGGTGATAGCTTCTACTTTGCTGTCGTCTGGCTGCACACCATCTCCTGAAAAAATATGACCCATGTACTTAACATTGTTGACCTGGAACTGAATTTTGTCTTTGTTGAAATTGACTCCTCTTTTGCGTGTTCTGTCCAGGATCTGTTGGAGCACAGCGTCATGCTCCTCTTTGTTAGCTGCTGCGATGATCATATCGTCTGCAATTATGTGAACGCCAGGGATGTCCCCAAAACACTTGTGGTTTTTCAATTGAAACTAAGACCTCACTGGTGGATTTGATGCTGAAGGGTAACCTATGGAAATGATATTTCCCCCATGGGGTGTTGAATGTGCAGTTCTGAGGAGTTTTTATCCAGAACCACTTGCCAGTAACCGTCCTTCTCATTCAATACGGTGAAATTTTTTTGCCTGCCGGCTTCCTCTGCACATCTGTTATGGTTGGGATGGAGAAGTGTTGCCACTTTACTGCTTTGTTGAGGTTTCTGGGGTCCAGGTATAACCTAAGAGATCTGTTTTTCTTTTGGGTTGTCACCAGGCTGTTGACCCATAAAGTGGGCTTGGTCACTTTCGTGATGACACCCCCTGTCTTCAGCTTGCCCATGACAGCGTATGGGATTTTTCTGCACCTGTGCAGCACTGGCGGAGCTGTTGGGTCCAATGTTGGGTAGATGTGATGCACACCTGGGAAGCGTCCTATCCTTCAAAAACATTCTGATAAAGTTTGAAAAAGTCCTCTTTTGTGGAACGTGCTTGCCATCCTAATTTGTGAACATGCTGGATCAGGTCAAAGGCGACGCATGCTGATCTGCCAAATAGTGGTGGATCACGTGTGTCTGTTACTTAGAAAGTTAGGACAGATTCAGTGAAGCCTTTACTGCAGCGGGCTGTGATGGCACCTTTGGGTCTGGCTTTTGCACCCCCAAAAGCAATCAGTGTCATGTCTATTTTTGTTTGTTGCACTTTGCCTTGTAGGTGGTCTGAAATATCCTTAGGGATTGTGCTGCCTTCCACTCCACAATCTAATTTAAAAGATACCAGTAGGCCGGCCACAGTAAGGACGTTGATAGACGATCCCACTCACAAGCGGGATCGTTCAACGCCGGCATCTCTCCCCTGCCTTCCTCTGTATGCCGTGTCTGATGCTCAGACACAGCGTGCAGTTGTTGTGCGCATGCGCGCCCTTCCGCGCATGCGCACTCGGCCAGGGAACCCGGAAGTGCTGCGTAAAGCCAGAACTTCGGGGATCCGCGTCGGAGGGGCCAGGATCGCTGACCCAGTCAGACGCGGAGTAAGATCCGGCCTTAAAGTTTACATGAGTGCAAAGAAAGGCGGTTGATCAAAGGATCAGCCACCTTTTTTGTCTCGTCTATAAACGCCCTAATTGTGTTGTACCAGGCATCTGGGTCTCTTGTGTGTTTTGCTCGCTTTTTTGCAGTCACAGTCCCGACAAATAGAGAATGTATGTGTCTGCCTAGCTGGGATGCTGCTGTTCTTGTTTTGCATATCTTTGTAAAGTGATTCTTCCCTGAACACTTATTGAAGGTTTCCCCAAAAACTGGGCACTGTCTGGGCTTGTGGACCCACCCACATCTCTTGCAATGGATACTTTTTGCAGCTGTGAAGCCTTCTGCTGGAGATGTTTGCTCAGGGTGTTTGCATTCATTTTGCAAAACCCTGGGGTTTTCTTTCTGTTGTCCCAGTGCAAGAATTGTGGTCTCTGTGGTCATTGCACTTGCTTGAGCCTTGGTGAGAGCCTTTAGTCTGCAAATATCAATTGCTTGTGTAAGGGTCAGATCAGGCCTTTCCAGGAGCCTTTCTTTAAGTTTGTTGTCTGGAATGCTGGAATGCTGAAGACAATTTTATCTCTCAGCATTAAATCTACAGAAGCCCCAAATTCACAGTGCTGGGCTTTATCCCTGAGCACTGTGACAAAGAAGTCTATGCCTGCTGCTTCATCATAGGGACATTGCCAGAACTGAAACCTCTCAAAAACAGGGTTTTTTCTTGGCTTATAATAATTTTTGAATGCAACTAGAGTTTCTGTTAGTGTCTTGTTTGCTGGGTCTGCATGGACATTAGGCATGTTGTTATAGATTTCAAGTGCCTTTTCTCTTATGCAGTGCAGCATTACTGCAATCTTATAATCTTCAGGCTCTTCCTCAGCTTTTGTGACTGTAAGGTATAGCTTTAGCTTTTGTTCCCATTTCCTCCAATTTTCTCCCAAGTTCCCTTTAAGACTTAATTCAGGAGGGGGCGTAAAATGTTCCATTCTTCATTGGCAATATAAAGTAGTCATGGAGTTCTCACTGCCTGTGGTCTTATGAGGAGAACAGTCCCACTTCTGACACCATGTGGTATCCCTGGGGGAGCTGTGGGCCCTGAGATGGGGGTACTCACAATTCTGTGGAGCCCCTCTGTTCTGTTCTCCAGTCAGCACACACAAGACTTGGAGGGAGCAGGAAACACGTTTATTAATATACTCTAGTACAGGATCCCAGTAAGAGGGAAGTCCTGCATAACACAAAATGGAGACTGCACTCTGCAGCTCCCAGACACCAATTGAATAGGAAACCCCACCCAGCTAGTTCCTGGGGGGAAGAAGGAGCTGGCTATTGCCAGCTCTCTTAAAGCTGTACACACATATGCCACAAAAGGGACTTTAATTACCATGAGTTCAACCGGGTGTGGGTTATAGTGGGCTACAGTCTAATTTTTGAATACCCTTGAGCCAAACGTCATCTTGTCACTTTTGAAAATTGTATCTAGATTCTAGTTTATGATAAATATGATAAATTTTCCTCCCTGAAAGTGTAGAGTTTGATATTATGTGTGTTTGCATCTCTTCCAGGTGACTGTGGCTTGTGCAAATGAAAATCCATTTACTTCTACTGTGGCACTTATTTGTCTAAAGAAATTTGTTCTTGTTTATTGAAGCTTTTACAAAAGTGGAAGATAATTTTGTTTAAAGTGGTTATTTGGTGTGATAAATTCAGTTTTATGTCCGACTACTCACCACCGTAGTAGAACTCGACACAAGGGAATGCCTATTTTTAGGCAGCATACACTTGGTCATTCTGTTTTTATCCTTTCTAAAGGTCATCTCTATTCTGCTCTGGGCACCTAGCTTAACCTTTAGATCGCTCATACCCTGTGGAAGTACATTGCATTAACCAAAAGGCTTTTATTAGTGCAGGGAAAGCTATGACTTCCTTCCATCCAAGTCCCTCAGGATACATGAACGCTTGTTGTCACCTCTCACTATATTAGGCAAGTCTCTCAAATGCTTTTGTCTGAGAACATCTAATCATTACAAGCACTATTTGAAATTAAAACTCGAGTCAATACAGCTCAGAGCTTTCCAATAAGTACTTGCAAAAGCAAGTCTCCCAGCAGGGCACAGCAAAGGGTCAAGCAGAATTTGAGTGCAGTGAGGCTAATACAGGGATCAGCTGCTGGGCTAGAATTAAATTGAGGGTTGGAATTAAACTTGAAAGAAAGATTTATAATTCAGCTGGGAATGGCAGTGGGAACAAAAAGTCATCAGAGCACACATGGAAATTGTGGCTTCTGCAGAAGGAATCTAAAAAATTCAATCTCATTTTGAATCCTTTATGCACTGAGAAGTGGAATATTAACTGTCTTACAAAGCCCCTGAAGTTGATATCACGGTCCCTCTGGATGGTTGCTTTCACCAGCGTCTGCTGTGGCTGATTGATCGAGTTGTCACAGCCCAATTGTGTCAAGGGGGAAAGGCCCTCCAGGCAAGTTTTTTAATGGTGTTTGTCATCAAAGAAAAATGTTGTACTTCTCACTTCAATGGCCCCGCTGACACCAGTCAGCATGGTGTCTTGACTCATCCTGCCCAGGATTAAACTAGACTTCATTTTGCAGGTCTAATGTTTACTCAGGCTCCATCCTGCTCCTGTTTACGGGTCATGAACTGTTAAAAAAATTAATGGCATCAGCAGGGTCTCCATCCATCTACTTAAAAAGGACAAGTTCTAATGACTCTAGTGCATGCAGGCAAGGTATGTGAATCAGGGATGTACAAGACTCAGAATAAATATAATCTACTTTTTCTGGAGGATGTTTTTTAATAACTATGGATTTGCATTGCTCTGTGCTGTAGAAGCTGAGTGGTTTGAAAGGACTCAATGGGTGTCTTTACTCAGATCACCCCAGACCTGTTTCAGGGGTGGCCAGTCCCACATCCCCTGAAAACATCCCTGACAGCATTGGGTTTCAACGGACCTGGCACTGCCATGGGCCACAGGCCACCGACGTGGCACCCAGCTGCCCCGCACCATAGATATGTAGGTATATCAGCTGTCGCTCTAGGCTGCCACCCAGTCAGCTAGCCTGCTAGGACAACCCCAAGCCTGAAGTGAATGCAATGACCCATCCTCCGAGTAGATGGAACGGCCTGTTGCTGTTCCCACCAGTTGGTCTGCTGTGCTTGCGATTGGTGCTCTGGGACGTTCCAGAGCACCGCAATTGAAGCTGTCCTACCTCTGGTCGGGCTCACCCTTGCACCCAGTGTTATTTCATCCTGATCTACATGTTTTCACTCAAAATTTGTATCCAAAACATATAGAGCACCTCAGAAAATACATAGACCGTCCAAATGCTGTTGATTTATGGGTAGGCCATTCATCTTCCAGAAACAATATAAATCTCTCTATTTGGCTAGGCATTTGTCAGGCAGAGAAAAGGTTGTTTGGGATTGAGTGGGGGGCACAAGGTCATTTCTGAGCATGCTCAGTTGTTTTGTTTTTTACTTTCAAACTTTCAATGCATGGGATGCCTCTGGACGGTAAGAACCTCATACCAAAATTTCCATATCACTGAGAGCCACAATATGGATTACACTGACACAATATGGCTTCCCCTGATCCCAGGGATGGGGCAGTGCTGATACCCCCAAATCCACCCTCTCATGTCAAAGCTCTGGCTCCCAGGTTGTCTGTTGAGTTCAGGCAACAGCAATAGTTGCACAAGACATGCTTCTTCTGCTCCCACAGTCCCCCATGAGATTCCAGCAGCTGAAATGTTGGCTCAGCCTCTCTTGCTGATGAGGAAGTCACATGGGCATGTCTCCAGGCAGCTACTTCTGGTGAGAGCCACAGTACAGGTGCCCGAGAGCTTCATGTTTGACTCCTGAGTCATTTTCTCTCCTCTGGTATATTGTAATGGATTCACTTCATGTCCTTGAAGGATCAGGCCTGTGAAGATGGGTAAGTCAGTGCAGAGGTAAAGCCCTAAAGGAGTGAACTGGGCTTTGGGGAAGACAAATACGTGGCCCTTTAACTTCCCAAGTGCCTAAGAAGCCATTTGAGATCATTGACTGGTGCTAGCTGGGTCTGGCACTGCAAGCCTCAGCTACAGAAGACTGAGCCCAACAAGGAGAGGTGAGAAGGCTGAAAGTCGGTCTCTGGGCTTGTGCCAAGGCACAGGAACTGGAAGCAAGGCTGCCCTGAATCTGGTATGGCCAAGTAGATCAAGCTAGATGGCTAGGAGCTTCCAGGAGGCTGGGAGCCTAGCGAATGGGCTTGCCTCCCCAGTGAGGAACTCCTCACTATAGAAGGATTTATTGTACATAAGTACAATTGCCATTTCTGGGACTATGCACTGTTCATTTTGTAAATAAATGAGCACTTGCGACTGTGAGCCAGGGTGTCAGTGGTGTGTTTGGCCCTGATTCTGTCACTACTTGCCCTGGGGCAACACCAGCCTGCCACATGTACCTTCCAATGATATTTACCTTTTCTTTTTAAAGCACCCATTACCATAGCTCCTCACAATCTTTAACATATATATCTTCACAACACCACTGTGAATTAGGGATCTCCATTTTGAGCAATTCTGTGTCTGAGATGGGCAAGTAAAGCACTGAAAAATTAATAGGGATGGATGAACAGAACTGAGTTCAGAAATTCAGGTCAGCTCAAAAATCGAGTTCGGTTCGGAAGTTCGGTTTGGTCGACCGAATTATTCGAGTTCGGTCCGAACTCCGAACTTCCGAACAGAGTTCGGAAATTCAAACCCCATTGAACTAAATGGAATGTTATCTTATAGGGATGGGCAAACAGAACTGAGTTCAGAAATTCGGTTCGGTTTGGTTTGAAAATCGAGTTCGGTTCGGAAGTTCGGTTCGGTCGACCGAACTGGTTGAGTTTGGTCTGAACTCTGAAATTCCAAACCGTGTTTGCCCATCCCTAAAAATTAAGTGATTTGCCTAATGTAAACCATGAAGTCAATGGCAGAACAAAGGACTTAATGTAGGCCACACAAGTCTGTCCAAGGTAGGGTACTAAACACCAGTCCATCATTCTTTCCTTGAAGCAAATCGATCACTGTCTCCTCAATGACTTTTGAGATTTCTCTACTTATCCTCATATCTTCTTGAAATCAGAGTTTAGTTTTAGTTTTGAAAGTAAGGTTTGTGAAGGATGAAAGATGTGAGGAAAATGGCACTTTAGAAGACCCTTTTCTAATGGACGCGGATGTGGGGGTGGGGTGGGTGGACAGCGCTGTGGGTGGGCGGTGCGTTCCCACAGCCCCCCACACCCACCTCCACCCATCCCCATGCATGGAGCATCCGGCATTGGTGCCCATTACTCCATGCATGGGTGAAGGGTGGAGGCAGAAGGAGGTTGGTGGAGCGCGGGAGCACACATACACCCCCCCACACCGGCCGTGGCATTCCCACGCATGCCCACTCCACCTGCACATGTGTACAAGGGGTGCGGGGCATCAGTTTGAAAAGAGCCTGTGTTAGTGTTTCAGTATGAACACTTCAGCTGACGAAGGATAATTGCATGAGTGGAAATTTTGGTAACTCATTAAAAGTACTAAAAATATAAAAGTAGCCTCCTGATTTGACATTAAGTGTAGATTAGGTAAAAAAGTAAAAGCAGCTGCTTTGCCATCATAAACAAAGAATTCAACACTCCTTATCGTCTTGTCAAGCTGCTGCTTAGTCTTATCTTTTAATTAAATCTGAACTTTTAAATGTGTCTGGCATGCCAGTTGATTCGATGAAATATCAATGGGTGCATACCAAATTCAATACTTAGTATTCTGCATAGTGGCATCTGTGTGTGCGTTTCTGTGTGTGTATGCTTATGCCTACACATACACACATACACAGGCATATTTGCTGGATGGCCCCATTAAGGGATCCAATTGAATTGCTATGTAAAGATACTCATTAGATGGGAAGAAAATAAAAGCTGCAAACTGCATTTTGGCTCAGTTTCACTTAGTTTTGTTTTGAAGAATCACTCATATCTACTTGAATTTCCTTAACATTTAAAATGGCTTAAAATAAAATTTAGTCACAGGAAAGGAAAAGAACAGCAAGTGTGTTTTCTGATATGATGGTGGGAAGGGGCTATGCTGGACGAACCTAGTCTGGAAAACTGCCTCCAACCTGGTCCCGAGTGGTCAATTTCTTAGAGCAAACGTGACGTGGACTCCTGGTGACCAGAGAGCAGTCCCGCCACCACAGCAGACTGGAGTGCTGAAGGGGCAAGGAGAGGCTGGCTTTGGTGGATGAGCTACGCCATGAAAAGGATTGGGGTCGATCGACCCTATTGGTCCCATTAGAGCTTTCGGCAGCATTTGATACCATTGACCATGAGATGTCGGTGATGCGCCTGTGGGACAGTGTAGGAGTGGGCGGGGCCATTTTTGAATGGTTCCGCTCATTCCTGACCAGGGTGGTACTCATTGGGTGGTACTCAGTGATTGTTTTTCATCTTACCGAGACCTCTCGTGTGGGGTGTTGCAGGTTCTGTTTTGTCCCCTCTCCTGTTCAATGTGTATATGCAGCTGCTCGGCAAGGTGATCAAAGTGGTCAGGGTGAGGTATCATCAGTATGCAGATGACACCCAACTGTATCTCTCATTTTCAACCAACCCAGGCCTGGCTGTCTCGGTGCTTACCCGGTGTTTGGCAGCTGTGGGGCACTGGATAAGGGTTAATCGACTGCAACTGAATCCTGACAAGATGGAGGTGATATTAGTGAGTAAGTCGGTGGAGGTGACACCCCCCTCGGTTGAGGGGGGTCTATCCTCCACTGACTTCCCAGGTATGGAACCTGGAAGTGCTCCTTGATGCACAGCTCCGCCTGGATCTTCAGGTGGAGGCTGTGGCGAGTAATGCCTTCCACCAATTACATCTGGTGCAGTGGCTTCGGCCCTGGTTTCAGTTTCTGACCTAGCCACTATCATCCATGCTTTTATTACCTCTCTGTTATACTACTGTAATGCACTCTACGTGGGGCTACCTATGGTGACAGCTCGGAAGCTGCAGCTGGTGCAGATAGAATGCAGTGGCCCGGCTGTTGGTGGAGCTGGGCCACCAGGAGCACATTACACCAGTGCTCCTATCTCTGCACTGGTTGCCAATAGTCTTCTGGGCTCGATTCAAAGTGTTCGTTTTGACCTATGAAGTCTTACATGACCTGGGCCCTGCCTATTTGCAAGATCGCCTCACTCCTAGGGTTCTAGACCGGCTCCTGCGGTTGTCCGGGGGCACCATGTTGGAGGTCCCTCGGGTTTCCTGGAGGGCCATGCAGGATAGGGCATTCTCTGTGGCTGCGCCGCGCCTTTGGAATTCCCTCCCGGTGGGGGCTCATCTGGCCCCGGACCTCCCGGATTTTCGTAGGAACTGTAAGACCTGGGTGTTCCATCAGACGTTTGGTGAGGGAGAGGAGTAAGGGTTGGAAGGGAGGTGGGGGGATGGGGGTGGTAGGGTTTTTTCTCCCTCATTTTTATTGTTGTTTTTTAATGTTTTAATCTGTTTTTTGGTATTTATATTTTTTATTGATGTTGTTAGTCACTCCTGCCTGTAGCAGGAGGGGCGGGGTACAAAACTCTTAAATAAATAAAATAAATAAATGAATAAATAAAGAAATGAATAAATAAATGTTCAAGTGGCCCATGCCAGGCTCGCTCTGCTCCTGGAATCATGGCTGCCACCATCACATGCAGACATGGTGGTCATGGGCAAAAGAAGCCACTGGAGCTGCTTCCGACCACCCAAAACAGGACTCACTGAGGGCGGGGGAGGAGGGAGGAACAGGCAATCAGGCTGGCACAAGCTGATGGCTGCCAGCCACAGGAAGACCTGGCCATGTAAACTGGAGATAACAAGAGATAAAACGTTCCTGAGCCAGTCTGGTTTCACAGCTCTATCCACATGCTGTAGATAGAAAGGGGCAGCAGTCCCTCACACAGAAAGGACATATATATTTGTACACCGCCCTGAGGTGCCTTTTGCTAGGAGGGGGTGGGATATTAAATGTTTGTAATAATCATAATCATAATGATAGTCATATAATATGGTAAAGGTCTGGTGTGTATGTGTGTGTGTGTTACTGCACAGATGGGGGAGGTCACCACCACCTCCCCATGCTTCCAGACAGCATAGTCCAAGTTTTCATGGGGCGCCTCAGCAAGATCCACACAAATTTCAGTTCCATGGTGGAGGAAGGCATGCTATGATGGCCGTTCCCCCACCCCGTGTATTCCACAGTGTCCGCCATATGGAAAACAACCAAGTTGTGCATCTCAAAATGGTCTCCAATGGTTAAACTCACCTGGACCTCCTGTCAAGTACAGGGCACCCTCATATAGGGTGTGAAGTTCAGCAGAAAAAGGGTCCTCTGGAATGAAGGTTCTGTTGGGCTTGACTGTGTTCCCTGTCCTGTCTGCCTCCATGTCCGGCTCCACCTGTGTGGTGTGGATGTTTTCTTCCTCAGGAGGACAAGTGGTGAGTATCAGGAGGCTGCTGGTGTCTAACCCCTCCAAGTTGAAGGCTGAATGGCTGACAGGCAACTGGCTGTGCATGGCTGGGGGTGTACCTGAGGGGCCAGCCTCCTTTTCAGAAGGAGGGGAACCAGGACAAATGGGTCCTGCCAGTTCAACCATGAGTGGAGGTTGGGCCACCCAGCTGTGTACCGACTACACGTGGGGCCACAATGGAGTCAGGCATGCAGAGGAAGGAATCAAACACATCAAGGAACTATTTTTTGCTGGTGAAAATTCTGAGGAATTATCAGAAATTAGTATCATACCAGAAGAGGTTTTATTGTATATTGATAATTTACACAACAGCAGGTCATCCAGGTCTGATGGTATTCATCAAAGGGTACTGAAAGAACTCAAATTTGAAATTGCTGAACTACTATCAGTAATATGTAATCTATCTCTAAAATCCTCCTCTGTGCCAGAAGATTGGAGATTAGCAAATGTAGTCCCAATTTTTAGGGATGGGCGAACGCGGTTCGGAAGTTCATAGTTCAGCCCGAACTCGGCCTGTTCGGATGACCGAACCCGAAACCAAACTGACTGTACCGAACCTGATTCCGAACTCCAAAACAACCTAACAGTTCAATAAGTTTAGATCGAGTTCAGATGGTTTGGGTGGGAGAAATGTGACCACAGCCAGTTGGTGAACCACTGCCTGACACAAGCAGGCACAGGGAGGGGGGAGATCAGCTGAGGAGTAGACTTCCAGGCACCAGGGGTGGAGAGACTTGGAGTTGCAGTCAGCCTGCCCAATCATCATCCATTTTCTCCTCGGACCACTGACTTCACAGTGTGCGATTGGCCACGGACTAGGCTGCATGGAGCCAACTGGGGCTTGCAGTGAGGTGGGCGCAAAAAGTAATGAAACTCAGTGTCCTCCCCCCTGTCAACACCTTCTGAGCTAGTCACTGTTCCTGAAGGCTCTCTCTCCCAGCAGTTCTGTTCGCCTCAGTCCATTGCAATCCTTCTCCTATTTCACCCATCCAACCCACCTACCTCCATATTATCATTTATTTAGCTTAGATTAAATAGATGTAGATGTTATTTTTTGTTTTTACCCCTCCCTGTGTTCCCTGTGTTCAATCTTCCTTCCTCCCTCCCCCCTCCATTGAATCCTTCCCCTCTCCTTCTATATATATTCCATCCCTGATTCCCTTTCCCTGTTTTTTTATTCATTTAGAGTAGCATTAGATTGATTTAGGTTTCATTTCAGTTTTGTACCCCTCTCTTTGTTCTTTGTGTTTCCCTCCCCATCCCATATATAGAGAGAGATAGAGAGATATTAGATTAGAGATAGTAGATAGTTGTAGGAGTTAACTGAGATAGAGATAGTGTTTAGAGATTTAGTAGTGTTTGTAGGAGTAGGCCTTGGTAATTATCAGATAATAGGGATGCGCGAACACAGTTCGGAAGTTCGGAGTTTGGCCCGAACTTGGCCTGTACAGATGACTGAACACGAACATGAACTGACTGAACCGAACGAACTTCCGAACGTTGAATATGACCGAACAGTTCGGTCAGTTTGGATTGCGTTCGGGTGAGTTCGGGTGGCAAAAAAGTGTCACTGAAAGGTCAAACTTGATAGGGAGGGGTAGTCAGCTGAGGATCAGACTTCCAGGCACCAGGGTTGGAGAGGCTGGGAGTACCTGCCACATGAGATTATTGAGGGGGGTCAGTTTCCCAATATCTGCTCAATCTTTAAATTTAGGGGAATTAGCCAAATTTAGTCAAAATTGGGGGGGGGTCCCCTTGTGCTCAAAGGGATCAAGCTGAGGACAGTACGCGCTACAGGCAGTTTATGTACCCTCCCCAAATAGAAAGAAATAGATTCTAATTCTCCAATAAAACTAAACGAGGTTTATTGGGTTATACAATAAAAGAAAAAGGACCCAAATAAGATCCAGAAACACATACAGGCTAATACTAAAACACAGCCCAGGTCTGGCTGATGGAACATGAAGGAAAAAACGCAAACGAATGCGAGGGAAGGGAAGTAATCTTGTGTTGATAGGAAGCCCCTCCCTCACATAGCTACTGGGGACAGAGTCACCCAATATCTACTTCCTTAACTTCAGGGGGGAATGAGCTTAATGGTCTTAAGCCGGGGTTCCCCAGTGTACAGGGGTACAAACAAAGGCTACAAAGAGAAAACAGACTACGGCTGGGAAAGTGATAGGAACCCCCTCCCCCTCGTAGCTACTGGGGGCAAAGCCACCCAATAACTACTGTTCCTTAACTTCAGGGGGTACTTAGCTTAATGGCCTTAAGCCAGGATTCCCAGGGGTACAAACAAAGGCTCCAGGGGTACAAACAAAGGCTACAAAGAAAACACAGACTGCGACTGGGAAAGTGAAAGTACACTGAAGAACAGAGGGGGTGGGGGGGGTTAGGCTCTGCAGAGGGGAAGAAAAAACAAGAGACTGGACCTATAGTTTACCTCTCCTAGCTGATTGAGCAGGATCAGCAGCCCAGGATCCAGCAATGTTGGGGTCCAAAAGGGGGGGGGAGGCTGAAGTCTGGGGGATCCATTAGCCCAGACACATGCAGGGAGACCTGCATGTATCTGACGTCCAAGATTTCTCTGAGGTTGATGGGAAAACCAGGGGCAGTTATAGGGTACTGAACAAAGGATTTGGAAAGGCTATGATGGGTTGTTTGGGGTACACAATGAGCTAACGAGGGGAGAAACCCAACTTCCACTTCCATCACAAAAAGTGCCATATGAGATGAGATACCTTTGACACAGGGGAAAGAGTAAACAACAGTGGCTGGAGGGTAGTTAAGGAGAGGAGGAGAGGACTAATGATCGGCTTCCTGGGACACAAACGGAGCCCCTGGATTTCTTTATTCCTGAGGGGGGGTTGCTGCTTCAAGTTCCAGTCATCGGTGCTCTACTGAATAGGAAGAAGCCTCTTAATGGCCCCATACTTTACTCTAGGCATTTCCCTTTTTCCTCTCTTCCCCCAGGTTCAGGCTGGTATTTCACATGAGTGACCTACTTTCTGCTGCGTTCCATGGTGGCTGGGCCCAATCCTTACTCTGTCTTCCAAGCCCTTTTCCCCATGTTTGCCAGCCCTTGGTCACATCTGGGGGCTGTCCTTTCAAGTCCTCCGGGTCCAAGTTTGTTGGCCCTTGGTCATACAGCAGAGGGGGGGTTGTACCCATTTTAGGGAAAACTGAGGCCATCATCAACATAGTAGCCAGCCTGCCCAATCATCATCCCTTTTCGCCTCAGACCACTGGCTTCACAGTCTGCGATTGGTCATGGACTAGGCTGCAAGGAGCCAATAGGGCTTGCAATGAGGTGGGCGCAGCAAGAAACAAAACTGTCTGCCTCCCCCCTTCCCAACACCTTCTGAGCTAGTCCCTGTTCCTGAACTGCAGGCGTTTCAGAAGGCTAACTCTCTCCCAGCAGTTTTTGTTTCTTCCTATTCCTAATCCATTGCCATCCTCCTTAATAATAATAATAATAATAATAATAATATCTTTATTTGCCGTGACTTATCATCATTGGCAGTACGTCTCATCATCAAAATTCCAGTTACAAATCAACAACACTATAAAAAACAAATAATCACTCCAAAAGCAATAATTAATACAACAGGGTCCCAAATTTCTGTGCAAAGCACATCTAACTTTGTGGGGGGGAAAAAGAGGGGACATCTATAAAAAAAGATTCTGAGGCCTACATTATAAAATAGTTACAATTTATACTATTACTCCACAATAAGATTCCCTTTGCCTTCCCTTAGTATCCAACTTCCATTATAGCATCACCTCATTATACTCCCAGTTAGCAACACTAGCCTCAGCTCACAACCCTCCTTCCAAGTCCTCTAATTCTTTGGCACATAATCCAGCTACCAAAGACTGCTACCTTCAGTGTTAGGTCTGAAGCCCTGTAACTCAGGCATAGTCCATATCTATCAAAGGAGGTGAAGACGTCCTGGATCTCCCCCAGGGCTCGAAGAAATTCGTCTCTGAGTTCCTCATATCGAGGACAAACAAATAAAATATGATTATTGGAGTCAGGCTCTTGTAAAGAACAAGACTGACATCTTCTTTCCTGCCAAGGAATACCCAAATAACGGCCCTCCAATACCGCCGAGAGGAATACACCGAAACGTAGGTGGGCAAATGCCCGTCTTAGTTGAAAACTAGGCCAGGCTCTCAGATAGCTGGAGTCCAGAGAGCTTCCCGTGGGCAGTTTATAGAGGGGGTTAACGTTCTGACACAGTAGCAGTTCAGCATCTACTTGGATCTGCTGATCCGCCAGTCTTTGTTTCACCATGAACATAGCTCGTTTAATCCCTAATTCTACCATGTGGTCAGGGGAAAGGCCGAGTTTCCCCAGAATAATACCCACACTTCTCTGCCAGGAGAAGTCTGCTTCTCGTGCCTTCGTCACGAGTTCTTTTAAGAAGCGAGTTTTCACCCTGGGGGAGTGTTATCACCCTTAACCAAAACTTGATGATAGCCTGGACAGCAAAGAATCTAATCCATTGCAATCCTCCTCCTATTTCACCCATCCAACCCATTTACCTCCTTATTATCATTTATTTAGATTATATTAGATAAATTTAGGTGTTATTACCCCTCCCTGTGTTCCCTTTGTTCAATCTTCCTTCCTCCCTCCATTTAATCCTTTCCCTCTCCCATATATTCCATCCCAGATTCCCTTCCCTTCCCCTCTTTTTTCATTTAGAATAGGATCATTAGATTGATTTAGGTTTCATTTCAGTTTTGTACCCCTCCTTGTGTTGTTTGTGATTCCCCCCCATGCCAGATAGATAGATAGATAGATAGATAGATAGTAGAGAGTTGTAGGAGTTCGCTTAGTGATAGAGATAGCGTTAGTGATTTAGTTTTAGTGTTTGTAGGAGTAGGCCTGTGTACTTATTAGATAATCCATTTAGTTAATAGCATTTAGAATATTTAATAGCAGGTAGATTTAGTGTAGATAAATAGATAGATATAATTTTAGATAAAAAATTTAAATTAAAAAAACATATAAAAACAAAAAAACCAAATAAAAAAAACAAAAACCATATAAAACCATTTAAAAAAAAAAAACCATATAAAAAAATAATAAATAACAACATATAAAAACATTTCCCGAGCGGCTGAACCAGAACCGAACGACTGAACCGAATGGCCGAACCCAAACACGGCGACTGAACCAAACGGCCGAACCCGAACAGCCGAACCGAACGCAGCCGAACTGAATGGCCCAACCCGAACCGCGATCTGTTCGCCCATCCCTATTAGATAATCCATTTAGTTCATAGCATTTAAAATAGATATAGCAGTTAGATTTAGTGTAGATAAATATATATATATTAGATAAAAAATGTAAATAAAAAAATAAAAATAAATAAAAATAAAATAAAATATAAAAACATTATTTTGGAAGGAGAAATGGAGAAGGGAAGGAGAGGCCAGTCTGCTGCCAGTATGGGAGACAATGTGGCATGTGCCAGAGGCAGAAGGGACCATGCCAGGGGAGCGGCAGCAGCAGTAGCGCAAGCACATCACCATGCCCCAAGCTCAACTGGTGCTGGAGCAGGTGCTGCTGCTTCCGATGTTCCTACAGGGCCCCCAATGTCCCCCACTTTCGAGGCGATCCCCAGCAGTCCAGAGCTGGTGGATCCCACCCCAGCTGCTAGAGGCAGGACCCGATCCCTGAGCAATGGCAGTAGGGAGAGGAGTAGCAGCAGCAGTACTAGCAGCTATAGAGGGGGGCACAGAGAGAGTGCCAACAGCATGGCAGGCATGGGTAGTCTAGCCTCAGGGTTCCAGTACTCCCCTACACAGGACATCACCGTGATCAGGGAGAGTGAGTCAGAGGCAAACACTAGTGCCGCAGAGGAGATATCTGTAGCTGAGGCAATGACTGACCCTCCTCCCAGAGTTGTGTCGTCAGTGCCACCAAGTTCTCCCCCTTCCATCAGGGCTGGAAGCAGTGCATCACCCGGGGCAGGCCAAAAAGCAGGAGGGGGAAAAAAAATCCTCTGTCTGGGAACATTTTAAGCTGGTTCGGGCAGATGATCCCAGAGAGGTGCAGTGCACTTTGTGCAATAAGCTGGTGAAGCGTGGGCAGGTGCTCACCAACCTTTGGACTGCTGCAATGGCAAGGCACCTGAAGTCATGCCACAGTGCTCTGCTGCTAAGCGGGTAGGTAGGGGAAGTGGATGCCAGCGGGTTCCCAACTGCAGTGGCCAGTCACTCGGCTCCTTCAGTGGGCAAGCATCCTGCACCAACTGCTGCTGCCTCTAGCAGCAGGAGCATTATGGGGGCAGAACAACAGCAGGTCCCTTGCCATCACCATCAGTCCACTATGGAGGAGCTGGGGTGGGGGCAGCTGCCAAGGCCATCAGGTACTGGAGGGCGACATGTAGGGCTGATGCGGCAGCAGCTTTTACCGCGCCATGATTCCATTCCGTGATTTCAGAATTGCCCGTACCACACCGCGACTTTTCTGCGGATATTCCGCTAATTCCGCCGGAATTCTGCAAATCGCGGAATTGCTGAAAAATTGTGGGAAAATTGCGGAAATTGCGGAAAACCACTGTTCCACTATTTTGTGGCACTGACGGAATTGCGGAAATAGCGAACATGTCATGTTTCCACGATTCCACTAAGTAGCGGAATTAAATAAGCGGAACCATGGAATTAATCCGCGGAATGAAAGCCTCTGCCATGCCATTCCACTAATTGCGGAAACACTGTTTCCGCCGGAAATAGTTACCGCTGCGATATTCCGCTACAGCCCTAGCGGCATGGCTTCTTTCAAGAGAAAGCCATGCAGGGGCAGCTCTTCTCTATTGTAGAGGACAAAGGCTTCCAGTGGCTGATTGTATTCCTGGGCCCCCAGTTTAAGCTGCCTTCCTGCTCCACCCTGAGTCGGACTGTGGTGCCACAGCTGTACAGGGCTTTGAAGAAGCGGGTGAGGGAGCAGCTGGCATGGGTTGGAGGGGCCAATGTTCACTTCACCACTGACCAGTGGTCCCTCAGGAATGCCCAGCATGCCTACCTGGCAGTGACAGCACATGGGTGGCAGGACCCAGAGGCACCGCTTGGCAGTGGCAGGAGAGGTCCTGAAGCAGGGTATAGGTGGGCCCTGCTTCAGGCACAAGTAATGGACAGCTCCCACACCTCAAGGAACCTCGAGGCAGCTCTGACCACCATGGTGAGGGAGTGGGTCACGCCAGGCGCGGCCTTCACCAAGGCCAATATACTGAAGGCAGTCCATGGCGGGGGCTTCACAAGCATCCCTTGCACCGCACACACGCTCGATCTTGTGGTCAGGGATGCTGTGGGCTTGGGGGATAAAGGGATTGGGTCAGGCACCTTTAGCTCCCTGGTCGACCGAGGGAGGAAGTTGACGGGGCTCTTCAACCGCAGCGTGAAGGGCACCGAGATCCTCCGCGACAAGCAGTCTGAGCAAGGGTCTCCAGTGCACCAGCTTTTCCAAGATGTCTCCACCAGGTGGAATTCCACCTTCCAGATGCTTGAGCGGCTTCATGAGCAGAAAGCAGCCTTGCATCAGGTGGAACTGTAAACAGACATTGAGGCATCTCCAGGGTACAACAGAGAGGAATGGGAGATCCTTGCTCACACAGTCTTCATCTTGAGACTGTTCCTGGCCGTGACAGAGACCGTGAGCAGCTCCACCACCACCCTCATCTAGGTGACCCCACTGGTACATAGTCTCCACAGCAGCCTGGACGAAATGCTCGGGGGGCGGGATTGTGGCCCTGCGGGCATGAAGATGTCCAATGAGGCACTTGACCTGGTGCAGAAGCTGAAGGCGGGGCTGAGTGCGCACTTCAACAAGCTCCTGTGCTGAGTGAAATATGTCCTGGCAACCATGCCGGATCCCAGGATCAAAGGCAGCATGGCATGTGAGACAGCGGTCTATGGCCTCCAGAAGGTTGCACTGGTGCAGAAGGTCCGGCAGATAGAGAGCGGGACATGCAGCAGGCCACCCCTGGGGATGGTGGGAGTGGGAGAACCAACCACTTCCAGCCTTCTGGGTCTATCCCTTCCCCCAGCCCTAGCGGTGTCACGGACATAGGGGAAAGGATAGGGAAGGGGACAGGCAGGACCCCAGGAGACTATACTACAAAATACAGACACAAGACAACACACTGACAACCAGAGGCAACTACGCTTACCGCCAAAACCTAGCTCGGTAAGGCTAGGGTCCCTCAAGGTGTAGGGTGGGCTTTCCCTCAGAACTAGAAGGCAACCCTTTTCATCATAGGGACTAGGCGAGCAGTAGCTGTCTGCCTCGGAGAGACAAGACGAACAAACGCAAAGGGAAACCACCCACTCAGGGGAATACACAGGGCCCAGGACACCATGCAGTTTCTGTGAAGGGGAAAAAGGGGGAGGGGGATAGTTCCTGGGGGAAGGGGAGGGAGTATAGGGAATAGGGATAAGGGAATGGGAGGTGCAGGGGAATGGGCTTTCTCCCTTATATCAAGGTGGTAGGAAGGCAGGGGGAGAGGGAGGCTGGAAGGGAACAGGACAGCAAGGAAACAGGTATCCACACTAAATCTCACCCTGAATACACTTAACCAGGAAACACCAAGACACTAGACCCACGTATACTCACTCACTCAGGAAGGGGAACACAGGGACCA
>QEPC01013643.1:2437625-2449413 GCA_003113815.1 Sphenodon punctatus
GCCTCTGTGGACTGGGGTGCTGTGGAGGTGGGGGTTGCTGCTGCCTGTGCCTTGCCCCTTGGCGGTGCCCCCCCTCGTCCCTCCTGTTGTTCCTCGTGCTGTGTTCCGGGCGCCCCTGCCCCCCTTCCCGACCTTTCCCTTGTGTGCGTGTGCCCGGGCATGAGGTCGTGCAGTGTGTCCCGCTGCGGGTCTGCTGTGTGTGTGTGCATGTGTGCGTGCGTGTGCTGTGTGTGTTGCCTGTCAGCCTGTTCTCCCTCTTCCCCCCTCCCTTCCCGTTTCCCTTGTGTGGGCATTCCCTTGTGTGCCTTTTGGCTTCGTTTGCCCTCAGGCGGCCATGTCTCTGTCCCGCCCCTGCCCGGTGCCTTCTGGGAGTTTTGCGCCCGGCGGGGGTTCGGCTGCACGTCTGTTGTGCTGCCCCGGTCCGTGATGGTTCGGCCCGGTTCCCGGCTGTGGTCCCGGTCCCATCACGTCTTTTTGGGTTGTTTTTCCACCCCAGGCCGCGGTTGTGCTGTTCACCCCCCCTGGGGGTTCGCTGTGGGGAACCGCCCGCCCGTAACGTCTGAAATCACCCCCTGTGCTTTCCCATTTTGCAGCCTTGGGCTAAAGCGAACTCCACGGCCCCTTCCACATCTGCACGCCACCTGGAGACCACCTGGTGGTAGAGTTCCAGCCTCTCCATCTTAGCAGAGACGTACTGGGAGTATGCCTCCACCTGCTTTTTCTCCACCTCGAGAGCCTGGAACTTTTCCACCAGGCGGTTCTCCATGGTGCGTACGCCTGTCACCATCTGGCGGCCAGGCCTCTCCACTTCGACCCAAAAGGCCTTTGCAGTTTCAGACTCCCGGGGCCCAGGGGACTCCACATCGGGCCTGGAGGAGGGGTAAGGGCTTTGATGGCCTCGCTTTCAGGTTGCCTTCCCCCCCTTCTTCTGGCACTGATGTTCCAGCTCCACGGTCACGCCAGAATCCTCCTGCCACCTCACCGTCTGCCCATGGAGCATTTAAATATGGGCGATTAGCCCCGATGTGGTCCCCTCTCCCTGCCTCCTTAATCTTTTCTTGCAGATCTAAAGAACATAAAAAGATAGGAACATAAGAAGTGCCATTCTATGTCAGACCAATGGTCTGTGTCAAGTCCTGCCTGCATTCTGTCTCCACAAGTGTGTGGGTGGCCAATCTCTCTCTGTAGGGGACTTCCATTCCTAACAGGTCATAGGGCAATCCATTCCCTGTTGTTCCAGCCCCTGTGCCTTACCATGCAGATGGCGTATTTTGCATGCTTCTCAAACCACCTCCAGACATTGGACCTTGTCTGCCCATTGTTTGGGGGTGGCACTGATGACCTCCGCCTCATTGTCCTGCACGGTGTGGCACCAGCTCCAGCATCTGATTCCTCTTTGAAACAGGAACTCATAAACAACACCGAAGTAATATGCATTTATGATGATGCCTCTAGTCCTCCCTCCTTGGGGTGCTAGGGATGGCAATGGGAGATGGTGATCCTGGCTGGCACATGCAAATCCTGCCCTCCTTGGGATGCTAAGGATGACAGCTAGAAAGACCCTTGCTGGCATGTGCAAATCCTGCCCTCCTTGGGGTGCTATGGGATGCTAGGGATGGCAAATGGAGAGACCCTGGCTGGCACGTGCAAATCCTGCCCTCTTTGGGGTGCTGCTAGGGAGGAATAGCTATGGAGAGACACTGGATGGCACATGCAAATCCTGCCCTCCCTGGAGCACTAGGGATGGCAACTGGAAAGACCCTGACTGGCACGTGCAAATCCTGCCCTTATTTTGGAGTGCTAGGTAGGGATGGTAACTAGAAAGTGGAGACCCTTGCTAGGGATGGCTGGCAGGTACATATTTGGGTGGGGGTGCTGCTCGTGCTCGTGCATGACTGCTGGAAGAGCCCCCCACACTACAGTACCCTCTCTCTCTGTGGAAGACATCCACTGCTACCCGCTGATGCCCACTTTTTGTGCCTGACTGATGCCCACCACCCACCCGCACACCAGTGAGCTCGCTCTAACGGATAGAGCCTTTCTTGTCCTCAAAGTAAAAAAAAAGTTTACAAAACTGGCAGCACCTCCTGTGCCCACCACTTGCTTCTCATCAGAGGAGCTGGCCACCACCGAAGGTTCAGGGGCTGGGGCAGCTTTCTCCATTATTATTTTTTAAACACACATTCCAACAGACCAACACACCCACCAACACTCACCAACCAGCCAAAACAACACAACCAAACCAAACCAAACACACACAGCCAAAACACACGAAACGAACAGCCAGCCAGCCAAACACACTTTCTCACCACACAGCTCTGCACGCACTCGAATTTCCAGTTTCTGACATGATCACAGGAACTCATGATACCTTTTTCTGAACACCCAAACCAAACTGAACACAACCGAACCGAACCGAACGTCCGAACCCGAACTCGGCGAATGAACCGAATGATCGGCTCGACCAGGACTGAACCGAACAGGACTGAACCCGAACCGCGATCTGTTCGCACATCCCTACCAATTTTTAAGAAGGGTTCCAGAGGTGACCTTGGAAACTACAGACTGGTAAGCCTGACATCAGTACTGGGCAAACTGATGGAGATCATTGTTAAAAACACAATTACTAGGCATATTGAGAAGCATCTGGCTTTAGCAAAGGGAAGTCATGCTCCTCTAATGTATTAGAATTTTATGAGATTATTAATAAGCATTGCACATAGATAGAGGTGATTCGGTTGATATAATATATTTGGATTTTCAAACCTTTTGACAGAGTCCCTCAACAGAGACTCCTGAGTAAACTAAGTAGTCATGGGATGAGAGGAAGAGTCCTGTCATGGATTGGTAACTGGTTAGTAAAAGATATACACTGTTACGTTTTCAGCTCATTCAACTCGCTGTGACGGAAAGCAGGTATAATAAGATACCATATCTGTCAAGGTGTTGCCCTTGCAGCATGCCGGAGATAGAAACAACAGAGCACTTTATGTTGTGATGTCCCTATTATGTCAAATTGAGGTCAGTATGGTTGGCTCCCTTATTGAAGAAGCAAACGGATTTAAGTGCAGCAGGCTGTTATTTGTTTTTGCTTGGATTGCATGATAGGGAGGAACTGATGGCTATTGCCATCTATGTAGCCCTGGCTGAAAAAAGGAGGCTGTTAATACAAGCATAATTAAGGGTTATTGGAAAATTGGAAAATTGTCTTGAAGGGGATAGGATTGGTGGTAGAGTATGCCCCATTTAGGACAAATCTTGGATGCAAGTACTATCACTTAATATCATCTAATAGAAATAGGCCTGGGCGATTGTTATCTGTTATCACCTCCATATATAGATTATGGCTATGGATGCGGGGAACTAACCGGGTACCCCTGGCTGTAGTGGAATCGATAAGTTCCAATGTAGATGTGTTAATGCTATGTATGTATGAGAGTGTTTTATAGTATGTTGTTATATATTTACTATGTTGAATTGTATTGTATTGGTGTATGGCAATAGCGAGAGCTATGCTGCAATAAAATTTCATTTCATAGTAATAATAATAATAATAATAATAATAATAATTTATTGGTCAAATTAAATTTTACAGACCAGGCGTGACAAAAGCCATTGCCTCAGTTCAAAATATAAAAAAGAAATAAACAAAACCCCGTATCTAAACCTCATCTTAGCAGTATATATGCTTAACAGAGCTAGAAAAAAGGGGTTAAGTCATGAATAAAACAAATAACTAAAATATAATAACAATGGTTAGCATAGCCTCTCAGTATTATTAAACAAATCTATTCCCAGCCAATTCCCAGGGGCTACATATGTAAATATCATCATATTACCTCTATTCAGAAGATAATACTATACTTTGGAAGTCTAGGAAAGCAGCACGAGTCTTAAAAGCTTTACACAGAAAATGAGCTACCTTCTCCAAAAATCCCCGATCCTGAGTTGACATAAAGATCTGTAGCAACTCCGAGTCAACTCATCCTGGGTATTGATCTAGATAAGGTTGCAACAATTGATGTCTTAAGTCTGCATACAGGTTGCATTCGAACATAATATGAGCCAAGGTCTCAATCTGCTCATAGTCAAATGGACAGAGACATTCTTCCATAGGTATTTTCTCCATGCGCCCCTCAAAGACCTTAGATGGGAAAACATTTAAACGAGCCTTAAATAGGCTCCGACCAAGAGCAGAGGGGAAATCTAATTTCAAATAATGAGCCATGCCCCCCTCGGCGGGCAATAGCTCCAGATAGTTCCCCAAAGAGTGTAGATTCCTAATCTGGGCTATGTCTTCCTGCCGCGCTACATAATTTGTTCTTACTATGAGTTCAGTTTTAGTCACTCCCACACCTTTTGAGGCAAAGTAATCTGCTGAGAAGCCCAAGTATGCAATTCTATCCTTTATCTTGCCTCTCCAGGCGGATTGAAAACTGTCCTTTGCAAGACAGAGGAACGGTTCTATCTGGGGAGCCAATTCAGCCCTGGTCCACAAGGAAAGAGCTAGTTTAGATACTTTTGTTTCCCAGCTGGTTGTTCCAGTCTCCCGCCTAATAGCCACCAAGGGAGACCCGGTAGGCAAACAGAAAAGTTTGCGCAAAAGTGTAGACTGTCATTTCATAGTAAAAGATAGGAAACAAAGGGTAGAAATAAATGGTAATTTTTCAAGTTGGAAAAAGAAAAACAGTGGGGTGCCTCAGTGCTCAGTACTGGGGTCAGTATTGTTTAACATATTCATTAATGATCCAGAAAAAGGAGTAAGAGTGAGGTGGCTAAATCTGCAGATGACACAAAATTCTTATAATTAAGACCCAGGCAGACTGAGAGGAACTACAGAGGGATCTTGCACAACTAGGTGAATGAGTAATAAAATGGTAAATGAAATTCAATGTTGATAATTGTTCCCAGTGCTGCTCTAGGGGTACACCCCTACATCCTCTGGCTTGTAGCCCCACATAGGTCTGTTTTAGATGGACCTGGTGGCATACCAGCCCGTGGTATGTCTGAGCGGTACCACGCCCCATAGAGTTGTGGGAGGATTGCCTGACATGCTAGACTGGGACCCACAACTCCATAGTGTTGCCCGGGGCAATTAGGAGGCCAAAAGCGGAGTTGCAGTGTGGGTCTGCTGAGCAGACAAAAAGTGGCTCTGCCTTGGTCCAATGCCTGGGGTTTGGCTGGTCTGGTCCACAGGCAGTGCTCCCGGATGTTTTGGAGCACTGAAAGCAGGGCTGACCTGGATCAGGCAGTGATTTCTCGGCTTCCACATTTGGCAAAGCAGAAAGCACCTTACATGGACGGGCCAGAGTGGAGGTGAAGCGGGCTGGTGCAGCCAGCATTGTGGCAGTGCATCCATCCAAAAGTATTATTTATTATTTATATAGAGACAGCAGTGTAACTGGCACTATAAAATCATCAAGTTATAGACAGGTCCCTACCTCAAGGGGCTTACAATCTAAGAGAATCAAGGAAGTGGGAGAAGGGAGAGGTGAACATCAGGAGAGACAAGGATACATTTATGAGGTTGCAGGTGCATATGCTTAACTTAGTTACAGGGAGGAGAATCTTATCATGTATGATGGGAAAACCTGACAAAAGAGGTAGGTTTTCAGGATGGACTTGAAAATTGGAAAAACCATTTCACTCAATACAGAGTTTTACCCACACCACCACTGAGATGGAGAGTGTAGCTGGGGGTCCTCCCTGAGCCACATGGGGGCGCTGGGGTATCTCTTGAGGGGAATTAGCTCTGTCCTCTGCTACGCCTTTTCAGTCTTATGTAGCCAGAGTGGGCATGGCCCACAGCACTGCCCTTAAAGGGCCAGTGTCCTGCCTACTCTGGCACCTTAGAACCAAGCCTGTTTTCTCACAGGCTGGCATGGGCTAGCTTCCGCCAGACCCATGCACATGCGCACAGCCCTCTGGCTGGCCCACTTAGTCCCCTCTTAAAGGGGCAGCAGCCCCGCAGGACTGCTCCCTGCTACAGAGAGTATAACACATTCTAATCTAGTAATGCAAACCTAATATACCGATCTAATACAACACCACATGCTTAGCAATGGGAATAAAACAAACACTAAAGAAGGAACCAATGATGGGTGTAAAAAGGGCTGTTTCCAATGCCTCTGTGTAAACACTAGGAGCACAGTTAATTGGTAGAATGAATTGGAGTTAATTATGCATGAATAAAAGTATAATCTTGAGGCAAGTAAAGGAACATGTTGACACATGCTGAGAGAGAAAAAGCATGGAACTCTGGGGTGCTATTGTGATACTGTAATAGCCTGATCTTGCCAATTCTGCAACTGGAATTGATCCATGAGACTGTGTGTATGTATCAGGATGATCATCACAGAAATAAGTGCTGCAGAATCAAGCTCTACATTTTCAGAGTAGAACTACCCTAAGGATAAAGACATAGAACTTTTCTTGCACAAAGAGTTATGTAAAATATCTCTTTGTAGAATATGTTTGTAGCATGGAATCTGAGCCAGTGAATCACAAATAAATTTCAAGGTGTCATGACTAGTTTCCCTTTCTTTATGGGGAAGAATGCTAATCTATGAGGAATGGCTAGTCTAGGAGTCTTAAAGTTATTGGGAGTCTCCAAAACTTTCTTCTGTCATAGTAGATCACATTATGATAAAGGTTGGGGCCTCTGAATTGTGGGAATGGCTGTTTAACTGTTTTAAAGTGTTTATACTGTGCTTACTTTTATGTCAATTTTGAAGTGCTCCAAGTGCCATTTAGACAGAGGGCGCTATAAAAATAAAATTTATTAATTATTAATTATTATTATCTTGAAGTCTGAAGATGATGTCCATTTAAGAGACTCTTTTTTTATCACACTTGTCTAGTCTTGCAGATGGTTACATTTATCCTGACACAAAGACGCAGAGTCTAAATAAAACCTCTATTGAACATGTATCTTCCTTGAGCTCTCTCTTAAGACTCCTTTCTAGAAATCCAGCAAACACTACAGGGAGATTAAAAATGAAGTGCCAAGGGGGAAGAATTATTTCTACAAAATAGATTTTTAAAATGTAGAACCCAGTGCTTTGAAATAATTAAGACTTGGCTCCTGAAATCACTTACTTGCAAATAATCCTAAATATTTCACTTGGACTACTCATGAATAAATGGTTTCAAGATTGTGACCATAGTTGAGAATATTACTGAGGTTGAGCTATAGGCTGTTAAACAGCTGTATCTCATCTGTGAAAGAAGGATGTTTCAAAAGTTCAAAACCATGGGTAATATGACATGAATGGATGTGTTTAGAAAATAAGATATGAAAGATTGTTTCAAGTGTATTTTCCTTTTTTTTAAAAAGGAGACATCAAAAATATAGTCCATGACAGTGCTTGAGAAGAGTAATGGAAAAATAATTGTCCTTTTCACATGGGTCACAGCACGCGTGCGTGTGTGTGTGTGTGCACCATGGTCCGTGTGTGCTGAGTGGGTGGGAAGTTCTGACGGGTGCACACCAATGCACACCGATGTCCCCCTACCGCTGCTCATGACCCATGCACAGAAGCACCTCCATTTTGTCTGGTGCCTCCATGCATGGGGGATGGGTGTACATGCATTTGCACAGGAACATGCATGCATGCACACACACAGAGTTCAAACAAGACTCATCCATGCATGAAAACCCAGATTTCCTGTCAGGGTTTGGTGGGTAGAAAAGGGGACACTCACCCACACCAGAGTCCTCAAACACACTTGTAGCTAAGAAAGCTCTCAGTAGTCCCTTAAGGTCTGTATATCAAGCAAAAGCTAATGCTGGACTGGACTCATCATAGAGTACTGGTGGTCTTGCCCTGATAAGGACTCCACTCCTTCATGCATACAGGGGAAAGGAATTGGCGGAGTGCAGGGTAAAGGGAGTAGGTCTAGGAAGTGGGGGTAGGGTTCCGAGGGAAGGCCAAAGGAAGGGATAGGACTTCGCTCAGGATCACAGGAATAGGTAGTGAATCCAGGAGGGAACACAAAAACTTTCAGTAACATGCACACAATAGCACACACACACACACACACACACACACACACACACACACACACACACACACACACACACACACACACACTCAAGGAAACAATACCAAACCCACAGCACAAAGCAACAACAGCAATCCACACAGGAGAAAGCAGGGGGGCCGGTCTCACAGAGAACTGATCACCAGCAAGGCTAAGCAGGTCTGACTGCCTTTTATAAGGGAGGCTCCTCCCCCTTCCCCAGCCGCGCCCGCAATCTAGCTGAATGACTCACAGGTGGATCAGTGCTGGTTTCTGAGACAATAGGTATCAGCTGATCCAGCACCTGCCTGTCTGTCTCTTGGTCATTCACAGGGGCAGAGCTATGGTCAGTCTTCTCAAAGGGCTGCTACCTGGAAAGTTAATGCCCTGCCGCCCCTCCTTCACCTTTATCTTCCGACCCCTAGTCCCCCGCCCAGCAGCCCACCATCCCATACCCCAATACCTGACATTTCTGAGAGTTCATGCGTGGGTGCAGCCTGTGAAAAAAGGACTAAAATCTTAGCAAAACTAGAACAATTATCAGCAAATATCTCTTATAAAGAAGGTTTTATGGAAGAACTGAAACATAAGAAATAATAATATATTATAAGTGTGTACAAGAGATAAACGCAAAGAAAAAAAGGCTATCAAGGAATTAAAATTAAAATTAAAATTTAAAATGCATCGCTGCTGGGCCCACCTTTGTGCCACCTGCCTGCCCGTTTGCTTGCTACAGGGCTGATTGAGGGGCAGGGCTGGGAGCCTTTCAGGAGCCACCCCACTGGAACAATTTGGCACCAGCCCCCAGGAGATATCCATTCCCGCCTCCTTTGTGGGAGGAGAGGGGGTGGGGCCAGGGACGTCTCAGGACTTCTGTGACTGTGGGGTGAGTCTCTTTAGCAGCGCGCGGCTCAGCTGCCACTGTAACATCGCTAATGCTGCTGGGCCCACATTTGTGCCGCCTGCCTGCCCACTTGCTTGCTGGAGGGCTAATTGAGGGCCAGGGCTGGGAGCCCTTCAGGAGATGCCCCACTGGAACAGCTTTGCACCGGCCCCCAGGTGATATTCATTCCCCCCTCCTTTGTGGAGGGAATGGATATCACCTGGGCCCTTAGGTGTGGCCTTTAGTAGGACCATGGGGTCTGGGGGAGTCTTGGTAGTAAAGCGATTGTCTTTGTTTATTATTTTTGTTTGTTGTATGGGATTGGGTGGATCCACTCCAGCGGGTTGTGGATGGGTGGGGGGAGTAGGTTAGGGTGTTTTTTCCCCCTGAAATCCAGGTCCTCGGTGTGAGAGAGGCCATGGATTCAGTGGGGTGTCATCTGGTGAGAGTGGGTACTGGGGTGGGTGGAGGTGGGAGGGGTGGGGGTCCCCTCTGCCTTGGAGGTGGAACAGTCTGCATTCGGGGGCTGAGACTGAGCAGATGGGAGGGGAGACACAGTCATTGGGATAATGATGGGGTGGGGGAAATATGGTCCCAATGGGCATGCTTTTAGATCATTGAGGGGAACGAGATGTTTGGTGCCTGTTCCCCGACCAGTTGTCCAGGCAGATGGGGAGGTGGTTTGTGACCAGAGAGCTCTTGGGCCAAAGCTTTTGCTGTTAAACGCAAAGTCAGTGGCTAATAAGTCATCAATGATCCATGACTTGATATTGGATCAGGCTGCTGACATTGTTTGTTTGACGGAGACCTGACTGGACATGGAATACAGGCCTATTTTGGTGGACTTTGTTCCTGCCGATGACTCCATGCAGCATCAGCCAAGGCTTGAGGGACAGTGTGTGTGTGTGTATTCATTGTTTTCAGGGAGTCTTGGACTGGAAGTATCCAGTGCAGGTGATACCAGGGATAGAAGTCCCTCATAAAACAGCCACCCTAAGCTGTTTTACAGGAGGGGTGGGGTATAAATTGATAAATAAAAATAAAATAAATAAATAAATAAATGTTGCACTCAATTTGGCAGGGGATAGATTAGGGATTATGCTGGTATACCGCATGCCTTCCTATCTAGCAGTGTCCCTCTCTGCTCTACCTAAACTGGTATTGGGGGTGGTGTTGGGGTCCCTGAGGGCATTGGTCCTGGGGGACTTCAATATCCATGCTGGTCTTTCAGGGGTGGAGTGTGAGTTTATGGCTGCATGGCAACCATGGGCCTGTCCCAAATGGTCATCTGCCTGACACATATTAGGGGCATACTCTCAGTCTGGTGTTCTGCACTGGTCTTGAGGTGGGGAATCCATTGGTGGGGGAGGTGTTAACTGCCCTTGTCATAGACGGATCATTACCTCCTCCAGGCCAGACTCCTGGTGCACATCTGCCAACGGATAGGTGGATAGCCGATTCAAATGGTTTTCCCCCGAAGACTGATGAATCCAGATTAGTTCCGGATGGCTCTGAGGGAATTGCCCTCTAATGTTGATGGCCGTTCAGCCGAGAACCTTGTTTTGGTTTGGAACACCTTGCTAATGGGGGCCACTGACCAGACGGGCATGGATCTAATTCACGATAAGTGGCTTGAACAGTCCCAAGAGCATCACCCGCATCTGAGGGGATCACATCTTGAAATTCATCCCATAAAACATGACAAGATGGGGATTCAACTGTCTCTAGCTCACCCACTGCTAAAAGTGCTGCGTCAAAACCGTAGTGGATTTGAGCGATTTTATCCACATAAAAATCCACAAACAAGTTCCAGCAAGCATTCGATGATTCTGAATCCAGGCGGAGGGAAGCCGGACTGGTCAGCCCCCTCACCACCCAGAAGAGCTTAGCCGGACAGAACTGAGGGGATGCAATGAGGGCAGCAAAGAAAACCTTCTTTGCTATCTGCACCGCCATGGCATAGGTACGTAACCAGATTCTGAGTGACGCCACTGTCGCTCTAACCACCACCCTTCTCGCTTCATCGAACGCAGCTCCTCCATATATCATGGAGACCTGTGTTGTCAGTGATTCAGGAGCATATGCCTGGGAGCCACATGATCGATGGCCTCCATCAACACAGAATTCCACAAGGTCATCGAGGGAGCAGCCATCGAGGTCAGAGGGAACATCCCCATGAGCATTCCGGAAACTTTCTGGTTCCATAAGCCTTTGGGTATGAACCAACCTAACTGATGTGGGCCCACTGCGTCCCATTGTCACCCCTGTCCTTCATTTACTGGTGGCTGTCTGGTGTCCTTCTTCCATGTGCGGGCACCTCTCCTCTGGCCTACCCCCTGGTTCTCCCTGTGGAGGTGTGGTGTACCGCCTGGGTGGGTTGTCTGGGCAGTCATGGTGTGCATGTGCAACATGTTTGATGGTAATGTCCCATGGCAGTGCTCTCTGTTGTACCCCCGGCGTGGGGAGGGGGGGAAGGGGAAGGAGGCTGCAGACCCCAACCCCTCTGTAGTGGCTAGTGCTGCCCTCGGGGCCTTTGCACTCACATACTGAACTTTCTGGAGGGGGAAACCCATTGCTTGGCCACCCCGCCTTACACCTCTCCTGGTGTTCATCATTTGTACTGTAGGCGATGGATGCGTGGCAGGCGAGATGGGAAGCTGACTGTGAGTGTGGGCAGTGTACAGTAGGGGTGGGAAACCGGTAGAATCCGGTATCCGATAATGCCGGTATCGGGCGTACCGGCATTATCGGATTCGGCCCGGTAATCCGGACCCAGTACCGGATTCCGGGGTACCGGATTTTTTTGCATTGCAGCCATTTAAAAATGGCTGCAATGTAAAAAAATTTAAAGCCCCAGCCAAACAGTTTTTAAAAGAAAAACCC
>QEPC01013643.1:2461949-2476886 GCA_003113815.1 Sphenodon punctatus
TCTCAGATTGTAAGCCCTAGGGGCAGGGACCGTGTCTATTTTATTACTTTGTAAAGTGCCAGGTACACTGCTGGTGCTATATAAATGTTTGTTAATAAAAATAAATAATAATAATAATAATAATGGTAACCAACTTTCCTTTGGGGATACTGTGTACCTGTATGCAGGTGACAATGTCTTACAAGGACAAAGAGTGATTTCAGATGTTACGGGCTCCCGATTCACCACAATGGATTCCCAGCAGTGGTGAGCCAACCAACCACCTCCCATGGTCCAGGAAGGCCCCAAAGAGACATGATGGGATTAGGACCACAGCAGGGGCAGACCATGGCCCGGGGCAGTGCAACAGACATGATGCCGAATCCGGGCCATGGTCAAAACACCCAGAAGGCACTGGGGAGGGGTGTGAGGCAGACATGGCCGACTGAGGGCAAACGAAGCCTGAAGGGCCAAAAGGAAATGCCCACACCAGGGAAACAGGAAGGGAGGGGGAGGAGGGAGAAGAGCCGCTGAGGTGGCACACACAACAGGCACAGGGAACATGAGGTCACTTTGGAACACACAGCACAAACACATGCACGGGCGCAAACACACCCGTACAGGAAAGGAAGGTAAGGGGGAACACAGCGGGATGGCCAACACACATGGAACCACAGGCAAAGGGGGGGACCTGGGGCCAGGGAAGTGGGGGGGGACCAACCTGGGGCCAGAGCAGGACATGGGGAACAGCATCCAGAACCCCGACAACAGCACAGACAGCACAGGCAACCCCACAGCTACAAAGGCAGCCCTGGCACAGGGGAACCCCTCAGGTGCAAAGAACAGGCAAGGGGGGGGTCACACGGACCAGGGAGCAACCAGGGAATGGTCCAGGAGGCTGACAGGGAGCCCATGGGCTGGCGAGGGTGGGATGGAGGCAAGCCGGAGCTGAAGAGCAGAGCAGAAGGTTCAATTCCCCCCCGGGAGGATGCTGGGAGGTGCAGTCCGGGGGCCCCAGAACCCCACAGTCACAGAGTCAACCCGGGGGGTTGAGGGGGTATGGACACAGGAGGGATCACAGCCAGACTATGAAGGACAGTAGCACCCGGGGTGCTGGGTGCCGGCTCGGAGAGCTGGACACAGCCACAGGAAAATTCAGCCATGGAGGGGAACACCAGTTGCAGAGGCGGACCGGGGGGGAATGAAGGGGGCCTAGAGGCACAGGTAGGGGCATCAGAACCCCAGGAACCAGTCAGCACAGCAGCAAGCCCAGGACATCATGGAGGGAACGGGCAGCAAACCACGGCAGCAGGGCGGAGGCAGGAGCTCACAGTGGGGCCAGCAACCAGGGCCTGGAAGGCACAGGGGGCCTCACAGCCAGCTGCAGGGGGCCACAAAGGGGCCCAGGACCGGGTGGCCCACCAGGTGCATGTAGTGGGGCCAATGAAGCATGCCCCAATGATATCCCAGCGCTGACATGTGGTGGGCAACGAGGTAGTACGCCTCAAAGGAATCCTACATGGCGAGCCCCACCTGGACATCGGATTTGGACCACACACCAGCCAGCACCATCAGCTCTTCTCCGGTGGGCTCCGACAAGCCATAGTCAGCAGCTTGGGGCCACGGAAGGTGATGGAGCTCCAACAGGTGGTGATAGAGCGCCCCACATGACCACTGGTACCCACGGGCCCCGTGAACACAGCCAAAGAGGGACACAGTCAGGGCAGGGCCCCCCTCCGCCAGACAGGCCATGTAGGTGGCCAGGCTGCACACAGAGAGAGCAGACACGGCCTCCGCCATGGACCACCCCACATGCGAGCACCTCATCTCCGGGATGCACCCATCAGGAAAGGGACACAGGCCCAGCATCTATGCATGCAGCCGGCAATCGTGGGTGCTCACCTCATAGCCTGGTTCGGAGGCTGAAGCTAGTGCAGAATGTGGTGGCCCGCCTCCTTTCAGGGACAGGTCGTAGGGAGCACATAACACCTGTGCCATGGTCAAAACACCGGTTGCTGATTGCGTGCCAAGCCAGGTTCAAGGTGTTGGTATTAATTTACAAGGCCCTTCACGGTCTCGGCCCCTCATACCTCAAGGACCGCCTTGCCCTCCATGCCCCAGAGTGGCTCCTTCGGTCTTCTGGGGATGCCTTCTTGGGGGTCCCCCATGTAAAGTGGGGGGGCACAATGGAGAGGGCATTCTCGGTGGCTGTGCTGCGCCTTTGGAACTCCCTCCCAGAGGAGGCTCGCCTGGCCCCAAGCCTTTTAATATTCCGGCGAAGATGCAAAACCTGGCTGGTCACCCAGGCCTTTGGGGGGGGGGAGAGGGGGTTAAATGGGTTTTAGCTCCCCGACCCTATTTATTTGGTTAAAGAGTTCCCAGGCCCTGTTTTAATAATTGTTGTTGTATTTTATTGAGTTGGTTTTATATGTGTTATAATATATGTTTTGTGTTTGGAAGCCACCCCAAGTTGTTTTCAGGAGGGGTGGGGCAAAAATTAATTAAATAAATAAATAAATAAATAAAAATAGCCAAAGTAGCACAGGCCAGAGATCAGACTTGCATAGGCACCTGTTAGGCTGTCCAGGCAGCTCAGGAGCAATTGCACGGCCAATGGCCATGGAATGCCACAGGTCACACAGGGCCGTGGTCTTGTGGAAGGTCTAGTTATGTGGGGCGCCGGGCAGGGTGGAGCCCGCGAGTCCTGGGGAAGCACTGTCAGTCATGGTCTAGCAAGCGGCGGATACTAACAGCAAGGAAATAGGGGGCCCACAATCCCTGGAGGATAGGAGGGGGAAGCAGGGGAGCTCCAAGGCCAAGCAATAAGGTCATAGGCCACAACATGGCATGCCAGACGAGCGAGGCATGGGGTGTGGACCCAACCCAGCTGCTGGAACCGAGCACACATACAGGACAACCTACACACAGATCAGGGCTGCGAGGACAACAGGCAGCCAACACAGAGAGGTGGAAGGTGATGACAGCAGGAATGCAGCTGCTGCCCACACTCCCGGGTGCAGGCTGGTCCATGCGACAGGCCCCGTGCAGGGACCGCAGTTGTGCGAAATGAGTCACCCACTGCCTCCCCACCCTGGTCGTCCTGCAGGAGCCGGCCCAGCTGGTCGGGGGGGCAGCCAGAGATGACCCGGGGCTCCCTGACCGGGCACCATGCCACAGTCTATAATGGTTGTGGTAGCAACCCACCCTGGGCACCATTCACCATGGAGCTGGGATGGCTGGGCGCCTGCAAGATGCATCTAGCAGTCTGTGCAGAGTGGTACCACTCGCACACCGACCTCTTGCGCATCCAGACCGCAGAGGTGCACCTGGACACCCGGCTGTGGGTGAGCATGGCCAGGAGCGCCGCTGGAGCCTGTCAAGCACACCACGGGTGCAGATGCTCCCTGGCCAGGCTCAGGGTCCAGAGGGTGCTCCCAGGAGTGGGCAGCTGCACTTTGCGAGGTGGCCGGCGAGCTCCAATGGTGGAGGGAGACCATGGGATTCGCAGATCTGCTCGCTATGCCCATTGCCCAGTGGGTATGGGTCATGGAGCGGGCACATGGGTGGTGGGCCAGGGCGCTGGGTCACTGGGACGAGGCCGCCTGGAGAGTTCACTTTCGGATGGACAGGCACATCCTCCTGCGGCTAGCGGAGTTGTTAACACCCTGACTGGAGCAGAAGCACACCCCCATGTGGGCCCCCATTCCCATGGTCCAGTGGGTGGTCTTCGGGGTCTGAGACCTAGCAAAGCCCGCTGGCTGCCGATCCATCTCACAGCACTTTGGTATTGGGGTGAGCACCACCACTGGGATCCTGTGAGACGTCTGCGAGGCAGTAGAGGGCATGCTCCTGGACCGAGCGATCCAGCTGGTGGACCAGGAGGCCGTGATGACTGATTCCCCAACTACATGGGTGCCGTGGATGGCACCCATATAGAGATCCTCCCCCCCTCCAATTTGGAAGCCTCAGAATATGTCAACCGACACGGGTACCACTCCCTGCAGCTGCAGGCGGTCGTGGACCACCAGGGGCGGTTCATAGACATTTACACGGGCCACTCTGGGTGCAGCCACGATGCCTGGATCATGACAATCTCTCCCTTCTATGCCCAGATATACTGCGGGGACTTCGCGGACATGGGGATGACCCAGATCGACGGGGTGATGATGCCCCCCTGCATCCTGGGGGACCCAGCCTATCCACTCAACCGTTGGCTGATGAATGNTCCGACAAGCCATAGTCAGCAGCTTGGGGCCACGGAAGGTGATGGAGCTCCAACAGGTGGTGATAGAGCGCCCCACATGACCACTGGTACCCACGGGCCCCGTGAACACAGCCAAAGAGGGACACAGTCAGGGCAGGGCCCCCCTCCGCCAGACAGGCCATGTAGGTGGCCAGGCTGCACACAGAGAGAGCAGACACGGCCTCCGCCATGGACCACCCCACATGCGAGCACCTCATCTCCGGGATGCACCCATCAGGAAAGGGACACAGGCCCAGCATCTATGCATGCAGCCGGCAATCGTGGGTGCTCACCTCATAGCCTGGTTCGGAGGCTGAAGCTAGTGCAGAATGTGGTGGCCCGCCTCCTTTCAGGGACAGGTCGTAGGGAGCACATAACACCTGTGCCATGGTCAAAACACCGGTTGCTGATTGCGTGCCAAGCCAGGTTCAAGGTGTTGGTATTAATTTACAAGGCCCTTCACGGTCTCGGCCCCTCATACCTCAAGGACCGCCTTGCCCTCCATGCCCCAGAGTGGCTCCTTCGGTCTTCTGGGGATGCCTTCTTGGGGGTCCCCCATGTAAAGTGGGGGGGCACAATGGAGAGGGCATTCTCGGTGGCTGTGCTGCGCCTTTGGAACTCCCTCCCAGAGGAGGCTCGCCTGGCCCCAAGCCTTTTAATATTCCGGCGAAGATGCAAAACCTGGCTGGTCACCCAGGCCTTTGGGGGGGGGGAGAGGGGGTTAAATGGGTTTTAGCTCCCCGACCCTATTTATTTGGTTAAAGAGTTCCCAGGCCCTGTTTTAATAATTGTTGTTGTATTTTATTGAGTTGGTTTTATATGTGTTATAATATATGTTTTGTGTTTGGAAGCCACCCCAAGTTGTTTTCAGGAGGGGTGGGGCAAAAATTAATTAAATAAATAAATAAATAAATAAAAATAGCCAAAGTAGCACAGGCCAGAGATCAGACTTGCATAGGCACCTGTTAGGCTGTCCAGGCAGCTCAGGAGCAATTGCACGGCCAATGGCCATGGAATGCCACAGGTCACACAGGGCCGTGGTCTTGTGGAAGGTCTAGTTATGTGGGGCGCCGGGCAGGGTGGAGCCCGCGAGTCCTGGGGAAGCACTGTCAGTCATGGTCTAGCAAGCGGCGGATACTAACAGCAAGGAAATAGGGGGCCCACAATCCCTGGAGGATAGGAGGGGGAAGCAGGGGAGCTCCAAGGCCAAGCAATAAGGTCATAGGCCACAACATGGCATGCCAGACGAGCGAGGCATGGGGTGTGGACCCAACCCAGCTGCTGGAACCGAGCACACATACAGGACAACCTACACACAGATCAGGGCTGCGAGGACAACAGGCAGCCAACACAGAGAGGTGGAAGGTGATGACAGCAGGAATGCAGCTGCTGCCCACACTCCCGGGTGCAGGCTGGTCCATGCGACAGGCCCCGTGCAGGGACCGCAGTTGTGCGAAATGAGTCACCCACTGCCTCCCCACCCTGGTCGTCCTGCAGGAGCCGGCCCAGCTGGTCGGGGGGGCAGCCAGAGATGACCCGGGGCTCCCTGACCGGGCACCATGCCACAGTCTATAATGGTTGTGGTAGCAACCCACCCTGGGCACCATTCACCATGGAGCTGGGATGGCTGGGCGCCTGCAAGATGCATCTAGCAGTCTGTGCAGAGTGGTACCACTCGCACACCGACCTCTTGCGCATCCAGACCGCAGAGGTGCACCTGGACACCCGGCTGTGGGTGAGCATGGCCAGGAGCGCCGCTGGAGCCTGTCAAGCACACCACGGGTGCAGATGCTCCCTGGCCAGGCTCAGGGTCCAGAGGGTGCTCCCAGGAGTGGGCAGCTGCACTTTGCGAGGTGGCCGGCGAGCTCCAATGGTGGAGGGAGACCATGGGATTCGCAGATCTGCTCGCTATGCCCATTGCCCAGTGGGTATGGGTCATGGAGCGGGCACATGGGTGGTGGGCCAGGGCGCTGGGTCACTGGGACGAGGCCGCCTGGAGAGTTCACTTTCGGATGGACAGGCACATCCTCCTGCGGCTAGCGGAGTTGTTAACACCCTGACTGGAGCAGAAGCACACCCCCATGTGGGCCCCCATTCCCATGGTCCAGTGGGTGGTCTTCGGGGTCTGAGACCTAGCAAAGCCCGCTGGCTGCCGATCCATCTCACAGCACTTTGGTATTGGGGTGAGCACCACCACTGGGATCCTGTGAGACGTCTGCGAGGCAGTAGAGGGCATGCTCCTGGACCGAGCGATCCAGCTGGTGGACCAGGAGGCCGTGATGACTGATTCCCCAACTACATGGGTGCCGTGGATGGCACCCATATAGAGATCCTCCCCCCCTCCAATTTGGAAGCCTCAGAATATGTCAACCGACACGGGTACCACTCCCTGCAGCTGCAGGCGGTCGTGGACCACCAGGGGCGGTTCATAGACATTTACACGGGCCACTCTGGGTGCAGCCACGATGCCTGGATCATGACAATCTCTCCCTTCTATGCCCAGATATACTGCGGGGACTTCGCGGACATGGGGATGACCCAGATCGACGGGGTGATGATGCCCCCCTGCATCCTGGGGGACCCAGCCTATCCACTCAACCGTTGGCTGATGAATGCATACCCAGTCGCCAGAAACCCTGTGGAGGCACTGTACAATACCCGCCTGTGTGCTAGCAGGACCGTGGTCGAAAGGGCCTTCGGGGACCTCAAGCAGCACTGGAGGTGCCTCGCAGGCTGCCTGGACTACACGGTGGAGACCTCGGACCTGCTTATCAGAGCCTGCTGTGTGCTGCACAACATGTGTGAGACTGATGCGACTGCCCTCGACTACCCCGTGCCCCGGTGCCCTCCTAGGTGACCCCATGCCTCTATGTGAACGCTGAGAACCCGCGGGAGTACCGATATGGAAAGTGCATCCATGCTGCACTGGCTAAGCGGATCATCCGGGAAGCCGAGGTGCGAGGCTGCACACCACCATCCCCACCACCCCGGGGTCTCACCAGCACCCTGGGCACGCCCCTAGATGCCCACCCGCCCCCAGCCCCGGGCCCGAGAAGAGAACAAGGGGTGCAACTGTGGTGCCCGTTAATTTATTGTGCATACCTTCTACAGTTCCCCCACCCCCACCCACCACCCAGTGACATTCTTTCCCCCTCAGGCCACTCTTCCCCTTCCCCCATGACCTGCATGTCTCTGGGGTCTCCCTCTCGGCTGAACTGTGGCCACCGTGGAGCTCTGGGAGCTCCTCCCACCCCGCTGTCCGTGTCCCCGACAGTGTTCTGGGATGCCTTGGCACCGCGGCTGGAGGGGTCATGTGGGCCCCCCCTTTGGGTGTCCGGCTGGTGCCCTCCCCTGGCATTCCCCTGTGCCCTGGCCCCCCCCCACCCTGGACCACATGGGCCATGTCCCTCGACCAGGCTCCCCCGGCCTCTGCTCCCCCCACTTGCCGCGTTGCCTCACCTGGCACCCCTGGCCGCTCCTGGGGCTGCTCACCACCATCCCCCTCACCAGCCTGTCCTGGGTGCCGGGGCGTGCTGTAACCTGTGAGGATATTGGTGGGGGTGGGAGGGGGTAGGTTGAAGGTGTCCTCCGTTGGCCCCCGGACCCTCTTCTGTAGTCTGGGGTGTAAGGGGTTGCTGGGGGCGGCCCTGTGGCCAGTGTGCCCCCCTTCCTCCTTCAGGCCATTCCCTCCGGTCCGTCTCCTGTCGCACCCATGTGCTTACCCTCGATGTCGGTCTCAGAGCCTTCCGAGGCCATTCCCTCGGTGTTACTGGGATCCCCCTGCATCCCCTGGCTGAGGGCAAGCGGTGTGATGGCCTCAGATCCTCCTGGTATGGGGATAGGCTGGGGGCTCTCAGGGCTGGTGCACAAGGGGGGCCTTATACTCCTCGAGGTCCCAGGGCATTCCTTTTGGGGGGGCCTGGAGCCGGTGCCTTCTAGCGGGGCAGTGAGGGGAGGGGGTACATCAACCCATTCCCTGCCCTGGACCACGGCGCTCCCCATGAGGCACGGGGCAACTATAGACCCCTTCATATGGAGGATGCGGTCCAGGGCATCATAGTAGGGGGCGGTCCAGGCTCCGTGGCCAGACCGCTGGTTGTTGTCCTTGATGGCCTGGTACCCCGTCTTGAGCTACTTCACCTTTGAGTGGCACTGGGTCATGGTCTTTTGGTGCACCACCACCTCCATGTCCCGCACGATCTCCTGGTACACATGCTCATTCCTCTGGTTCACCGCTAGCTCTACTTGGTCCTCCAGGATCCCCCAGATCCTGATGAAGTCCTGGGTTTCCCTGTGCCCCCATTGCCCCCCTCAGTGGTACAGCCGTCTCCAATGTGGGTCCTCCTCCTCCTGCTTCTCCTCCTCCTCTGTATGCCCGCCGCCCGTCGCCTCCAGGGGCTCAGGTTCCCAGGCTCGTTTCTGTGTTTGTGGGTCATAAGGGGGGCGGTTGGTTGCCAGGTTGCCTCATCCCTGTGGCCCTCCCCCTTCCCCCCTCCTTCTGGCCTGCCCACCCCCCTTGGTGCCCCTGTGTCACTGCCCCCCCTCGCTCCCCTTACCCATTTCCGGGGTGCCTCTTCCCCCGAGCCGGTTGACGGCTCGGGGTGGCCTGTCCCTGCTGCTGCTGCTACTGCTGCTGTCCCTCCACTGCCTCCATGTGCAGCATGACCACCTCCTCCACCTGTGCCTCCTCCACCTCCTCCTTCCTTGCTCGCTCGCCCTCCGTTCCCCTCTCCCTTATGCCTCGATCCATCCCTCCACATTCCCCTGCTGCCGGGTGCCCTTTAAATCTTCCTCCCCAGCCTGTGTTGTTTCTCGTTGCCTGGCAGTGACACTGTGTGCATTGTCCCCACTGGGAATTGTTTTGATTGCTTCCGGCTGGTGTGTGCCATTCAGTCATTACGTTTTGTTGGTTCCTGGTGGGAATTGCTTTGACCACCATTTCGGAGATGGTCAGGGCCAGAGCTCGGGAAGGGTGGTTAGTTTTGTCCCCTGCTGGGGATTGTCTGTGGTGAACATCTGGCGACAGTCAAACAGACGTTCGGGGCCCTTTGGCCCCGCCATGGGGTTGTGTGTGGTTCACTGTGGTTGACTGTGATCTCGTAACGTCTGAAAACACCCAAAGTTGGGGAGTCTGTAACTTGAAAGTTTTTGCAAGAGATGTGTACCTGGGACATCCACCCCAAGGCAGAAGATTTTTTTTTAATATTAATAATTATCATCCTTTGTAGCAGTAAATATCTCCTCTAAGTTTCTTTTATGGATTTTTGTGTAGCAAGTTTTCCAGTGAAAATTACAAGCCCATGTAAACAATGACACTTAGCTGTAGCCCTGACAAGAACTCTATGATTTGTTTTGTGGGACATGAGGAAGTTTATAATGCTCAGCCATATTTTGTAAAACATTCTCATCATGCAAGAGGAAGCTTTCAATGAGTTAGGCACTTTTTATAAAATATAGACCAATTTTTTTGGTGTCATTGGCCATGGCCAGCTTCAAATTGAGTGTCACTAGTAAATCTCAGAGAATACTCAGACTAGAGTACAGAAAGTTTTAAATCTTGACCCATAGAATTTTTATTTTATTTATTTATTTATTTATTTATTTTGCTGTTCAATTCAGATCTCATGATACCTGAAAGGAAATGCATCTACCTGAAAGGAAATGAAAGAGCCATATTCCTATGAATGGGGAAACCTTTTATTGGAACAACTTCTATTGCGTTAAAGGCATCACCTTGCTTACTTTGTCTGTTGTATAGTTGGGACAAAGGAGAACACTTCCCAGTATGATCACTGTGCTCTTCGGAATATTGGAGAACATATACAAAAAACTCACTCTACACCTTTAGCATAATATTGAGTTTCAGCAGGAAAACTATTACTTTGCTTTGCTGTATTGTAAGGGAAAGTGCAGAAAGGGGCTCTGGGAAGGGAGTGCAGCAAGGGACTCTGGGAAAAGCCACAGTATAGAAAGAGCTTTGCTTGCAGAAAAGTTGCAGACTAAGAAAAGAACTGTGCAGCTGGATAGCCTTGACGGCAGGAAACTGTGATAAGGAATGAACAGGATGAGGCTGGGAAGAAGAACATAACATGCACAGAAAAGATAGTGAAGCAACTAGTGATGTAACCCATAGCCTTGCTTTGACTAGACAAAGGAACAATAGAAATGATGCATGGCAAGTGGAAAAACCCAGCTTTCAACCTGTATTGAGCATGTGTGAAATATGCTTCTGTAGTTTGGTATAAAAGCTTATGAGGGCAGTCCCAAAAGCTAGCTCTCCTTTGTAGAGTCTGCTAACGCGTTAGCACTCAATAAACTGGATTACATTTTACCCTGACTCTATGTACTGCCTCGAATTGGTGAGCCCACCCGAACCCAGTGGATTCAAGGGAAAAATCCACAACAGTATCTTAGCTTATGATTTTCCTTGAATAACCAGGTGTGCACCAGGCCCCCATGTCATTATCATTTTTCGTTTTCATTATTAAAAATGTTGTTTTCGTCATCATTATTAACAACAATGTCATTTTTGTTTTTGTTGTCATTATCGTTTTTGTTATAATTTTTGGTATCATTTTTATATCATTTTTGTTATCGGTATCGATATTTGTTATCGTTATTGATATCGGTACAATTTCAAACTAAGATTTTATTTTTGGTATCAGTAAAATTATTGATTCCTGTGCATAATTAATATTTATCTAAATCTAAGGGAGACAGGGCAAAGGGAAAGGAAAACTATCGATTATCTGATCAATTATCTATATAACTATTATAATCTAATCTATATGTCTGTACTATATATCTATATCTAATCTCTACTACCTATCTCTATATAATTTACAGAGGGAGAAGGGCAGGGAAAGGGAGACTGCTGGGGCCTGCTTGTGCTGCTCATTGGCCAGGGATACATCCTGGCCAGTATCCATCAGATACTGCTGAGCTGCTAACCCCTCCGAAATGTCTGCTCCCTCCTCCCCTCCCTACATTTCCCCTCCAAAACCCAACTGCCACAGCACTAATAATAATAACAACAATGATAATGAGATTGTCATTTTTATTTCTTGTTATCATTTTTGTTATCGTTTTTGGTATCGTTTTTGCTATTGTTTTTTATATCGATATTGTTATCGATATCGATATTGATATCATTACCATTATTGGTATTCTTGGTTGTCATTTTCTTTTTCGATGTCGTTATTCTCGTTATTGCAATAACAAAAAAATGACAATTTTCATTATCGTTATTGTAATAACAAAATTGACATGCACACCCCTAATAACTACAAATTAGCTTCTCAACAATCTGGGTATAACTGAATTTTCAAGGGTACATTGGGTATTTTCAGACATGATGGGAATGCTGCTAACTAGACTGAACCACAGTGGATTTGATGTGGTAGCCGCGATCCCATGCACGTCTATTTGCTCCCGGCCAGATTTGCACCCCAGTGAACACCCGGCCGGGATCAAATTGACCACAGTTCTGGAGGTGAGGCCGGCCTCACCTCCAGAACCATGGTTAGTTTCGCCACGATCCGGGATGGGGCTGGGAATAGTCGTGGGTGACGACTGTTACCCATCCCCATCCCGGAATCAGGTACCAACCACGCGACAGGATCAGGTGCAACAGCCTGATTGTCCGCTGCATCCGCCCATCTCCCCGAGGGCAGGCAGCCGTGGAAGGGCGGGGGGGGGCTGAGCGGGCACATGTCATGCTACACAGACCCGCCACCGCCCCCATTCCCCACTGCAATCAGGCCAGCATGTCTAAAGGACGGCTGGCCTGATCCCGGAACAGATCCCAGTCCAGGTTTCAGTGTGTTGGGCCTGGAGGCCCCAGCATGTCTGAAATTACCCATTGTCTACTAAGGTAAATTTGTGAAGCTTCGTTAGATTTAAAAGAGCTGTTGAACTATACTCCAGCTGAAAATCTGACACATTGAGTCAGGATATAATTGAGTGAACGATTCCTATTTAACCAGTCACTGGGTTGATAGAACTAGGGACCCATGACCCCATCTACTTTCAGTGATCAAATGTTTTCTAAGCATGCAGCCAGAACCCTCACTATCCATTCAATCAATGGAGGAATAAGGAAGATAGAAAAAGTATATTCACTTTCCTGAAAAGGTACCTGAGTCTCATTCCTCCAAGATCTTAAGTATCTATCTATCTATCTATCTATCTATCTATCTATCTATCTATCTATCACAAACTTAAGGGACTTGTGGGGACAGAAACTTCATAGCACTTATCCAGAGCCCCATTCGTACGGGCCTTGCCTTTTTTTTTTTTGTCTATTAATTAATAGACAGAATGAGGGCTCCAAAACAGCTGGGAGCCTTTCCCATCTTTGGGGGAATGTGCAATTGTCAGGTCTGTCACAATTAAGAGGCTGAACCTTCCCTTTCCTGAAGTAAAGTAGCCAAATGGCCAATAGTACAAAGAAACCAATCTTTGTGCTGAGGCCAACAACTTTTCAAGCCATGGTGAGGTAAACCAAAGGCAAAACCCCAGCATGTATCAGACCATAATATGCATATAAACTTTGCATTTTAAAAAGATGTGCAAACATTTATTCTGATACTCATTTGAGCTTCAGAAATAAAACTAATGAGAAGTTTCATTCAGTTATGTTGTTTTTCTTGCCAATTCTTCTGTTTGCCACATCACACCTGCTGTTTGTGCAGGCCACCTGTTCTGCTGAGGGCCTGAAGTAGGATAGGGAGAGGAGAGTCATGGTTTCCCCTCCTCTCTTGCTCTCATCTCCTGATTTTTTCTGGACCCCTTCCTGCTGCTCCACACTAGGATCATCCCCTGTCTTCTGCTGCTGACATCCAGCCCCTCCTGATTCTGGATTTTTTAAACCCTTATACGTTTTCTTGAAAAAACTGACGTTAATTGTGTATTGTGTTTTTTCTACCCCTGCCCTTGCCACTGACATTTCTGGAATGCGTAAACTAACATGAAATGTGATAGGGTCGTTTTTTAACCTCGGGTGAAAAACCTGTGGTTCCAAAAATACCCCATGGCAAAACGTATTGGGGTAGTTTTTTGCTGCAGGGTTTTTTGTTACACACACACACACACACACACACACACACACACACACACACACACACACACACACACACACACACACACACACACACACACACACACACACCAGTTAATAGTAACCAAATTTCCTTTGGGTCTATTGTGTACCTGGGTCCAGGTGACAATGGGTATTTTCAGACATTACAAAATCACGTTCAACCCCAGTCAATTGGCAGTGCTGGCGAATGGTCCCATAACGTCTGTTTGAACCCCACCAGATGTTCACCACAGTGAACCACTGGCGGGAATCAATATAACCATGCTTTTGAAGATGGTCTGGGGACCATCTCCAAAATTGTAGTCAAAGTGATTCCCGCCGGGGGTGAACTCCCGGCGGGAATCACTTCCCCCCCAACAGATGTGACGTTAACACGCTCAACCACGGTAGAATTCACCATGGTTGAGCATGTCAATGTTTCGTCTGTTCCCTGAGTACGGCCCAGAATCAGAGGCCGTGCTTGCTGCCGATTCCGGGCCGTGGTCAATCCCCTGGGGGTGGGCGCCATGGCCGCATTAGCCATTGTGCCCACCCATCTCCGGGAGGGTGGGCTGCTGGGGTAGCATGGGGGGGCGGGGCTGTGCAGCGACACGTAGAGCTGCGTAGCCATGCCCCCTCCCCGATTCCCCCCCGGGATCAGCCGGCACGTCTGTTGACATGCCGGTATTGATCCCGGTGGGAATCAATAGGGTGATTCCGTGACAGGGCGAAATACCACCCCGTCACATCTGCAATCACCCAATGTCCTAAAAGGGCAAAGTTGGAAAGCCACTAACTTGCAAGTTTTTGTGAGAAATGAGCACCTGGGGTAGGAAAATACTCCCAGAACATGTATTCTGGTTAATGCTGGTCCTGGATTTAAAAAAATATTTTGGTGGGTCTTGCCCACAAAATGGTGGCTAACTAGTCTATCTAGACTGCATCATGTTTCCAAAAACATCATGCAGACAATGTCTCATAAGAAGTTGCATGAAACTTAACAGAAGAATCCTACTATCCCATGAAAACCTTAACTTAACCCCAAATATTCAGAGATTGCTCTAAAACCCAAATCAAGAGTTCCAAAGGTATGCAATCTCTGAATATTTGGGGTTAAGTTAAGGTTTTCATGGGATAGTAGGATTCTTCTGTTAAGTTTCATGCAACTTCTTATGAGGCATTGTCTGCTTGATGTTTTTGGAAACATGATGCAGTCTAGATATATATATGGGCAACAAAAATTGCCTGCGCTATTACAGGAAACACTAAGCACACCTTTACGTTACATTACGTTACGATACGTTACGTTATGTTACGTTATGAGATCATGCTCAAACACGGTGAACCACGCTCAATTCCGCAGCAGGGACAAAGAGTACTGAATGTCTGTTCAGCGCCCGCCAGATTATTATTTATTATTAACAAACATTTATATAGCACCAGCAGTGTACCTGGCACATTACAAAGTAATAAAATAGAGATGTTCACCATGCTCAATACCCACATGGGGTCAATTTCAACCATGGGTGATTTCAGACGTTACGAGATCACGCTCAACCAAACTGAACCATGATCAACCCCCCCGTGGGGCCAAAGGGCCCTGAACGTCTGAACGGCGTGCACCAGATGTTCATCA
>QEPC01013643.1:2480788-2500044 GCA_003113815.1 Sphenodon punctatus
TGTGTGTGTGTGTGTGTGTGTGTGTGTGTGTGTGTGTGTGTGTGTGCATGTGCCTGGGAGTGTGCTCATTCTGTGTGTTCCGCTGTGCCTCCGCTGGCTGTGTGCCTGGTGTGTGTGGTACCTGTGTGACTCTTCTCCCTCTCCCCCCTCCCTTCCCGTTTCCCTTGTGTGGGTGTTGTCTTTTGTGCCTTTTGGCTTCGTTTTCCTTCAGGCAGCCATGTCTGTGTCCCACCCCTGCCCAGTGGGTTCTGGGTGTTTTGACCACGTCTGGGAATCGGCGTCACGTCTGTTGCGCTGCCCTGGTCCGTGATCTGGCGGCCCGATTCCCGGCCATGGTCCCGGTCCCGTCACGTCTGTTTGGGGCTTTTATTGGCCCCGGGGAGTGGTTGTTTTGTTCACCCCCACCGGGAACCCACTGTGGTGAACCGGCCGCCCGTAACATCTGAAAACACCTTATTTTTACCCTTATCAGCTTTGAATTCACCACCTTTAGGTTTTACTGATTATAAAAGGAAGCTGCTGCCACTCTGCTTGTCCCTCCCCTTCCCCAGGAAACAACTCCAAAGGTGGGGTCCTGTGGCCAAGCTGCAGGCTGTGTGTTTGTTGCTGGGAGGACAGGGGCTGTGGCGATTGAAGGAAACTTCTGCCACTCTGCTTGTCCATCCCCAGGTAACAACTCCAAGGGGCCCTGAGTTCTACTCACCTGTTGCTGGCCAGTACCGGGGCTCCTGCTCAAGCGCTGCTGCTATATTACTTTGTTATTTTGAGCTGGTGTTACTGTCAAATATGTATGTATGTATGTATGTATCTATCTATCTATCTATCTATCTATATTATTTTCTTAAAAGGCTAAGGCGAAAGCTAATGCCAAAATAAATAAATATTAATTATTATTATTACTTAAGGAAGTCGCCTACAGGAGGGACTTCCCCGAGTTCTGCTCACCTGTTGCTGGCCGGTGTCGGGGCTCCTGCTGAAGCGATGCTCGCTGCTGCTGTTCCCACGGGCTTCCTGCTTGGCACCTGCAGGATGGTAAAGGGCATTGAGAACTTTGGGGGCTAGAGGAGGAATGGACTGAGGCTCCCCCTCCCCCCCTGCCCCCGTCCTTAACACACCTACTTAAGGAAGCCACCTATGGCTGCACTGGAGGCCCTGGCCAGTGGCTGCGAGCTGAAGGGCCATGGCCAAAGGGTGCGGCCCTTAGGGGCCCTTCGTGTACTGCCCAGGGTGCAGGGGTTGGTACTCTGGTCTATGGGTGGGTCTGTAGAGTCCTATTTATGTTAGCTCCTGCTGCTGTGTTCCAGTACTTATTCTGCTTTGCTCGCTCAGGTTTAGAGTGTTTGTTTGTATTTCTTGTTTATTAAGGCTTAAATATAGAATTGAGATCTAAAGCACCTCGAAAGATTCAGTCATTAGCAGAAGAAATAGAACAAGCTGAGGCAGTTTGGGAGGCAAAATGCCATCTTTCTCACAACCAAACTAAGATCACTCATTTTTTTCAATCAGCTAGTGGAAGGGAAGATTCAGTGGGCTCTTGTCTACAACATACCCATAGACCCCAAGACACTCATGCCAGTGCCCAGATACAGAAACCCTTAGATATGGAGGTGACAACTCTTGCAGCCAACTTGGATAAGCAGTTTAAGCTATTGAATGGAAAACTAGATAATTTAAATATTAGACTTGAGATAGACATGGATACACAATACAAAGAAGTAGATGTTTTTTAGTAAGATACTGGGGTTCCAAATTATTAAAAGACCAGAGGGGTCACATTTTCCACTTTGCCTGCAGCTCTCTCAGAGAGCTAGATCTTCCTCTGTGGAACAGAAATCTGGGGGTCAGCCTACTGTAAGAACACAATGGTCACAGGCAGGAAGAAATCAAAAAGCCCAACTGTTACTCTCCCCTAGGGATGGGCGAACGCAGTTCAGAAGTTCGGAGTTTGGAACAAATTCAAATAGTTCAGTTGACTGAACCGACCGTGCGAACTGAACTCGAATTTGAACATTCAGTTTGGATGCGTTCGGTGAGTTTGGAATGGAATTTCCATTGGTTTCAATGGAAAACACATTATCGGCTGTAATGTTTTTGTTTTTTATGCTATGTGGCCAAAATAGGGGTGCCTATACCTCCAATACAAAGCATTATGTGTACCAAATTTCAAAATGATCGGATAAAGGACTCCGATTTTAGAAGCAGTTGAATTACTGTATTTTGCAATATTCTACATATACATTCTTAGCTGTAACTTCTTTGCCTCACATCTAATGTAGGTGAAACATGTCCAGTTTATACCCCTTCCAATATTTCCTATCTTTGCCAGATTTCAGAAGGATTGGAAAAAAATGTCTTGGTGGTATAAGTAATTGACATATAAATGTATGTCTGACTATAACATCTTTGTAGTCCAACCAGTGTACATGAAATTTGTCAGGGCTATATATTACCCTTTCACGATTATCTCTCCCAAATATCAGATTTTTTTTTTAAAGGGTCCCAATTGTATATGCCTGTGCAACATATGTAGAGAAGGGGCCTATGCCTGGGATACTCTTATGTCACTGTGGTATAAGATCGGTTTGTGATGCGAATTGGCCAACAGAAATGTCAACCAAATATCCTCATTCTGTGCTGGGACCATCCCAAAATATCTCCCCCACTTGTTTCTGGGAAGTCAGAAGCATCTGTTTAGGAAAGAGTCAATAGAGATTCTCTTATGTCCTCTGTCTCANGTTATCTAGGGAGGAGTATCAAAAGTCAACTCCTTTTAGTGTGCAAAAAGAAGCCATTAAATACCTAGGAATTAATATCACAAAAAACTGGAAAGAACTATATAAAAAGAATGTTGCACCACTGCTTGAGGAAATAAGATGTAAGGAATATACCTGGAAAAAGTTACAGATCTCATGGATAGGTGGTACAAATTTGGTTAAAATGGTTATATTGCCTAAACTAATGTATACATCATTTGCATTACCTATAAAGCTACCTAAAGAATACTTTGGAGCAGTAAACAAAGTCATCTCATGCATCATTTTGCAACGGAGGAAACCGTGTATTAGGAGGTCAGTGTTATACACCTCAAAGTAGAAGGGAGGGTTGAACATGCCTGATGTTAAATTATATCACTGGTCATCTGTGTTAAGAGGAATCAAAGTGTGGTATCAAGAACAGGGGTTCCAAACTGGATAGAGCTTGAAAAAGAACACTATAAGACAAGAGCCTTTAAGTACTTTTTAACTGATGATCAAAAAATACAATTACAAGTGGGACGGGATCACCCATTTGTATACATGGCATTCCAAACATGGAAGACTAGTTTAAGAAAGCGGAAATAACTAAGGACAAAAACCCTTATACACCCATATTTGGACAATGGACTAAGGGTGTAGATATCCCAACAGAGGTAAAAAATAAATGAGAGACTATAGGATTGAAGTTTGCTCATCACTTGTTCATCGGAGAAGATTTCATGACTAAAGAAACAATAACACAAAGAACTGAAATAGATCCAGGATTTTTGTTGTATGCAAAAGTCAAGAGTAAATTTAACAAGACAGACAAGCAGAAATACAACAGAAAGATAAGCGATCTAGAAAGAGTATTATATGGTGATTCCTCACAAACACATATTATATCAAGGATATATAAGATTCTGCATGGACAGTTTAACTTACCTGATGCTGGATATTCTTCAGCCTGGGAGGATGATCTGCAAACTGCAATAGATAAAGATAAAAGGAATTCAATGTGGGAAGCAATGCAAACAGCATCCAAATCATTAGCAGTTAAGGAACCCCAAATTAAAACAACATATAGAATCTACTTGACTCCACAGAGACTAAACCAAATGAATAAGGTCTATATGAAGGAATGTTGGCAGGGATGTAAAGATACGGGAACGTGGATGCACTGTTGGTGGCAATGTCCACACATAAATGACTTTTGGAAAAAAATATGGCCAATGCTGAGTGACATGGCCAAAAAAGAAAACCCCTTTCCAACCAATAACAGCCTTGCTTGGTATCTTCCCCGATCAGCATATAATAAAAGAAAGAAAAATGGCTTGCCAACAATTAAGACTAGCTGCTATTCATACAATAGTCTGTAACTGGAAATCCAAATCCAAACCATCATTTAATAAATGGATAAATAGACTGTGGTATGTGCTTACAATGGAGTGGATTCAAGCGGACCTACATCAAGATTTAGAGGGCTTCTATGCTGTTTGGAGCAACATATGGACATTGATCCAGCAGTATTCTAAATCCAACGCAACAAAAATGTCAATTTGCTTAACAGAAATATGAAAAGTAAGGTTTGTCACAAAATATAGATAGGACATTGGACAGCTGTAAGGGTTTGTACCCAAATACGGTCCATCTTTCTTTAAGATATTGTGTATATAGCTGTTGTAATGTTATAAAAAATAATAAAAATATAATTTAAAAAACCAAAAAGAAAACAACATAGATATATTTTGTTTACAAGAAACCCATCTACTAGAAAAAGAGGTATATAGGTTCGCGAATAAAAGCATGGGTCTATTGGAAGCCTCATGTGCCAGCAAGAAAAGGTGTGATTTTAAATTGGTGAACACCATAAAGGATACAGAAGGAAGATTTTGGTTAATAAAAGGACAAATGCAAAATGCATGGCTCATTATAGGGTATTTTCAGACGTTACGAGATCACAGTGAACCACGGTGAATACCCACCTGTGGTCACTGTGTCTCGAACGTCTGTTTGGTGGTCACCAGATGTTCGCCATGGTCTATACCCGCAAGGGGTCAATTTGAACCACGCTTCCCGGGCTAGCCGGGGGAATGTCCCGGGAAGCGTGGTCAAAAAGATCCCCAGCGGGGACCAAAAAAAAGTAATGTCTGGCCGCGCGCCACAGCCCGGGATCCCCGGCGGGATCCCAGGCCATGGTACTTCCAACCCGAGGCAGCGGCCGCAATGGCCCCGCCGCCCGCCCGTCTCCCCAGAGGGCGGGCGGCGGGGTGCGTGGAGGGGGCGGGGCCGTGCAGCTGCACGTTGCGCCGCGCGGTCTCGCCCCCTCCCACATTCCCCGCCGGGATCCCCCCGGCACGTCTGCTATGGCGTCACGGGCCGTGGCGATTTCGGCCAGATGCTGCGGCCGCATTGGCCCCACTGCCCGCCCGTCTCCCCAGAGGGCGGGCGGCAGGGATCATGGAGGGGGAGGGGCTGTGTGGCAGCACGTTGCGGCCACACAGATTCCCCGCTGGGATCCCCCAGCACGTCTGCTACGGCATGACGGGGTCATCCCGGCGGGGGATGAATCGATTGTTTTCGGGATGGAGCCAACTGGCCCCGTAACATCTGAAAACACCCTGTATATATTGATGACCTTGTTCCTACCCTTTCTATAGCCAATCCAATGCTACAACATTTACAGGATAGATCACTGTCCTGTTTAATGTACGTGGATGACATTGTCATTTTTTCTCAGACTAGACGAGGGCTTCAGCAAATGCTAACAGCAATGTATACTTACTGTCAAGTAAATGCCCTCTCTGTCAATATAGAAAAGTCTAATGTCATGGCTTTTGGCAGTTCCTGTATTAAATTTAAGTGGTCGCTGGGGGGGCAAGAGTTAGCCACAATACAACAGTACACATATTTTGGAGTAGTATTCACCTCTCGAAATTCCTGGTATCAGAACAACAACAGACAAATTACCAGGGCAAAACAAATTGTAGGAGGCCTCCTTAGATTGTATCATGCAGCCCCTGTGGCATCGATAAAACAGCTGCTAGATATTTTACAGACTAAGGTAATTGCCTCCCTGACATATGGAGGTGAAGTAACTGCCCCTGGATATGTGTGCAATATGGAAATTCCACAGAATCAGTTTCTATGTACAATTCTAGGAGCTCCAAAGGCGACTCCCTTTGCTATGCTTAGACTGGAGACTGGAATGTTGTCCGTATTTGCTCAATTAAATCTTAGATTCCTCACTTTTGGGGATAAAGTGGCAAGAGGAGAAATGGGTTTGGCACTGAGCTGCTATTTTGAGCAGGAGCATCTTCAAGTAATGCCAGCATACCCGTGGATTTCACACTAAAAGAAATTGACTGGCATAATTCCCCTCACAGTGAATGGTACTGGGATTCCAGGGAGCACCGAGATCCCAGACCACAGATTACCTAAGCAAGAACTTAGAGTACATTTTAAAAAGTGGGCCCATGCAAAGGACTTTGAACTTCTTGTTTGTAACAAAGTTTTGTTGTACTATCCAAGGGTTAAACAGAGGCCAGGTTGGAATTGTATCTGCAGCATCTTCAGGACCCTAGGCTTAGGAGAATGACGATGCTATTCCGCTTTAATCTGTTCGAGACAGCAGGGGTTAGGGGGGAGAAGAGAACGAGTCCCTAAAGAGGAAAGAACATTCAGGAGATGTGCAGATGTGATAGAGAGCCTCCCCCATCTCCTATTGCAGTGCCCACAATATGCTGAGCATAGGGAACTGTGGTTGAGTTCTGTGATAACCCTGGAAATAGCTTCCCCAGAAGAGACTTATGAACTGCTAATAGCTTCTACGGATATGTCAACAAGTGGCTATGTTTCTCCTAGTGCTAGGTTGAGAGGGCAGAGTTGCTTGAGAAGGGTCAGCTCCCTGCCCTTTTGAAAAGCAGAGTTTTATTTATTTATTTATTTATTTATTTATTTATTATGTGTATTTTGTGAGGTGTTATGTTGATGTATATTTTATATAGCAAATTTGCTGAAATAAATCTTGATTTGATTTGATTTGATTTAATTGCCTCAATACACTCACAATTTTACTTTAAAAAACAAATAAAAAAAGCTTCTGAATTAAACACTAAACAAGAAAAGAAATAGCATTTTTTGTCATGTAACTTTGGATTGCGGTATGGATAAAAACCAACAACAAATAAAATAACAGCAGCAAATAAAATTATGACAGTCTGCATTGCCATAAGGGAAGATGGGAGCTGAAAAGTGTAGCTTCATTTTCAAAGAGAGTGTGAGAATTTCTTATGTATATAAAGCATAATTAACATGTCCTGAGCAATCTTAATCACTATATTTCACACAGCAGATTTCTATCTTTTATCAAATCATGCCCTATTTCTACAGGTTCAGTCGCTACATCAGAAAATACCTTCTTAACTTGGCATTTCAACTTCTGCCCATAAGAGTGCCCAGCAAGTAGAGCCCGCTTGAGACCAACATCGAGGGATACCTCCCATGGTGTAGTCACAAATGGACACAATTCAGGCATGCTGAGACTCCACATGGTGTTGCTTTAATGCTAATATCTTGATGTAAACCCCTAAGGAAATTAAAACAAAAAAAAAAAAAAAAAGTCTAGCTGGTTGCAAATGTGATTTTCCTGCACCTCTATTCTAACCTCCAGACATTGTAGTTTTGTTCAAGGTTAAAAGTCTCCACTACAGCAACATCATCTTCTCTGGGTCTATCAAATCCTTTTATTTGGATTTAAAATTCTACTACTCTGCTCATTTCTGTGACTCGTCATTTCAGACATGTCACCCCTCTCACAGAGTCCCTCTACTAGCTCCCCTTCTTATCCTTCCCCACATCAATCACAACAAATTTGTTTTGACTCTTAATGCTCCTCATGGCCTATTTCTATTTATTTTATTTATTAAAAAATCTACCCCACCTAAAACTTAGGACGACTTGTTGTCTCTTGTATGTAGCTACTCTCACCTTTGCATTGCTACTGATGCCAACATTTATAATCCAGGTGTTGCTTGTAGAGAGTCCATTTGTGCTTTAAAGTCTCAGGGCTAGAAGCATCCGAAGGGCAATCTAATCTAACCCCCTGCTCCAAAACAGGATGAATTCTACTTACAACATCACACACAGGGTGATTTCAGACGTGACGAGATCACGCTGAACCACACTGAACCACGGTGAACCCCGCGGCGGGGCGAAAGGGCCCTGAACGTCTGTTCAGCGCGCGCCAGATGTTGGCCACGCTGAATCTGCACATGGGGTCAATTTGAACCACGCTTCCCGGGCTAGCCGGGGGAAGGTCCCGGGAAGCGTGGTCAAATGGACCGCGGGCCGTGGCCAACAAAAAGTAACGTCTGGCCGCGTGCCACGGCCCGGGATCCCCGGCGGGATCCCGGGCCGTGGCACGATCGGCCAGACGCGGCGGCCGCATTGGCCCCGCCGCCCGCCCGTCTCCTCGGAGGGCGGGCGGCGGGGTGCGTGGAGGGGTCGGGGCCGTCCGGCCGCACGTTGCGCCGCGCGGCCCCGGCCCCTCCCACTTTCCCCGCCGGGATCCCCCCGGCACGTCTGTTGGGCCGTGCAGGGGTGACCCTGGCGGGGAACGAAGACGTTGGTTACGGTACGGGGCCAAAGGGCCCCGTACCGTCTGAAAATACCCAATGATGCTTGCCGAGTGGAATTTTGAAAACATTCAAAAGAAGGAGATTCTGGGTATTTTCGGAGATTACGAGATCACAGTCAACCACAGTGAACTTCGGTCAATCCCGCGGCGCGGCCAAAGCGCCCTGAACGTCTGTTTCATGGGCGCCAGATGTTCACCACAGTCAATCCCCAGCAGGGGTCAAAATTAACCACCCTTCCAGAGCTCCAGACTGAACCATCTCTGAAAGCGTGGTCAAAGCGATTCCCAATGGGAAACAAAAAAAAGTAACATCTGAATGGCAACCACCAGCTGGAACTAAGCAAAATGATTCCCAGCCAGGGACAAAGCATGCAGCGTTGCAGCCAGGCAACCAGCAACAACACAGGCCATGGAGGGAGATTTAAAGGGCACACAGCAGCAGGGGGACGTGGCGGGATGGAGCGAGGCGGAACGGAGAGGAGAGCGGTGGGAGAGAGAACAAGGGAGGAGGAGGAGGAGGAGGCAGTGGCACAGGCTGAGGAGGAGGTGGTCGTGCAGCACCTGGAGGCAGTGGAGGGACAGCAGCAGCAGCATCAGCATCCAGGACAGGCTGACCCGGCACCTGCAGCTGGCCCGGGGGACGAGGCACCCTGGAAACGGGTAAGGGGACTGAAGGGGGGGCAGCAGCACAGGGGCACCAAGGCGGGTGGGCAGTCTGGCGGGGGGAGGAAAGGGGGAGGGACTCAGGGCTGCGACAATCTGGTAACACCACCCTTTTAAGACCCACAGACATGGAAACGGGCCCACGAGTCCAAGCCCCCCGAGGAGAGGGCCAGAGGGCAGGCAGAGGAACAGGAGCAGGAGGAGTAGGAGGAGGGGGAAGACCGTGATTCAGAGGGCGCCCATGGGAGACAGTCATACTATCGAGGGGGTCAATGGGGGCACAGGGAAACCCAGGACTTTATAAAGATCTGGGGGACCCTGGAGCACCAGCTGGAGCTGGCAGTCAACCAATGTAATGAAAACATCTTCAATGAGATCATGCGGGAAATGGAGGCAGTAGGCCATCACAGGACAGTGGCCCAGTGCCAGTCGAAGGCCAAGGAGCTGAAGAGGTGGTACAAAGCCATTAAAGACAACAACAGGCGGGCCGAGCCTGGGCCCGGAACACCCCCTACTATGACACCCTTGACCGCATCCTACACATGAAGGGGTCCATAGTGGCCCCGTGCCTCGTGGTGAGTGCAGTGGTCCAGGCAGGGAATGGGCCATGGTACCCCCTCCCCTCCCCTAGTGAATACACTGGCTCCAGGAGTCCTGCCCCCCAAGAGGAACACCCCAGGACCTCAGGGACCAGCAGGACCACCTCGCACACCAGCCCCGGGAGGCCCCAGTTGATTACCATAGCTGGAGCATCTGAGGCCAGCACCCTGATCACAGTCAGCCAGTGGATGCAGGGCGACCTCAGCCACACTGAGAGGCTGGCCTCGGAGGTCTCCGAGACCGAAATAGAGGGTAAGCAGGCAGGTGGGATGGGACACTGGTCGGGGGGAAGGCCCGAGGGGTGGGGAAGGGGGCACATGGGCCATGGGTCCGCCCGCAGCAACCTACAGACCCTGAAGAAGAGGGCCAGGGGTTGCCGGGGGACACAGACTGCTGTCCCCCACCCACCCCTCCCCATTCCCGCACAGATCACGGCATGCCCCGGCACCTGCGACAGCCTGGCGAGGGAGGGTGGGGAAACTGGACCCTGGGTTGGGGGCGGCTGCAGGGGGCAGTCGGGGGAGGGCACCACCTGCCCTTCCAAAGGGTGGGAGCCGCAGGGCCCCCTATCCATGGCACAGGAAGACAGGAGGGTGGCTGGGGTGGCTAACCATCTCCTACCGTGCACCCCAACAGGGTGACCCAGCGGGGACCAGCAAGGCAGACCTGTGCCCCTGGCCCAATGGATGAGGGAGCACCTGGCATGGCTGCAGTGCCATAGGGAGGAACAGGTGGAGGACATAGTCTGCTCCACTACAGAGCAGGGGAAGCAGATGATCGAGGCCATCAACCGCATGGAGGTGGCCACTGAAAGGGCCGTACAGCAGGCGGAGGCCAGGAACCAGAGTCTGCAGGCAGAGGTGTGTCTCAAATGGAAGTGGGAGCACAAGGAGCACAGCAGACAGGTGGAGGTGTTCAGGTGGCTGGAACAGGCCATACACCAGATGGTCAAGGAGTACTCAGCCAAGATGGACCGGTAACATGACATTGGCAACTCGCTGCTCCTACACGCGGGTACTATGAGTGCCTATGTGATGGCAGCTACCCCGCGGGGAAACCTGCCTGCTCCAGCCCCGATGCTAGGCCCCTCGGCGATGCTAGGCCCCTCGCTGATGCACTCACTGGGGCGGCACTCACTGGGGCCGGCTTCCACCTACCAGTCCCTGTAGGCCTCTGGAGGGAGCTACCATCCAGGGGCACCCCCAGCCCCGGATCCACCCACCCTCCCACCACTGCCTGACCCTCAGGACATCGAGGCCTCTCAGGACACTATTGGGGACACAGACAGTGGGGGGAGGGGAGCTCCCAGAGCTCCACAGTGCCCATAGGGCAGCCACGAGGGAGGCCCAGGAGATGGGGGAAAGGGGGAGAAGCATGAGGTCAGGAGGGCACCGGGGCATGGGGTTGTCGAGGGCAGCCCCCTTGGTCTTGCACATGTTGTGCAGCACAGAGCAGGCACCGATCAGGAGTTCTCTACTGTGTAGTTTANAAGGGGGAGGGTGTCCTGAGGGGGGAATCACTGGGAGGTGGGGAGTGAGTGAGGTGGCGGGAGCACTGGTAGATGGGTGACACCATAAAAGCACGGGCACCACAGTCACCTCTGTGTGTCTGTTTGTGGGCCCGGGGTCATAGGTGTGTGGAGGCACAGCCAGGGTGCTGCTGGGGGCCCCGGAGTGGTGGGGGGAGTGCGCTGCCTCAGTCCTGCTGATACGCCTTGCCAGGCCGGCACAGATGCGCATTGCGTATTGGTACTCCTGCTGGTTCTCTGCGTTCACCTAGAGAAGCATGAGGTCAGGAGGGCACCGGGGCATGGGGTTGTCGAGGGCAGCCCCCTTGGTCTTGCACATGTTGTGCAGCACAGAGCAGGCACCGATCAGGAGTTCTCTACTGTGTAGTTTAGGCAGCCCGCAAGGCTTCTCCAGTGCTGCTTGAGGCCCCTGAAGGTCCTCTCGACCACGGTTCTGCTTGCACACAGGCGAGTATTGAGGGGTGCCTCCGCAGGGTTCCTGGCGACCGGGTATGCCTTCATCAGCCAGCAGGTAAGTGGGTAGGCTGGGTCTCCCAGGATGAAGGGGCATCATCACCCCCTCAATCTGGGTCATCCCCATGTCCGCAAAGTCCCCACGGTACATCCGGGCATAGAAGGGAGAGATGGCCGTGATCCGGGCATCGTGGCTGAGACCAGAGTGGCCCGTGTAAATGTCTATGAGCCGACCCTGGTGGTCCACGACCGCCTGCAGCTGCAGGGAATGGTACCTGTGTCGGTTGACATATTTGAAGGCCTCTCCAGTGGATGGGCGCAGGATCTCTATGTGGGTGCCATCCACAGCGCCCATGCAGTTGGGGAATCCCCCAGCTGCGAATCCAGCCATTATGGCCTCCTGGTCCACCAGCTGGATCACTCGGTCCAGCAGCACGCCCTCCACCGCCTTGCAGACGTCCTGCAGGATCCCAGTGACCATGCTCACCCCGATGCTGAAGTGCTGTGAGATGGAGCAGCAGGAGTTGGGTGTTGCAAGGGCCCAGACCCCGATGGCCACCTGCTGGACCATGGGTATGGGGGCCCGCATGGGGGTGGCCTGCCACTCCATCCAGGGTGTTAACAGCTCTACGAGTCACAGGAGAATGCGCATGTCCATCCGAAAGTGCGATCTCCAGATGGCCTCGTCCCATTGGGCTAGTGCCCTGGCCCACCACCCCTGTGCCCGCTCTGTGACCCATACCCACAAGTCAATGGGCATTGAGAGCAGGACAGCGTGCCCCATGGTCTCCCTTTGCCACTGGAGTCAGATGGCCGCCTCGTGGAGCATAGCAGCCCGGCCCCGGGCACGGAGCAGGGACTGTTGGGCCGCCCCGGACACCTGCTGGGCCCTGAGGCAGGCCAGGGAGTGCCTGTGCCTGTGGTGGGCTCTCCGGTCTCTGGCAGTGCTCCTGACCATGTACACACGCATCCTGACAGCCAGGTGCACCTCTGCAGTCTGGATGCACAGGAGGTCTGTCTGCGAGTGGTACCACTCCGCGCATACAGCTAGGTGCATCCTGCAGGTGCCCAACCAGCCCAGCTCCATGGTGACTGGTGCCCCAGGTGGGTTGGGGCCGCACCTGTTGTAGGCTTGGACTGATGTTGCCCCGCCCCCGATCACACCCTGTCCATTGAGCTTGGGGGCCCGGGTCACCCTGGCTGGCCCCCAGACTGGTAGGTCCGGCTCCTGCAGGGTGAGTGGACTGGGGAGGCCGCAGGAGGCCCAATGTGTGCACATGCCTTCCCATCAGGGGGCATGGCACTTTGTCCTGCCTTCGGCCAGGCGTATGGGCAGCAGTTGCATTCCTGCTGTCATCACCCCCCACCTCCCGGTGTCAGCTTCCTGTTGTCCTCAGGGCCCTGAGTAGTGTGTAGGCTGTTCTGTCTGTGTACTCTGTGTCAGCATCTGGGCTGGGTCCGCACCACATGCCTCGCTCTGTAGCAGTACAATGTTGCGACCTGTGCCCTTATCGCTTGGCCTTGGAGCTCCCCTGCTTCCCCTCCCATCCCTCCAGGGATTGTGGGGCCCTCCTTTCCTTGCACTTTGTATCCACAGCTTTCTGGAACATGGCTGGCCGCTCTTCCCCAGGGCTCCTGGGTTGCAGTGCTCCCAGGACCCCCATAGCTGGACCTTCCACAAAACCATGACCCTGTGTGACCTGTGGCATTCCCTGGCCATGCAATTGCTTTTGAGCTGCCCAGACAGCCTTACAGGTGCCTACGAGACTATGAGCTCTGGGCTGTAGTACTATAGCTATGTGTTGAGCGCCCATGACTGCAAGCTGCATGCTGAGTTGCTAGGCCTCTGTCCCTTTCCCAACAGGCACATCCTGGAGATCAGGTGCTCGCATGTGGGGTGGTCGGCGGTGGACACCGTGTCCACCCTCTCTGTGTGCAGCCTGGCTGCCTACATGGCCTGTCTGGCGGAGGGGGACCCTGCCTTGACTGTGTCCTTCTTTGGCTGTGTTCATGGGACCCGTGGTTACCAGAGGTCCTGCGGGGCGATCTATCACCACCTGTTGGAGCTGGGTCACCTTCCATGGCCCTCACCTGCTATGGCTTGTCAGAGCCCTCTGAAGCGGAGGTGTCGGTGTTGGCTGGTGTGTGGTCCCGATCTGATGTGCAGGTGGGGCTCGGTGATCAGGATCCCTTCAAGGCATACTACCTCATTGCCCACCACGACTGTGCTGGGGTACCATCAGGGCATGCTTCAGTGGCATCCCCTTTGTGCACCTGGCAGGCCACCTGGCCCTGGGCCCCTTCGTGACCCCCTGCAGCTGGCTTTGAGGCCCCCCTTTTCTTCTGGGCCCTGGATGCTGGCCCGGCTATGGGCTCCCACCTCCGCCCCCTTGCCACGAGTCACTGCCCACTCCCTACATGATGTCATCTCCTGTGGCTGTTTCCTGAATGCTGAGGTGGCTCCTGGCGCCCCGGGTGCTTCTGTCCTTCCTGGTCCAGCCTCGTTCCCTCCTGTGCCCATGCCCCCCACTCCCTTGGGTGCCTCTGCGAATGAGGGGTGCTGGGGCCCCCGGACTGCACCTCCCGACATCCTCTGGGGGGGGGGCTGGCTTGTGGAAAGGCTGCTCTGCTCTTTGGCCCCAGATCGCCTGCCTCCCATCCATCGCATCCTGGCTGGCGCATGGGCTCCCTGACAGCCTCCTGGATCATTCCCAGGGCGTTACCTGGACCGTGTGGCCTCCCCCTGCGCCTGTGCTGTGCCCCTGTGGGGTCCCCCTGTTCTGGGACTGGCAGTGTAGCTGTGGGGGTGCCCGTGCAGCCTGTGCTGTTGTGGGGGTCTATTTGCTGTTCCTCGTGTCCTGCCCTGGCCCCTGGCCCGGTTCCCCCCTCCCCCTGTCCCCCTCCCTCCCCTCTGTGCCCATTGTGCCAAGTGTGTTTTCTGTCCCGATGTGTTCCCCCTTCCCTTCCTGTCCCATGCAGGTGTGTGTGCGCCCGGGCATGTGTTTTGTGCTGTGTGTTCCACTGTGTCCTCGTTTTCCCTGTGTCTGTTCTGTGTGCTGTCTCAGTGGCTCTTCTCTCTCTTCCCCCTCCCTTCCCATTTCCCTTGTGTGGGCATTCCCATTAGGTGCTTTTGGATTCGTTTGCCCTCAGCCGGCCATGTCTGTGTCCCGCCCCTCCCCGGTGCCTTCTGGGTGTTTTGACCACGGCTGGGAATCGGCATCATGTCTGTTGCACTGTCCCGGCCCAGTTCCCGGGCCAATACCCTGCCATGGTCCCGCACCCGTCACATCTGTTTGGGGCCTTTCTTGACCGCGGGGGGTGGTTAGATGGGTCACCACCACTGGGAATCCACTGTGGTGATTTGGGTGCCCATAACATCTGAAATCACCCTCTGTAATGCTGCCTTTATGGAGGAGCTCCATGTAAACACCCTCAATGCTACTGTTTTGTCCTCCTGTAATATTTGGAATTCCTGGGATGCCTATAAAAATCAAATTAGTGGCTGGTAGGATGTTGTGTTCACTGTCAATTCTAGGATTTTCCTTTTGTGATGTGTTTTACAATGCCATCATTACCATAATCACTCAGTTTTGCATCATAGTGATTATTTATAAAAATAGCGCTAAACAAATCAGTAACTATAAAGAAAGGAAAGCTCAGAAATCCCTATGAGATTTCAACAGATCCAGACCACAGCTTAACATCATAAGTCCTTTTCAGTAAGAATGTTTGCAGATATCTTACGACTTTTTGAATTTTCTTAAAGTTTTCACAGTCTCTAAGAGCGCTGGCTGATCATAGTGGGTGTGAACAGCTGGATGGCCCACACCACTTCTGCCCAAGCCAGCCCGCTTCACCCCCACGTTGGCCAGTCTGTGTAAAGGGCACTCACCAGATGTGTAAGCAGAGCAGGCTGTGGCTGCTTCAGGGCAGTCCAGCTTCAGCACTACTGAAGATCCCAGAGCGCACTGCATGGAGCAGGCCATCCAAACCCAGGGCAATGGATAAACATGGAGGTGCTGTCCATATCCATGCTGTACAGATTTGCCATGAACTTTCTGCACTCAGATCTGGTGGGCGCAAAACAGGTAGAAGATACCATAATGTAGCCTCTGTTATATTTAGAGATGCTCACTACCTTACTTCTTGCCATTGGTCATTTGTCAGGACTGTAGAGACATTTGTTATGAAGAACCAGTCTAGCTCTTTCATGTCTCCATGGGGTTTCTGGTGAGCAGGGGTGGAAAGGGTAGAAGAAAGGACAACAATCATGCAGGGGAAAGGACTGACTACAAAGGATTCTCTTTGGAATGAAGCTTTCAGCTTTTCTCTCCTGAAGCTGGACACATTGCATCAAGGGATATCATCCATCAAACAGCTGGTGTCAGGAGACTATTGAGTAGCCACAAGCACACAGTGAGGTAAATGTCTGTTCAACCAGATACATGCCCAGAATGCTGTAATCGATTTCAAAATGTGATGGATTTACATGTATTTATTGTTATGTCAAGTAGGGATGTGCAGAAGGCACCCCATTCATTTTTGTTCTAGTTTTCATTTTTGTTTTTAAAAACTCCTTCGTATTCAGGGGTTTCATAAACAGTCCATTTGTTTTCTTTTTTTAATTCATTTTAAAAATATAAAATAATACATAAATAAAAACATCACTGTACATGTACAAATGGCCACAAGGGTTGTTCTTTGCATGTGTGGCCTTTTTCCAAAATGGCGACGCCATTGCTGGCATCATTTTTGAAAAGGGCGCGCATGCACAGAATGGTCCGGCGGCCATTTGTACATGCACAAAATGGCCCATGGGCTGTTCTGCACTTGTGCACCCCTTTCCATAATGGTGCCAGTAGTATCGGCACCATTTTGGAAAGGGCAGCCTGTCTGCACATCCACGGGTACCATTGGCAGCATTTTGGAAAGGGCAGCCAGTCTGCACATCTGCAGAATGGCTGCCCTTTTGGAAAAGGGCACCATTTTGGAAAAGGGTACACATGTGTAGAATGACCCTGGTCGCTATTTTGTGTATTCACGGTAAAAAAATAATAATAATGTATTTTTAATTTTTTATTTTTAGAATGAAAATCGATCAAAACAAATTACAATTGTTTGCTTATTCATCTGTTTTCATATCTTTAGTTACTAAACGAATGGGACTACCTTTGTTTTTGTAACTAATGGAAAACGTTATGGATGCACACCTCCAATGTCAAGTAACACCCAGGAATCCTCCTAATTATCTTTGAATTTATTTTTTGTGGTGTGGCTTTCCCTAAAAACAGTTCCAGTGAGTATGGGCAGCTTTCCTATGTATAGATGAATCCTGGCTGAAGAAGTACTTCCTTAGACTCTCAACATGTCTTCAACAATCCTTCTCCACCCTCCTTTCTTGATAAATGTTAACTTGGTACATGTAAACTATGATTACTACTAAGTACTATTGTTAATTGATGATAATGTCCAGGCGGAATATCCCAGCTACAATAGCACATGTGAGAAAAAGAATGCAGTAGACAGAAATTTCAAATACAGCTTGGGACAATAAGGTTCACATCCTAGACAAAGATGAAAACAAATCCCCCCCAAAGCTCCTGGAACAGTGTGAGCTGAAGCAGACCTTCTTGAAAGCAAAGCAATCTTGCTGGGATTTTTTTAAAATAGTGCTTTGACTTTGCCAACCTTAAAAGCCTGAAGTAATGAATCGATTTTAAAGGGGCTTTATTGGGATTCACATATTGTAGGTAAGTTCTGATATGAGAAACAGTGAAGAATTTATTTCCAAAATAACAGGAGAAAAACATAGCAATCCTAGGAAGATGGTCGGAGACATCATCTCCTATTAAAATTCAGAGGCATTTCTATTGTCCACGAATATCACCACTTCATGTATTTGTCTATCATTTGGATTTAGCCCCATGGATTTGATGTTCAGATTTATTTCCAGTGAAGGAATGTTTGATTGCTGCATCCACAATCCTGTACTTCCCTTTCTTCTCTAGGGCCCCTAATTCCTCTGTGCTGTATAAAAAAACATGTTTTTCATTTTTCAGCCACTTACCATCACCATTCTTCTTTCCTGTCTACTGGACTCAGGTTGTTCTTCCAAACCTCAAGTCCACAGAGGGTAAGGTGCTTGAACGAATGAGTTGTGATGTGTTAGTTAAGAGCTGTCTTTTTTGTTTGCATTACATAAGGGCCCATATTAAAATCAAGCTAGCATTACAAATTCCCTATGATTATAGTGACAGGCGAACTTAAAGAGAATTAAAATGAGATTTTGATCCTATTTGGGGTTAATTTCCAATATTTGTTCACAGGTGTTATGGGAGAAGACAGAAGATAATTCTTTATTAGAGCAGACAAAGGCATAATGAAAACTAATGGGAAGAAATTGAAACTAGACAAACTTTGGTCCTTTTCAAATGGGAGCAAGTGTGTGCGGGGATGGGGGGTGGCGTGGTAGGTTTGTGGTTTATGGGGGTGCATTCCCACAGACCCCCAACCCACCCCACCTCTACCCATCTCCACACACAGAGTATTCAGCATTGGCGTCTGTTGCTCTGTGCATGTGTGATGGGTGAAATGGGTGGAGTGAGGGAATGTGCACCAACCCTCACCAACCAGCCACAACATTCCCATGGATGCCCACCTATCCCCCCCAAACCCACCGTGGCATTCAAATGGACACTAGGGATGTGCAAACAGAACGTGGTTCGGATGTTCAGCCATTCGGTCAGAAAACAGAGTTCGGGTTCGGGTGTTCGGTTCGGCAGAGATCAGTTCGGCTGAACATTCAGAAAATTGGTATCGGTACCGATACTGATTTCGAAGATTTTATTTTCGGTATCGTTTGGCCCTGAGACACTTAAGTTTGTTATTTTTATGTCTTGTTATATTGTTAATGTTTGTTTTTTAAAAAGTTATTATAAAAGCTGTTACCAGCTGAGTTTGAACTTTCCAATCTTTTATCCCTCTGTGCTGCTTCTGGCAGGTGGCAGAATCTCATTGTATCTTTGTATATACAGCTTATCAGATCCCTACCTGACAACAGCAGCACATGTAGCATGGAAGACTCAAGATGTGTCAGCAGGCTCTCAACTTGCAGACAGCCCCCCAGGAGGACTGCTGGGGATCACATCAATAATAAGGAAAATTGGTGGCCCTGGAGGAACATCATGTCTCCAAAAATCAGGCCTGTGTAGTTTGGGGTGTGGTGATGGGCTCTGGCTGCTGCTGCTGCATGCTGCTACTCCACTAGCATGGCCCCTACCACCTCTGTCATGTGCCCCATTGCCCGCATAATGAGCAGCAGACCGGACTCTCCTACTTCCCTTCCCAATGTCTTCCAACCCAAAGAATGCACACAAAGATTTTTTTTATATATATATAATTTTAATTCACATTTTTATCTAACATTATATATATCTATCTTCACTAAATCTAACTGCTATTAACTATTCTAAAACTTATCAAACTATATTGAATAGCTAATAACTACAAAGGCCTAGTCCTACAAACACAGTATAAAACTGAATCACTACACACTATATCTATCTCTATAACTAAGCTAACTCCTACATCTATCTATCTATCTATCTATCTATCTATCTATCTATCTATCTATCTATCT
>QEPC01013643.1:2505769-2545269 GCA_003113815.1 Sphenodon punctatus
GGCGGGGCCAGTGCCAATCGCGTGGTGAACATGATTCCCCGCCATGATGAAGGGACCCATCTCGTCTGGACAGCAACCATGGCCCGGAATCCCCGGCGGGATTCTAGGTCGTGGTCAATTTGGGCGGGTGTTGCGGCCGCATTGGCCGCGGCGCCCGTCCATCTCCCCAGAGGGCGGGCGGTGGGGGAGCATGGGGGGGCGGGGCCATGCGGCCGCACGTTGCACAGCGCAGCCCCGTCTCCTCCACAATTCCCTGCTGGGATCAGCCGGCACGTCTGTTGGACGTGACGGGCTGATTCCGGCGGGGAATCAGAAGAGTGAGTCCGGGACGGGGTGAATGCCGCCCCATCTCGTCTGAAATCACCCAGTTATCCACCGAAATGAGCAAACCTATCAAATGCAAATGATCCAACCAAAAGCAAACAAATTGGATATAGAATGGTATCCAACTCAACTTTGTTTGTTTAACCATTTTCAACCTATTGTGTTGTTCGTTTCATTCAGTCCACTTATTTTGGTTGTTTGTTTGTCCATTTCCAATTTTTACCCTGTCCCTTCTCATTGTTACTTGTAGAAATGACCGGGGGGGGAGGGGAATTAATAAAACCAGAAGAGACCAAAGTTTGAAATGAAGGAAATGGAAAATGAATGAAAATGAATGTAAATAACCAAAATAAAAGAAATTGTGAAAACTTGGTTGATCAAACATTGTGACAAATGTTGTTCAGGTTGACTATAGCCTACCGAAAACTACACAAAAAAAAAGAAATGTTAAAACTTTTCTTGCTACCCATTTCAACTCTAGTCATTTTGCAATATTGGGGATTTAGAACAGAGGCTGATAAGCATAGCCCCACCAGAATTCTTGCCCCATTTGTTCCTGCTCATGAACTGTGTGATGTGTGATCTAGTGGCTAGGGGTCAAATAAAGTATTCCAGTACCACACTAAGTACTACATATGATACATGTAGAGCTCGTTCAGTTCTCTGCACCAGTGCATCTGATGCATGTAATGGACAGTCAGCTAGGGCCTCATCGTATGGGAAGCTAACACTGACTTAATTTAGCCCTTGATGGGCTCAGCATGCTTAAAGGACCTCATCTCTTTGTCCCTGCTCAAAACCTCTGTCTAGCACCAGCTTTTGAGCTGCCTGTTTGAGAACAATGTGGGCTGTTCTAGTCAACTCCAAAACCACAGTGTCTGTGGCTGACCATCTTTCACTGGTCTCTGAGTCCCTGACAGCCAAAATTGTAATCACCAGCTGCCACTGTTTTACAACAACTACACATATAATGTCTTTTATGCTGTTCTGCTGAGAGTTTACAGTTTAGAATGTTTCAGCTGTCGTTCATACACTGCCTTTATATTAATGACAGCACTTTCCCATTAGATGGATATGTGGTGTTATAAAGAGAGGCAAGAAACTCACAATAATTCATGGGACATTTCCAACAGGATAGCTGTTTAAATTTTAAACATCCCAGAAGGGGAACTTGAAGGAGGGCAGTAATCACTAGACCATAATTTCTTCAACCTGAATATATCTCCCTGTTGGTTGAAACCAGATAACTGAACATTATATCTGATATATTTGATTTGGAACAATCATAAATCTTTCAGCTTGCAGTTTAAGACAAACTTGAGAGTTGTTTTGCAGGCAAACATATCATGTATAGAACTGCAACTGGACACCAGCTGGTGCCCAAACGTGACCCAATGGGATACCTGACACCCTGGGTCCCAGACTGACTCACCGCATTGGCCAGGATGCTGCTCCTCTGAACTCCTGTCTGCTCCCTGCTTTTCCCCAGTCCACACATTCAGTCTGCATTCCACTCCCCAAATGGGTCCCCTGTTCTCAAGAGTTAAAAATGAGTACAAGTTAAACAGGCCACAGTGGAGTTGGGAGCTTAAGGTTGTGTTGAGGATGGGAGAAGGAAGGGGAGGGTCCAGCTCATGGATCTATGCCCATGGATCCAGCCCCTACCCTGAAACACTGAAATAAGAATTAGGAGTACGCACTGGAGATGACATCATAGACTCAAGAATGGAGATGGATCTGTGGCATAAATCCATGACCTGGACCCTCCGATTCCTTCTCCAATCCTCAGCAGAACCTTAAGCTCCCAACTCCACTCAGGCCTGTGGAGCTTGTACTCATTTTTAAAGTGGCCAATCAAAGGGAAAAGGTTCCCTGATACTGCACTATAACTCCACCAGTGAAGACAAAATGAAGCCCATACTAGTGCTGAAACAAGTACCAAGTTTAGTACTTGGAATAATAACTGCATTTTTAGGTACCAAACCGGGTACTTCAATACCAATTTTTCGATTACTTATCGATATATTGGGTCAGAAAACAAAAACATTGGGAGAGAAATTTTTAAAAAATCAGGACCAGAAATTGATTTTCCGGGACTGGAAGTTGAATTTTGGGACATTAAAAAAAAAAGAAAAAAAAAAGACATCTGAAGTAAAAATATCGGATCCAGAAGTCAGTATTCCGGGAGTGGAAGTCGACATTCTGCGACACTGGGTAACTGAATCCTGTCATAATTGGGTACCGATTGTTGCTGGGTTGATTTGGGTACCTGAAATTTGCTGGGTATACCAGTTTTTGTTGGCACTCATTTCAGCTCTAGTCCATAGTCATCTAGGTAATTATTAGGGTTGTACCGAATAGTACTTCTTTGTATTCAGGCCAAATACTGAAGTTTGGAGTAATTGGCCCGAATACTCAGCGACCCTTGGACGTAGTTTCTAAAGTTTCAGAAAACGGACTCGGAATTCTGGACTTCAGAAAACTTCCAGAAACTTTGGAAACTTCAGAAAATTGTTGCAAAATTCTTCAACCCCCAGCCAAAGCACTACCCAGAAAAGCACTACCCAGGAAAGCAGGCTAGGAAGAGTGGGACAATTGCAGCAAAAGACAACCCCACAAAAATGCAACTGCGTGCAGAATTTTTTTTAAAAACCCAACTACATTGTACCCACAGTATAGTCCACCATCAGCAGTGAGTGTACCCACTTTAACCATTATGCCAAACAAGCAGTACACAAAAATGCAGGCTAGCAAGGAACATTTGCTCAAGAAGAATACAACTCATCAAAATAGTCTGCAACTGCATGGAGAAATAAATCCCACCAAAAGCCAGTAAGCCCAGGCCCCAGCAGTCACAAAATTAAGAAACCAAACATATTCTGTCTGTCTGTCTGTCTGTCTCTCTCTCTCTCTCTCTCTCTCACACACACACACACACACACGAGCACCCTCTTGGCATGACATTGGTACTGTGGCACTGGTAACTTGAATGGACCAGGTAAAAGGAAGTAGAGTGAGGCAGAGAGATTCCAGTCTGGTCTCATGGTGCCAAGCAGCTGGCAGACAGTAAAAGTTACACTTTACAATGTGCCATTTGGCAGCCACAGCCGTGGTAAAAAGAAAGAAGACAACACACACAGCCCTGCAAAACAGTGTGCAACTGCACGGATCCCATCAAAACCCAGCCAGCCCACCCATCAGACAAAATTATAACACCCAAAGGAAAAAAACGAGACATTACCCACCCACCCACCCAGGGCACCCTCTTGTCATGGCATGGCATTGCTACTCTGGTACTGGTAAATTGAACAGACCAGGCAAAGGGAACTAGAGCCAGGCATAGAGATCCCTCTGGCCTCATGGTGCCAGTACTGGGCCCAGTACAGAGCCCTGAAGCACCTCGCAGGGTTTTCGCCTCTTTACAATTTGTCCAGGCTTTGTCAAGAAACATTATTTGTTTTACTCATTGAGCTTTGGAGAAGTTGCATGCAGAGGCACTGTGAAGATTTTTATCATTCTTAAAAAAATCTCAGTTTTGGTTTCCTTTGTCTCTCCTTAATCTCATACTTTCCTATTCTGCTTCTGATTTCAGTGTTTCTCAAGAATTGCTTTCACATGATTCCCACTCAATGTTTTCTTGCAAGGCAATGTTCTCTTTCTGTATGATATTTAGGGATGTGCAAATGCGATTCGGTCATTCAGTGTTTGGCCCAAACTTGGCCCGTTCAAACATCTGAACTGAACGTCTGAACCGAACGCCAGAACCCCCAAACAGTACCGGGGCGTTTGGATGCATTCAGGTGGGAAAAACAGGGCTGGCAGGCCCAGGGATGGGGGGCATCTGAGGAGCAGACTTCCTGGCACCAGGGGTGGAGAGGCTTGGACTAGCAGCCAGCCTGCCCAATGACCATCCCTCTTTTCCTCAGACCACTGGCTTCACAGTCTGCGATTGGCCATGGACTAGGCTGCACAGAGCCAATGGGGCTTGTGGTAAGGTGGGTGCAACAAGTAACAAAAGTCATTGCCCTCCCCCCTTCCAATGCCTTCTGGACTAGCCACTGATCCTGTCAGCAGGTGTTTTCAGAAGTCTCCCTCTCCCAGCAGTTTGTGTTCCTACCAATACATTGCCATCGTCCTCCTATGTCACCCATTTCCACACATTTACCTCCATAGTTTCATTTATTTAGATTAGATCAGATAGATTTAGGTGTTATTTTTTATTTTTTGACCCTTCCTGTGTTCTTTCTCCCTCCCCTCCATTGAATCCTTCCCTCCTCCCTGTATATATTCCATTCCTGATTCCCTTCCCCTGTTTTTGGATTTATTTAGAGTAGCATTAGATTGATTTAGGTTTCATTTCAGTTTTGTACCCCTCCCTGTGTTGTTTGTTGTGAGCTGTCTGTCCCCCCTCCCCATCCCTGTGTATATATATATATAGATAGACATTAGATAGTTACTATAGATAGATAGTTGTAGGAGATATCTTAGTTATAAAGATAGATAGAGATAGTGTGTAGTGATTCAGTTTTAATATTTTATAATGTATTTGTAGGACTAGGCCTTTGTGGATATTAGATAATATTCCATTTAGTTCCATTGGTTTTAGAATAGTTAATAGCAGTTAGAGTTAATGTAGATGTATATAATATAAGATTACAAATTAGAATAAATAAATAAAAATATATAAAATCTTCCTGTGCATTCTTTGGGTGGGAGACATGGAGACGGGAAGCAGGAGAGGCCGGTCTGCTGCCCGTAAGTCAGACAATGGGGCAAGTGGCAGAGGTGGCAGGGGACGTGCCAGCAGAGTGGCAGGCATCAGAAGCAGCAGCCCGAGCCCATCATCATGCCCAAAACTTCACAGGCCTGATTTTGGCAGTCAGGCTTCAGAGGCTCCCAGCAGAGGCAGTAGGGGTGTGGTTCAGCGGTACCTCCTGTCAGAGTCCTCCAATGCCATGCAGGGCACTGGATGACCTGCAGTGCAGGAGACAGAGCCCAATCCCTGGGCAATGGCATCAGGGAGAGAAGCAGTAGCAGCAGCAGCAGTAGCAGCTATAGGGAGCACAGGGAGAGTGGCAGCCGCATGGTTATAAGGAATTAAAAGGGGTTCAACTGCCTTTCCTGCACCTGGGGAAGTAGATCCCTGTCCAAGAGGGGCTCTGCACTGCGGGTGCAACTGGTCCCTATCCAAGAGGGAGTCAGCTGTTTATCTTCACTTTGGTGAGACTGGTCCCTGACCAAGAGGGATTCAACCACCTTTCTTTCACCTTGGTGGAGCTTGTCCCTGTCCAAGAGGGAGTCAGCTGCCTATCTGCACCTTGGTGAGGCTGGTCCCTGTCCAAGAGGGAGTCAGCTGTCTTTCTTTTACCTCAGTGAAGCAGCTCTCTTTTAATTCTCGGGATCTAGTGGAATTATTACTGTTGAGAGGGTGGGGAATTACTCCTCTTCTATTTTTTTAATAATGAGTCTTTGGTTCAATCAAATAGGCATTTATTCAATAAAAGCAAAACAATTAGCATACCAATTATTAAAAAGGGACACTTGCATTCAACACATGCCCTCACCTACTCTGATTCCTTCAAATACATAAAAGCATATATTCTTACGTGATCAGAGGTTCATGGTCTGGTTCCAGGAGAAGAGCAGTCAGGGGGCCCAGATAATGCAGTTGTACGACTCCCTAGATAGAGGAGTCCCAGAAATAGCACAATCACCGAGCTCATCGGTTCCCCTGAGGGATAGCGATCGAGGACCGTGAAGGGCAAGGAACTGGTCCAGAGTCAGGCCTTATATACAAGTCTCCCTTATAGCTTATTCATGTTAAGGGGCTGTCTGTCTCTGCGTCAGTGGTGTGGAGCTGCTCTGGCCAGCAGAGTATGGTCCACCCCTTCCCTCCAGAGTTGGGGGTCCTGGCTCCTTGGCCCTGGGTCAGCCCACATCCTTCTAAGAGTCATCTGGTTATCTGATAAGACCATTGTTCAGTTTCACTCTGTTTATCATTTTCTTACCTTTCACTCTTGTTTCTCAACGTTCTTGTGAATTATTGTTTGGGAACACTGGGTTTCTGCTCTTCTCAGCATCATTGCTTCGCCTCCTCTGACCAGTTTGTGATCATCTTTCCTAAAACTGTTATTTTAGATCAATGAATTAGCACATGTACTAAACAATGTCTTGCCTAATTCTAGCATTCTACATGACACATCCAATGCATGTTTTTTTATTACATTACAAGAAGAGTGAGTTACAATATTATTCAATGCATGTCCTGGCACCTTTGTGTCAGAGAGGCACTTTCTGATTCAGTCCAATTATAGAAAGGAAATTAGTATCTTTGTTGGGCCAAAATCATATCAATTTATAACAGTAGCCCCCTGTTAATCTGGGACATTCCCAGTTAACACATAATTCATTTTTGGTATTTTGGGACAACATAAAAATGCTCTATGTCTTAGGGGAACTATTTTCTTTTTGATCCAACATACAATGCATACCACAGTAATATGTTTGTATTTGGTCAGGGATGAGGGGTAACTTGAGAAATTTAACACAGCAGTTCAGTGATGTAGCAGCAAGGCTGCTCGATAGATGGCATTGGCTAAGGAAAACATGGCAGCTTGGTGTGGTTAAGTTCCATTCACAGTTCAAAACAGGAACATGGGCTTTGCAAAAGTACAAAAACATTGCTATCTGAGATGCTGGTGTGGGTTTAAACAAAACACGTTGCTGGTTTGCAAAGCAAGAGCTGAAATTCATGCAGACAGGTCTGCGTTGCTGTCTGTACAAGTATTCTGCATGGTAGTGGATTGCAGGAACTGGTTGCTGCTTCTGCCAATGCTGCCTCTGCTGTCTGTGCCATGGGTTCTGTGCCCCGGCAACCCAATGTCCACTTCTGCTGCCTCTGCTGTGCCATGGGTAATGTGCCCCAGCAATCCAATGTCTGCTACTGGGTGGCCACATGATTCACCACCGGGTAAGGCTTGGCCAATTGGCAGAATAGCTTGTTGAGATTCAGAGAGTAGGATGCAAGCCTGCAATGCCTGGCCAAGTAGGGGTGCCAGTCACCAAGCCCTGGCCGGGCCTCTGCCATTGCTCCACCGAAGCCAGCCAGCCTGCAATGCGAGGCTGAGGCCGGGGTGCCAGCCACCAAGCCCTGGCCGGGCTTCTACTGCTGCTCCACCTATGCCAGCCTGCAACGCCTGGCCAAGTAGGGGTGCCAGTCACTGAGCCCTGGCTGAGCCTCTGCTGCTGCTCCACTGATGCCAGCCAGCCTCCAATGCCCAGTCGAGCATGGGTGCCAGCCACCAAGCCCTGAACGGGCCTCTGCTTGGCCAATGCCAGTCTGCAATGCCCAACCTAGTAGGGGTGCCAGCCACTCCAGCCCCAGAACCCACCATCAGGGTTCTGTGTACTACGTTTCAGGCAAGGAGGGCTATCGTTCCACTTGTCTGTAAGTTTCCCACATCAAGTCCAGCCAGCCTGCAACCCCTGGCCAAGTAGGAGTGCCAGCCACCGAGCCCTGGTCAGGCCTCTGCAGCTGCTCCACTGATGCCAGTCAGCCTGTAACGCCTGGCTGAGCAGGGGTGCCAGCCACTGAGACCTGAATGGGCCTCTGTCACTGCTCCACAGATGCCAGTCAGCCTGAAATGTAAAGCTGAACACGGATGCCAGCCACCAAGCCCTGGCCAGACCTCTGCCACTGCTCCGCTGATGGCAGCCTGCAATGCCTGTCCAAGTAGGAGTGCTGGCTACTCCAGCCCCAGCACCCACAATTAGAATTCTGGGGCCATCATTCTGCTCATGGGGAGCTGTCATTTTACCACATCAAGAAGCAGTCAGCCACTCCAGTCCCAGGATCTACTGGGGTTCAGGGTTCTGGGACCATCATTCCACTCACAGGGGGCTGTCCATCCATGTCATCTAGAAGCTGCAAATCTACTCCCAGGACCCACCATCAGGGTTCTGGGGCCATCATTCCGCTCATGGGGAGCCGTCATTCCACCGCATCAAGTTGCAGTCAGCCAATCCAGCCCCAGGACCCACCATCAGGGTTCTGGGGCCTATGTTCCAGGCAGGGAGGGCTGTCATTCCACTTCATTGTCTGCCACTAGCCCACTGATGCACCATCCCTGGCCAAGCAGGGGTGCCAGCCATCAAGCCTTGGTCGGGTCTCTGCCACCTCTCCACTGTTGCCAGCCTGCAATGCCCAGCCAAGTAGGGGTTCTGGCCACCAAGCCCTGGCCAGGCCTCTACTGCTGCTTCACCTATGCCAGCCTGAAATGCCCTGCCCCCTATGGGTGCCATCCACCAAGCCCCAAGTCTTCCTGGTCTCTGCTGCTGCTGCTGTTGCTGCTGCTGCTGCTGCCGCTGCCGGATCTTAGATGGCCTGCCAGCCCTGGTGCTATGGGCACCCCCCAGGGGCCAAGTGCCGAGCCTGCCTGCCCGGGCAACCCGGGGTGCCAAGCGCCAAGCTTTCTCGGTCTCTGGTGATGGGTTTCCGATGGCCTGCCATGCTGCCATTGGCCACCCTGTCGGTCCCCGGAGCACCCCAAGTCTCCCAGTGTTGCTGAACTCCCCTGAACTTTTGGGGGGTCCAAACTCCGCCGGACCAAAGCCATGAACCTGAACTAAGTTTTTAGTCTGAACGGCTGAACATATGAGCTCTGTCCTGTTCGCACATCCCTAATGATATTTTGTTGAATACAAGTGGAATTACAACAGTCCATTCTAGTGAGAAGAAGGGGGATGTACACTGTCACCTTAACCCTCAAAACATCACCTCCTAACTTGTCTAGCCCCTGATTTTGTGATCACTTGTCCAAGATAAATCAAATGTCATCACTTTGGGTATTTTTACACACACCGTAAAGTTCTGGATTTTTCAGTCTTCTGGGTTTACAAGTCCACAAGTAAATTCCAGATGCATTTTTCACACACACACTGCCCTGAGGCAGTTCCTGGATGCATTCTTCACAAAAACACTGCCCTGAGGCAGCCTAAAGTAGTTGCAGGTGTAGACGTGACAGGCTGCCATGGACACCAAGTGACCACAGCTGCGTGGAGCAAAGCAATTTACAAGGAGAGCTTTTTACACACAAAAGTTCTGGGAGAAGTTCTTTAGAGAAGTTCAAAGATCTGGATGTTTAAGATCTGGGTGAGTGATTTAGACACACAGAAAGTTCAGGATGTAACAGCAAACACGCAGGAGAAATGTGTGGTAAAAACACCCAATCTCTTCTCATCACACATACACACACTTCCTCTTATCCTTACACTATCTCCACACTTTTGAGCCAATGACCAGAAGCCACAGGTTAAGACATTGAGAAGAAAGGAGTCATGAAGGGATATATTAATTATTAATATTATTATTATTAGAGAAAGACGAATGAGGTGTTTGTTTGTTTTTAAAAAAACAACAAATAAGCAACCCCAAAGCAACCCTTAGTTTTATACACACTTAGAAATGTATTATGAATGCTGTGCTTTTGCCATGGTGTTCCATTTAGTATTTACTATTGAACAAAATTGTTATAACTAATACAGAATTCCATACAATATTTTTACAAGGGCACATGTTTGTCCTTTTTTTGTGGTGGGAAGGGGAAACATTGTTATTTGAAGCGTAGGATTCTGATATTAGTAAATAAGTAAGTATAGTAAAGCAATCTATCTGTCCTATGCACCTTGTTGATCTATCAGTCTGCAGGAACAACACTAAATTTTCTAGTTCACAGAACCACCTCAAGGTATTATCAGTCAAGCATGAACTATCAGTTTTCAGACAATACTTTGAAAATATAAATCAAATTGGTATTTATTGTCTTTCTGTAAAATGAAGCCATTCACAAGTTGCTTTTGTCAGAACAATGTGAAAACTTTATTACTACCAGGATTTCTATTTAGTCAGGTACAGTATCGGGACCCTAGCTTCTTATGTGTGACTAAGGGCAGAGGCACAGAAAGACTGTGGTGGGCCTGGGCTCAGATTTTAGTTTTGGGCCTGCTAAGAGCAAACAGGTTGGGTCTCCAGGGTGGAAATTTGCACCTAGGCCACTTAGAAAGAGTTACCCTGGAGTCCAAGGTCCAGTCTCAACTGATCCCCCTTGCATCATGGTATTTGTACCACAGACTAAGGGTACAATCCTCCACAAACTGAAGGATTGAAGGATAGAAGCCAATGGGAAACCAGTCTGAGTCTGAACTCCCTCACTCTCATTCCGTGGGGCCCTATTCCCGCTCCCCCCCCTCCCCCCCCGCCATCCCACTCCCTGGGGCCCTAGAATGTACTTACTGGCCTTGGAGTAGTTTATTGAAGCTGGTGCACTTATGCTGGGGGTGGGGGTAGGGGTGGAGGCTCTCATCAGGCCTCCTCACCGCAGTATGCTGCCGAGCTCCCTGCTCAGCAGCAGGCATGTGTAAAATGGTTGCCACCCTTAACCAAAAATGGTGGCAGTTATAACGACATTGCTACTGTTTTTATCAGGGCAGTGGCCATTTTGCATACGTGCAAATTAATTAGATAAATTATAACTAGTGTTGAAACAGAGCTGGAGAACCACACTGCTCTGAAGGCAAATAAACCCTCTATTGAAACCATGATGGGAAAAATCTGCTGCCTTCTGTGATCAAAACCAGACACAGGGGGTGGAGAATATTACCTCGTTGAAGCCCCCTTTTAGACAAAAATCCCATTGACTCACTTTGAGCATTGTTCCCCACCCCAATTGTAACCTTTGATCCTGTATGGCAATTTCAATCAGACTTTGTAGAGATGCCAAAGATAAGCTGGGCCCCAATATTTTGTAGCAATGGGGACCTAGAAGGGGCCGTATGACCTCTTTTGTAGAAAACCAGACTTCAATAGTTCAGGTACTTGCTGCATAGAATTATTTATTTATAGCTACAGAATTTCAGCAAACACAAAAAGGGATAAAAGGTCATTTTCTTGTTTCACTGAGCTGGTTTTATCATTAAAGGTTAAAGAGCTTTAGAAAGCAGTCAAGCGTTCTCTTGTGAAAATTAAATTAAAAGAAAAGAGCTTGTTTATGTGGAGATCAGGGCTTGTTTTCCAGTGTTTTCTCCATGCTGTTCCCTTGACAGCTTACACTGACCACCAGTATTTCTGTAATTTTCCTCTCCCCAGTCAGTCTGTTCTCACTGTGGGCATGTGTAAATTACTGCACTTGCTTCAAGGCAGTGGATGACAAAGGTCTTGCCTCTCTCCAAGGAGCTTGCAATATTTATCCAAGCTTCATTGAAATTGTGCTGCAGTGCCTCATGCTGTGTAGGTTTCAGTCCTTTCCCCTTTCTATTGTCTGTTTGACAATAAAACACAAATTTTGTCTAGTTCCTCTTCAGAACAACCCCTTTTTATTTCCTTAGTAGACAGAAGGTGATAGGAGTTGGTTTGAAGGACTGGTTCCCAAGAGATATGGTTTGACCTCCTCTGTCCACTTCCTGACTGTCCCCTCTGTTGTTCCTGATCCGTTTAATCATTTAAGTGGATGACATCTCCATCCATGCTGTTTCTAGGGATTAGTTCAGACCCACAGACCTCTGCCTGCTCCTATGCCTCTGTCTGAGATAGGGTGCACCAAGAGGGAATGTTTCCTCCTTACCAGTACAGTGGAGCATCCATGCCTGGTTCTCAGGATGGTTTGCCTTCTGGGTCACTCTCTCTGACATTATGTCCACCCGACCCCTCTCTCTGAAGTGGCTACCATGCTATTCTCTCTCATATAGGAGACCCATCCAAATACTGAGGGGGAACCTTCCCTTAACTTGGAAACACACACCTTGCCCCCTCCCCCCATCTAATTATGCTTAGGACTGTATACATATTAGGCCAATGCTTTGTATCTGTGTCATGGCCTCCACAAATCCTCCCCTGACCAGACCTCGGATGTGGACACAGGGCTGAACTCCCACCTAACCCTGCTGGCGGTTGGGGCTCAGGGGCTCGTGTTACACAGAGTCACCCAGAGATGACTGCCCGCCCCCAGCTCCAGAGATGAAATGCCAGGGCAGTCTAGGGCCAGGCTCCCCAGTGGGATGTCTGCCACCCTAGACTGGGGCTAGCTGCATACCCTTTGCTCTTTCCCTTGGCTTATCTCCCCTCTCTGGTTGGCACCTCCCTTGCTGGACAGGCCCCTGGGAGTGAATCCGCGTGAAGGGTTGTCCCTTCGGGTAGCAGGCATTGGTTACAATCACCCCTTCCCTGGGCATTAACCCTCCTGGAGCAACAACTCAGACCAACCTGGAGTTATTTTAAGAGCACACACTTTACTAAGGGATGGGAATGCCAGAGGACAGACTAGGGATTAGGGCTGATGCGGCAGCAGCTTTTACCGCGCCACGATTCCGTTCCACCATTTCGGAATTGCCCGCGCCACACCGTGACTTTTCTGCGAATATTCCGCTAATTCTGCCGGAATTCTGCAAATCGTGGAATTGCGGAAAAATTGCGGAAAAATTGCAGAAATCGCGGAAAACCGCTATTCCGCTATTTTGTGGCACTGGCGGAATTGCGGAAATAGCGAAAATGTCATGTTTCCACAATTACACTAAGTTGCGGAATCAAATAAGCGGAACCGTGGAACCGCGGAACCGTGGAACCGCGGAATGAAACCGCGGAATGAAAGCCTCTGCCATGCCGTTCCACTAATTGCAGAAACACTGTTTCTGCCGGAAATAGCTACCGCTGCGATATTCCACTACAGCCCTACTAGGGATAGTGAAACACAAGGCAGGTCACATAACGAGGCTTACAGTTCTCAGTCTCTGGGTGTGTGGCTCCGGGTTCTTCTCCCCAGCATTCTCAGGTCAACCGGAAGAGTCCATTCCAGAGCCAAGTCAGCTTCCCCAAGCTGCATTCAAGTCCTCTTCCAGCATGAGACCCCAACTGCCTCATGTGTTAGCTCACCCTGCTTCAACTGCCCAACAGTTCTTTCCTCCCAGGTCTAAACCCATTGACCTGGTTTCAGTGACATCCAAAGGCCCTCCCTCAAGACAAAAGAGTCATTAATAAACCAGAATCACTGCCTCATGCATGTGCTTTGCCCTGGTGTGTGAGGAGACACCCAACTATCACAATCTGATCCCATATTTCTATATCATTATGAGTACCAGTAAGGGTGCAGTTTTAACCCTCTGGCTCACACTTAGCCCTTCCCCTTCCAAGACCTTTGGACATGAATGGGGGCAGGGCCACAACAGGAAAGGAGGTCTCCCATTCCTTTTTGAAATGTCTAAGTCCTCTTTTGAGTGCTGACATTACAATGCATGTTCAGGAGTTGAGCTATGCAGACGTGGCCCATCAGTCTGGGTGCTGGCATTCCACCTGCAGCCCCATACTCCCACAAACCTGCTGGCTGAGTTTCCTGGTTCAGTAGCCGGTATGAAGTCAAACATAAAGTACATGGATGGCAATAGCAGTTTGCCTACTGTCACCACCATCTGTGCTTTCGAGAGCATGCTGGGAAATGTAGTCCAGAAGCTCCAGAGAGAGAAGATGGTGATGCATGTGCAATAGCGTTGTGAGTGGGTATTTTCAGATGTTACGAGATCACGGTGAACCACGGTGAATACCCACCTGTGGTCACCGTGTTCCGTACGTCTGTTTGCGGCGCGCCAGATGTTGGCCACGGTCAATACCCACATGGGGTCCGTTTGAACCACGCTTCCCGGGCTAGCCGGGGGAAGGTCCCGGGAAGCGTGGTCAAACAGACCCTGGGCTGTGGCCAAGGAAAAGTAACGTCTGGCCGCGTGCCATGGCCCGGGATCCCCGGCGGGATCCCGGGCCGTGGCACGATCGGCCGGACGCGGCGGCCGCATTGGCCCCGCCGCCCGCCCGTCTCCTCGGAGGGTGGGCGGCGGGGTGCGTGGAGGGGGCGGGGCCATGCGGCTGCACGTTGCGCCGCGCGGCCCCGGCCCCTCCCACTTTCCCTGCCGGGATCCCCCCGGCACGTCTGTTGTGCCGTTACGGGGTGACCCCGGCGGGGAACGAAGCCGGTGGTGCCGGTACGGGGCCAAAGGGCCCCGTATCGTCTGAAAGTACCCACAGTGTAGAACTGGTCTGGGTAAGTTCCTGCATAATCAGCCCAAAAGACCCAGGTTCACATGGAAATTAGTTCAGTCATAAGGTCTTTTTTCACACTGGTTCACTACTCCACACACTGTATTTCCGCAATATAGTCTTTAGGCTGTCTAACTCACACCAGGAAATAACTCTCTGGAAACCCCAGCTCTATTTAGCCCTGTTATAGTCTCTGGTGGTCTGTCACCAGGCCTTAATACTGCCCAGTTCTGGGCCTCTTCAGTCAGCACACAGCCTTCCCCCTCTGGTTCCCCCAGTACGTTTGGAGAGCATAGGCACCAAGGCTCTATGTTCTAGTCAGCACCCTCAGCACTCTAGCTGCATGGCCACTCTTGCTTATCCCAATCCCTCTCATTGCCACCCTTCTTGCTTATCACTCAGGCTTACCAGTTTCACCTTCAAGACCACATATAGGGCTTATGTTGAGAGACCTCTCAGGAAGAAATGTTTCCTCCTCTGCAGTCAGACACAGATGAGTCTCTTTTGCAGCTTGCTTCTTCTTATAGCCAGGAGTGGGTGTGGCTAGCTCTCCACTCCCTGGATCTTAAAAGGCCCACAGCCCTCAGGGGCTCTGCCCTATTACATATACCCCCCACCCCCTTTTGGAAAATGGGGACTAGTACTAGTAGCCCCATCTAACACTCAAAACTTATACAGGGCAGAGAATCATATCAACGCATGGTCTATACATAAGTACAATTAAATCCCATTCAGTTTCCAATCTCTCTATGTTTACACAGGGTCTAGTACCCCCAATCTGGCCTTCACATCTCTCCTTAGAGCCGGATCATTACACGAAGTTTAGATGTTTCAACCTGGTGACCCTCTCCTTCCCAGACTTTATTTTATAATGGATCCAGGAGAAGTGTCTCCAGCTCTCCGTTAGACCCTGCCAATATTGTTTTTTTCCTAGTCTTTCTGTTTAGTCTTTCTTTTTAGCTTGGTGGGGCTCCCCAGCACAGACAAATAGTCTGTACAACCTTGTGGAGCTCCCTTGGCTAGGTATGGAATCTCATAGGCCTCCCCTGTACAGGCATTTTCTCTTTTTACCACGTGAGCTTTTTAGGGGGACTCTAACTCTGGTCTAGGGGTTGAACGGCAGAGTGAGGGAGACAGAACAGAAGGCAGCACAAAAACCACCAACAACATGAAATTAAAAAAAACCCCAAAGGGTATATGATTAGTAAGTTCCCCACCACCCAAGCATGCCCCATGAATGATACACATGCAAGGCTTGAAGCTCAGGGTGGGAGGGAGGGGTTTGGAGTGGCGTACCCCACCAAAGAAAGTCCAAGTAGGGATGGGCAAACACGGTTCGGAAGTTCGGATTTGGGACTGAACTTGAATAGTTCGGCCGACCGAACCAAACTTCCAAACCGAATTTACGAACTGAACCGAATTTCCGAACTCGGTTCTGTTCGCTCATCCCTAGTCCAAAGACTACATTAGCAAGCAAATCAAATTGATCAATCAAGTTTCAACAAGCTTTTTTTGGGAGGATGGGGTCCATGTATGTCCCCTTGGGCACTAGAAGCCAGACCAGCAGCCTTAACAACCACACACAAGAAACCAGACATCTCCCTACAAAATCCTCTGTTGTGTCAGATCAGCCCACCTATACAAGGCACACCTCATCCCCACCCCCACCCCACCATATTATTAACCAGAAATAAATTAGAAAGAATTCCCCCAGTGCCCCAGTTGATCACATCCTGTCACTTCTCCCACCATAACATTGCTAAGATTCACCCTTTTCTCCCTGTCTCATCTGCCCAAACCCTTGTTCATGCCCTGATTATCTCTCGCCTCAATTACTGTAACCTCCTTCTCACTGGCCTACCACGGTCTCCCCTTTCTCCCCTTATCTCCATCCAAATCTCTGCTGCTAGGGTCATCCACCTCGCCCTTCGCTTCAACCATGTGCAGTCCCTCCTCTGCTCTATTCACTGACTCCCCCTTCCTGAATGAATCCTACACAAGCTCCTAGTCTTCACCTATAAAACTCTTCACAACCTTGCTCCCCCCTACCTCTATGCGCTAATTTCCCTTCGTACTCCAGTCCATGAACTCTGCTACTCCTCTGTCCCCTCTCTCGCCCTCCCATGCCTCCCCTGCTCCCCTAAACGCCTTCATCCCTTCTCCCTAGCTGCCCCCCATGCCTGGAACTCCCTCCCTGCCCACATTCGCCTCACCTCCTCCCGTTGTACCTTCAAATCCCTCCTCAAGACCCACCTCTTCTGCTCTGCCCTCCCTGACTTCTTGCTCACCTCACCTCACTCCTGCTGATACCTTCCATCCAGTACAATCTGTTACCTAAGGTCTGTGTACTCATACCCTCACCACGTGGACCAACCAGCCATTATTCTTGATGTAACCAAGCCAAGCGCGTGAACCTGGGAACTCTCATCCTCATGGGGGTATATGTTACACTCCTTGTTCCCTCTGTTCCCCTTCCTTCGGTTCCCCAACCCCATCTCTCAGTTTTTAAGCCCTAGGCAGGGACCGTGTCTATTCAATTACTTGTTTAAAGTGCCAGGTACATTGCTGGTGATATATAAATGCTTGCTAATAATAATAATAATAATAATCTTGGCAAAAGTTCTTAAACCCACAGCCAAAGCACTACCCAAAAAAGCAGGCTAGCAAGAGTGGGACAATTGCTCCAGAAGAAACCCACAAAATTGTTCAACTGCCTGCAGAAGAAATAAAAAAACCCAACAGCAATAGTGTGTGTACTCACAGCATGGCCCACCTCATCAGTGAGTGCACCCACAGTAAAATCATTATTATGCCAACCATCACTCAACTGTCCCCTCCCATAACCCCCTCCTAACCAAATATGGCACTAAGTTTCATTTCCAGAAGAAGTTCAACTGTCCACAAGCCCCTCACGTGTGCAGCAGTTTCCAAAGTTTCTGAAGTTTTTTGGATAATGGCCTTGGTCCTCGGTAATTTGGAAATCGGACTTTCTGAACTGAATGCCGTAATCTTTGCCGAATTCAGAGATTTTTCAAAGACTTAATTTCAACCCTAATTTAGGCCTTTTGGGGATTTGGGAGGCCAGCCCACCCAAACCTTCTGGTCACTTGCCCCCGATTGTATGTGACCTCACCAAGGTCTCTGATTTCTTTCTGCAAGCTTTATTATCTGATCTTTCCCTGGGATTTAATAACTTTCTCCTCTTATTGTTCATTTTGCCGCCTGCTTTCCTTGACCCTGATTCTGATAATTTGGGGTTCCTTGGTATTCCCACTTGCTACATGCCACACAGGTAATTGGTATAGGAAGATGACCTGGTACATATGCTACCCAATCATGGCCACACTCATTACCTATCCATAAGCTCGGTCTCCTCGTCTTTGTAGTAATAGGCATATGCTACCCTCCCCGATATTTACTCTGCTGTCATTAGAGCTTCTCAATGAACCCTGTCAGTCAAGGACTTCTCTAAGGACCTTAACTTCCTTTAGGGTGTCATCCAGCTCAGTCCGTGTCTGAACTAATTCTAACTCTGTTTTCCCCACTGATCTCTGAGCATATATTTCTTCTTCACCCATGGCACCTCCATCTCTATTTGAATCCCAAAGTCAGTGGTCTCTATACCTTTCAGTCTCTTATCTGACTGATTTCCAAGGTGAGCCATTCCCCACTAGGGGTGTGCACCAGGGCCCCATGTTGTTTTCCATTATTGTTATCATTTTCATTATTAAAATGTGTCATTTTATCATTATCGTTATTAATGAAATGTCATTTTTCGTTATTGTCATTACTGATCTCGGTACCAATTTCAAATAAAGATTTTATTTTTGGTATCGTTATTGGTATCGATATCAATACCAAATATGCACTTTATGTGATCTAATTATACAAAACCTAACCTAACCTAACCTATATTTATACAATATGCCTATCCTATAATCCTAATATATATAATAAAACAGAAGCCTAAATACTCATATAATATCTAATCTCTCTATATATTAGGGATGGGACTATCGGTGAATTATTGGTTACCGGTTTTATCGGTATCGGATTAATCTGATATCGGATTTATTGGTTTCGGCATATTGGTTTTTTAACATTGCCGATTTTTTTGATCTTTAACATGGCAGCCATTTTAAAAATGGCCACCATGTTAAAGATCCAAAATATCGGCAATGTTAAAAAACCAATAAGCTGATACTGATATTATTGGTATTATTGGATTAATCAGATACCGATAGTCCCATCCCTACTATATATGTACACAAGTAATAGTCATCTAAGGTTGCGTTCTCACCTGCGGAGGCGGTGGCAGCAGCAGGAGGGGCAAGGAAAGATGTGGCAGCGCGGAGGAGCTGGTCAACGGGAAAAGAGCCAGTGTGAACAGGTATCTGTCATGGCTTCTCTCGCACATGTCAGGGTGCAAAATCCTGCCCCGACATGCATGAGAGAAGCTGTGGCAGATCCCCATTCGCACTGGCTCTTTTCCTGTCGGCCGGCTCCTCTGCACTGCCACGTCTTCCCTCGCCCCTCCTGCTGCTGCCACCGCCAACGCAAGTGAGAACACAGCCTTAATCTAAGGGAGACAGGGGAAGGGAAAAGAAAAACTATTATTATCTAATCAATTATCTATACAATTATTCTAATCTAATCTAATCTAATCTAATCTAATCTAAATGTATATATATATATACACACAATACCAATACCTTTCCTTCCTCATACCCTACATTTTACCTTCTCCCTTTCCGTGCCCTTCTCTCCCCTGTACATTTTATATAGATAGGTAGTATAGATTATATTTATATATATATAAAAATATAATCTATACTACCTATCTATATAAAATGTACAGGGGGGAGAAGGGCAGGGAAAGGGAGAAGGTAAAATGTAGGGTATGAGGAAGGAAAGGTGTTGGTAATACAATTAGGGCTAGGAGAGATTTTTTGTGTGCAAGCACCATAGTTCTGTAAACGTGACCTGACAAGAAGAGTTCTCACAGATCAGAGAGAAAAAGCCTGACCCTCCCATTATAAAGGGCTGCTGTGCCCTCCCCCAGAACCCCCCTGATTGGTTGTGGGAGTCAGCAAGCATTGAGTAATCACAGAGTGCCATGAGACTGCTGGGACCTGCTTGTGCTGCTCATTGGCCAGTGATACATCCATCAGATACTGCTGAGCTGCTTTCTCCTCTCAACACAGGCACACTTCAAGAGTTCAACCCTGTTTAGGGCTCCGAGATGTCTGCTCCTTCCTCCCCTCTCCACATTTTCCGTCCGAAACCCAACTACCACAGCACCAATAATAACGACAGCAATAACGACATTGTCATTTTTGTTATTGTTGTTATTCTTGGTTATCATTTTCATTATTTTGAAAACGACAATTTTTAAAATCGTTATTGTAATAACGAAACTGACATGCACACCACTATTCCCGACCAATTTCCTGCCTGAGCCTCAACATCTTTGGGTTCTTCTTGACTCAGGTTCTTAACTGTCTGGATGGAAAGAGCAAGGATGAGCAGGTGGGGCTGCAGCAGACTTGGGGACTCCAGGCGACAGGTGCCCTGTTCAACTGGGCTGTGCAGGTGTACATCAAGCCAATGCAGCAGGTTGGTTTTCGGGGGGGGGCACTGTTGGGCTGTCCAACGATGGGGTACCCTGGTGGGGTGCCCACAGTAGGGTAGTCTCAGTGGGTTGGGGACCCAGTCCATGGGCTGCACCCCCTTCTTTACTGCTAGTGCAGGGGACATGGCCATCTCACCAATGGAGGTGTGTGACCATACCCCCACTCCCTGACACTTGCTTTTCCTTCACCCTCCACCAGTGCATGGCCCTGTGCACTGGCAGTAGGGCTGAGCTGGACTGTGGTCATTGTCTTTATTCAGAATGGTTTACTTCTCCATGCATATGGTTCTTAGGCTGTCTAACACAGGGAAATAACTCTCAGGCAACCCCAGTCCTATCTAGTCCCATTATAGTTTTGGGTGGTCTGTCACCAGGCCTTAATACTACCCAGTCTTGGGTCTTTTCAGTTAGCCCACAGACTTCTTCCTCTGGTTCCCACAGTACCTTTGGAGAGGGTAGGCTAGGTTCCAAGTCTCTATGTCCTAGCCAGCATCCTCTGCACTCCAGCGGTGGGGTCACTCTTGCTTATACCAATTCCTCTCATTGCTGCCCTTCTTGATTATCACTCAGGCTTACCAGCTTCACCTTCAGGACTACATTCAAGGCTCATGCTGAGAGAGATCTCAGGCAGAGATGTTTCCTCCTCTGCAATCAGGCACAGATAAGTCTCTTTTGCAGCTTTCTTTATCTTATAGTCAGGAGTGGGTGTGGCTAGTTCTCCACTCCCTGAATTTTAAAAGGCCCACAGCCCTCAGGGGCTCTGCCCTATTACATATAACACCCCCCCCTTTTTGGAAAATGGGGACTAGTAGTAGTAGCCCCATCTAACACTCAAAACTTATACAGGACAGAGAATCATATCAACTAGGGGTGGGCGAACACGGTTTGGAAGTTCAGAGTTCGAACCAAACTCGGTCTGTTCGGTCGACCGAGCCAAACTTCTGAACCGAACTTGAATTTCAAACCAAACCAAACCGAATTTCCGAACTCGAATTTCAAACCGAACCGAATTTCCGAACTCCATTCTGTTCGCCCATCCCTAATATCAACTCATGGTCCATACATAAGTACAATTCAATCCCATTCAGTTTCCAAGCTCTCTATGTTTACACGGGGTCTAGTACCCCCAATCTGGCCTTCACATTTCTCCTTAGAGCTGGACCAGTACACGAGGTTTAAATTACAAGCATATAGCAACAAACTGTGCACCCGATCCTGGACTTCATACTGGCTGCTGCACCAGCCCTCATGAGGACAGAGACAGACTGGTCTGAGCCAAAAGCATCTCCCTGTGCATCTGGGCCCAGAAGGGACCCATAACAGCCCAAGGGAAGGGGGAGCACGAGGTCATCAGTGTGTCGCTGAAGACACAGAGCATGCTCCAGGCATCTGACCGGGTCCCCTGGACAAAGCATGCTCATTTGTGTCATGGGAAGGGGATAGAGGAGGGGCCAGGGCACCAAGACATGGGTTCCTATGGAGGAATCCAGACGATCTATCCAGTTTTAGCCATAAAACCAATCAGTAGGGGTGGGACACCAGGTAGACTACCGGATACCGGATGTACCGGTACTGGATCACCCTGGTACCAGATTTACCAGTATTGGCATAACGGATTTTTAACATTGGGTATTTTCAGACGTGACGCTGGCCGTTGGCCCCGTACCGGGACCACCGGCTTCGTTCCCCACCGGGGTCACCCCATAACAGCACAACAGATGTGCCGGGGGGATCCCGGCGGGGAAAGTGGGAGGGGCCGGGGCCGCACGGCGCAACGTGCGGCCGCACGGCCCCGCCCCCTACTGACAGGGGGTATTTTCAGACGATACGGGGCCCTTTGGCCCCGTACCGGCACCACCGGCTTCGTTCCCCGCCGGGGTCACCCCATAACAGCACAACAGACGTGCCGGGGGGATCCCGGTGGGGAAAGTGGGAGGGGCCGGGGCCGCGCGGCGCAACGTGCGGCAACACGGCCCCGTCCCCTCCACGCACCCCGCCGCCCGCCCTCCGAGGAGACGGGCGGGCGGCGGGGCCAATGCGGCCGCCGCGTCCGGCCGATCGTGCCACGGCCAGATGTTACTTTTACTTGGCCACGGCCCGGGGTCCGTTTGACCACGCTTCCCGGGACCTTCCCCCGGCTAGCCCGGGAAGCGTGGTTCAAATGAACCCCATGTGGGGATTGACCGTGGCCAACATCTGGCACACCGCGAACAGACGTACGGGACACGGTGACCACAGGTGGGTATTCACCGTGGTTCACCGTGTTCACGTAACGTCTGAAATCACCCATTGGCCACAGTACTGGATTTTTTACATTGCGGCTATTGACTTCAATGGCTGCAATGTAAAAAATCCAGTACCACGGCCAATGTTAAAAATCCAGTATGCCGATACAGGTAAATATCAAATTTAATATCGGATTTATTGGATTAAGCTGATACACCCAAATACCGACAATATTGGATCTCGGGAGAACCGGAATTCCCACCCCTACCAATCAGAGCTCTGAATAGTACTCTTTCCACCCTCTCTTTGGATATTTTAAATATATTTTTGGCTATTTTAAATATATTTTTTATTTGTAGTTGCGGCCCATGCATCTGGCCTGCCCATGATTGGCTGCCATAGGGTAGGGCAATGGAGGAGCTCCAGGATAGGGCTGCATGCCTATAAGTTTCTTCTATTCTCCAAGCCAGCCCAGTTTGGTGCACATCAGTTTAGTGCCCTAACCTGACTTGGCTAACGGTGGCCCACCTCCCTGGGCTGTGTAACTAGTGCACTGGCTGCGTGCAGGACCAGAATTTGGATTCACAAGGCCCAGGGCAAGACAAAATGTGGGGGCCCTGGGGGCCCCTACTCTTTGGGGACAACTCTGTGGTGCCCTAAAGATGGTCATATTTGGAGCCCCACTGAGAGGGAGTGGTGCCCCCATCAACCTGTCCTGGTGAAAACAGAGGCCTCTGTAGGGCCCTCAGATCAAGTGGGGCCCACGGTGGCCACCTCAGGTTGCCCTGTGATAAGGGCATCCCTGGTTGCATGTCTCTTTTCACCCAATATTTGTGGAAGGAAAAAATTGTGGTTTTCTTTCCTGTGGTAGCATCATGGAATTTTGTCCCTCTTTAAAGTGATCTGATGATTGAGAATTTTTATGTTGAACTTTGAATGTTTAAATTTATTGGGATATTTTGGTGGACTCATATCATGGAAAAAATTGCAGGCAGAATATAGAAGCTTTTCCAAAGGATTTATTTGGTGCCATGGTATATTCAAACTTTCTGTTGCAGCATGACAGAGCACTTCAGAAATACTTGCTTTGCAGTTTGCACACAGCCTTGTGTGGTTTAAGTGTTTTTGACAGGGTTTCTCTGATTTTTGTCCCCCACTCTACAAGCAAGCTAATGCTACTGGGAATTAGGGATCTTCAATAATTTTTGGTGTTTTTTTTCCCTCTTGTTCACTGGTTTGGGAAATTCTAGAAAGGATACTGAAAGTGCTGTATCAGAGGTGGGGAACCTTTTTCCCTCCCAGAGACCAACTGCAAAGCTCTCAGAGTTACATAAAACTATAGGAGGAGATGCCTATGGAGTGCACTTAGGAAGAGGAGGGTCCAGGTCATGGAACTGTGCCCTGGAGCTGTCCCCTATCATTGTGTGCATGCCCTCATCTCTGCTCCCTTAAACTCAGATTTTTTAGCTTTGAGAGTAGGAACTGGATTTAGGAGCCAGATCCATGAACTGGAAAGGGGCCAATTAAAAACTTGCCACAGGCCACATTTAGCTCCTGGGGCTAAAGTCCCCCAACCCCTGGATGTCCGGTCCCCTGTATGTCAGGCCAGAGGGTCCAGGGGGCGTCGAACCCACCACTCACCTCAGGGGGACTCCCCCCACTGTAAAGGGAACCCTACAGCCCACACAGCCAGGCGGCTGCACCGCCGCCTCCCCCCATAAAGAATTCCCCACAGTTTGGCATTAATAGGGCCTTTCCCTGGTAGGGTTAATTCTTTGCTGTGTATTGAAGGCTAAGATCACCCTGTAGCAATTCCCAGTCAGGGCACATGAAGGGTTCTTACTTACCTGTGTGTCAGGGTTTTTCTCCTGAATGGATTCTTCTTTTTAAAATAGCAGCTTTTAAAAGTGAAACAAATCACACATACATATAATGTCCCCTTACCTCATCTTCTGTCTTCGGGTGGATTCCTACTCCATGTGTACATTTCTTGCAAAAACTTGCAAGTTAGTGGTGCTCCAACTTTGCACTTTTAGGACATTGTCACCTGAACAGAGGTACACAATATCTTCAAAGAAAGTTGGTTACCTTTTTTTTTTTTTGAGAACAAAAAAACGCTGGGGTAGAAATCTACCCCAAAGTGTTTTACCACAGGGTAGATTTCTACCCCATCACGTTTCCTATTCATTTGCACATTCAAGCATATGTAAGCACATGTAATGTCAAAGGACTGGGGTAGAAATCTACCCCATGATGAATGTAATGTTGTTTTTTCAACACAGAAGATGAGAATTAAAACATACTTGAAGACTTGAGCTATACTAGAAAAAGAGGATCTGTCTAAGAAAATCAATATATCTAGAACAAAAACAATAAGTAATACAAAATATATAAATTTGAAAAGTAGCCAATGCGTTTCAACTCTAAGTCTTCATCAGGGCTTTTTCTTCTGATAAAAACCTAGAGATGAAACATGTTGGCTACTTTTCACATTAATGAGTGAAGCTTTAATTGCTTGGTTCCTTTACATATTATGTATTGTTCCCTCAAGCTCATATATTTTGTACAATTGCACTAATATTTGTACTATTTACTTGTTGCAATAAATTTTCAATTCATGTCAGTTATAGATATTATACATATTAATAAGTAAGTACTTATTGTGTTCTAGTTATATATTTTTTCTAAGACAGAGACTCTTTTTTGATGTTGTGGCTGGATCTGCAGTTACAGGTCTTGTTCTATTATATTGAAGCCCAGATCTGTCATTTCCCCCCCATAGCACCTGATTTACAGGAGAAAATGTTGGGTTTCCCTTTTTGTTTTTCTTCGCAGAAAGCTTTGCATTTTTCTAACTATTGCATGCCATTCCATTGAGTAGTTTTTCATTCTGCATGGATTTTTTTTCATTCAGTGTGTGTTTTATCCCATTAATCATGTAAGTATGAAATTTTAATGCTGGCTCCACCCCTTGCTGTCCCCACCCCCTGATAGTCCCTCCCAGTACCCCACCAACCTAAAAGTCCACCAGCCACTGCTGGCGCTATGTCAGAAAGGGCAGGAAATCCCTTTTGCCCCATCCCTTTCTGAAGTGGCCACACCATTGTGTGACCTCATGACTGGCCCCTTTCTAATGTAGCTCCATCCCTGTTCCCACTTCCACCCTGGAGTTAATTCTTTTGGCTAAACCAAAATTTTAGCCCAGATTCTGTTTTAGACACATCTGGATGTTTTAGTCGATTGGGAAAAGCACAGACTGTAATATGATATGATCTGTGTTTTGCCAGAATGTCTGAAATGATCCCACCTCCTACTGAGCCTGCGTTAAACGGCCACAGTCATACTGCAAACTGGCATTTTGTAAATGCGCAGCAGGAGGCGGAATCATTCCATTTGAACTTCAATTGGAGTTCTGCCACAGCTTAAATCCATGGTGGAGTTCTGATCAATGTTCTGAAAAGTGAAAAAATTCTGCAAAGATGGTAAGGCTGTTTTGATTCAGCCTTTAAATTATGTTTATGCCTGTACATGACATTTATTTTAATAAAAACTAGGTAAGGCAAACTAAGATAAAATAGCTCTACACACACACACACACACACACACACACACGCACACGCACATGCACATGCACAGAATGAAGAACACGACAAGAAAATTTTGAAGCAGGGAACAAAAATCCTAATTGCATTCTTTTTACAGAATATTATTTGTAACAATTGCAAAAAAGTAAATGTTGAATTCAAGATACCGGGCCTATTGTGACTGGCATGCAAAATATTCTGATTAAATCAGAAGAGTCCCCACTGATTCCAATGCAAGTAAAGTGATCCTAGGTGAGGTCTGAACCAGGCCTGCTGTTTGCAAGGTTTCAGTGCACAGTACATCAGACGTTTATATAATTTAGCAGCATTGTATTCTGTAAAGAATGAACAAATGCAAGAAGATACCAATTTCCAGTCTGTGCAGGAGCAGTAACTGAGAAATTAACATTTAAGAAAAACCTTACAGCATGGAATCAGGCCCAACAATATTGAAAGAGGGGGAAATAACTACACGGAATGTTAACTCGTAATGCTTAATATCACATGTGGGGATACACAGGTATTTATTATATTAATCCAAAAAGATTTAGCTACAAATAAGCAATAAAATGCCTGAAGAGAAAGATGAATTAGGTACGGCTAAAAATACGATATTTGCCTGCTCCTCCTGCCACCACTTACTTCTCCAAAATAGTGAATTTTCATCATTTCTCATTATGTGCTAACTAGGAGGTATAGAAATGAGGACTGTTTCCTTGTAAGTGATGTTTATTTATTTATTTATTTATTTATTTATTTATGCCACCCTTTCTCAGAGGATAAGGGCAGTTCACAAATATTAAAAACATTAAAACATTAAAACAAATACAAATAAACCCCTAACCCCCCCAACTCCAAACCACCCCAATCCCCTATCCCTGACTACCAAATTCCCTTTTAAACAGAAAAGTTTTGCACCGCCTTTGGAAGATGCCTAGACCCAGGCTCAAATTAACCTCTGGGGGCAAGGAGTTCTATAGGGATGGGCGAACAGAATGCCGTTCGGATGTTCAGATGTTCAGTCGTTCTGTTCAAAACCTGAGTTCAGGTTCGGCAGTTCGGTTCAGCGGAGTTTGGTTTGGCCGAACTCAGCTGAACATTCAAAAAAGTGCTATCGATACCAAAACTGAAACCAATTTTTTTTCAGTATCGGTATTTTTGGCCCTGAAACCACCCCTGGTGTTCACCCCTGGTGCCAGGAAGTCTGCTCCTCAGCTGCCTCCCCCTTCCAGTCACATTTTTTCCGCCCAAAGTCATGTTTTTCCTGCCCCCAAACTCATCCAAACTCATCCAAACTCATCCAAACTTTTCCGAACTGTTCAGAAGTTAGAGTGGTCGTCCAAACAGGCTGAGTTTGGACTGAACTCTGAACTTCCGAACCGCGTTTGCACATCCCTAGAGTTCTCTAACAATGGGGCAGCAACTGAGAATGCCTCCTTGTGAGCTCTTGTATGAACAAGGCTAATTGATGGTATACACAGGGAGGCTCTCCAAGTAGAATGCAGGGGCCACATGGGAGGACAGGTGGTCTTTCAAATACATGGGCCCCAGACCATTTAGGGCTTTAAAGATCAAAACCAGCATCTTGAATTGTACCCGAAAAGTAGGGATGTGCGAACGCGGTTCGGAAGTTTGGAGTTCGGACCGAACTCGATTAGTTCTGTCGACTGAACCGAACTCGATTAGTTCGGTCGACTGAACCGAACTCAAACTTGACCAAACTGTTTGGTCGAATCTGAACCAATTTGCAAGGCCAAAAACAGCTTAAATACTGATTTTGAATGCACGAACTCGGTTCAGAAGTTTGGAATTTGACCGAACTTAACCGAACCGAACTGAACTTCCGAACCGAACTCGATTTTTGAACGGAACCGAATTTCCGAACTCAGTTTTGTTCGCACATCCCTACCGAAAAGCTATAGGAACTTGGAAGCCAGTGCAGACTTCGGAGCACCGGTGCCTGCCGAAATGGGACAGTAATGACATGAAGCATGCCCTTCAAATTTAGAGTGGAATCTCCGTGACACTCCTATTCCCTGCTTCTCAGGAAGAGTAATGTGCTCCCAATGCCCTGTCCATGAAAGGAGGTGAGCCACCACCTTCAGCACCAGCTGCAGCTTCTGAAGAGTCAAGGGCAGCCCCACGTAGATCACATTGCAATAATCTAGCCTCAAAGTGATGAGAGCATGGATGATCGTGGCTAGATCCAAATCAGAAAGAAAAGGCCACAGCCTCGTCACCAGGTGGAAGTGGTGAAAAGCAGTCCTGACCATCACCTTGACCTGACAATCCAGGTGAAACAAGGGATCCAGAAGCACTGCAAGGCTGAAAACCTGATTGACTAGAGGGCCAGACCCTATCAATAACAAGAGTCCCAATCTGCTCCAGGTCACAAGGCCATCCAATCAACATCACCTCAGTCTTGTCTGGCTTCAGCTTCAGTCAGCTCATCCTCATCCAATCCCTGATAGCATCCAGTCATTGGGTGAGAACCGGGACTGTGGGCCCTGGATTAGATGAAAAGGACAGATAGAGCTGGGTGTGTTGCCCAGGTCCTTGAGTAGATAGGTTTAGGCTTGAGGCCTGGATAGAGGTTCATATATTTACACATATATTCATATGTTGTGTATTCATTTATAGTGCATAGTGATTTGAAAAGAAATAGTATGCTTAATATAGGAGTTTGTAGCTTGATTAAAAGGGATTTTAAAGTGTGTTAGAGTTTAAAGTGTTAGACTTTTAAGTGCTGGAAACAGAGCAAGGTTGCTTAAGATTGAAATATACGGTGGAGGTTAGTCATTGCAGGATTTTAGGGAACTTGGTCTGTAACTATTTTAGTATAAACAGGATGGATGATTTTTAAGATGTTGGGCTATGATATTAAAAAATGGTGGTGTTGCTAAAACCTAGTACACCGCAGGTTTAGTAACGTTCCATAATGTTAAAAAGTCAGTACACCGCAGTATTTACTAGAAATGTTTAGAAACTTTCCATTTTACTTTGGTAGAGTTTTAGCTTTTAATTGGTAGAGTTAAGGTTTTATCATTGGAACAGGTAATATCCTGGGTGGATATGGGAGGAGAATATAAGATTTTAAATGTCATGGCAGAGAGCACTTCTTTTCCACATTTCTCCACTTCTTGTCCTTTTCTCTCTATATACTTTACCTTAGTGGAAGGTAGATTTAAGCAGCTACCCCTTCATTTAAGATTGTGCCCCTGCAGACTTCGGGAGGTGGAATCAGTAGGGCACGTTTTATTACGTTGTCCCTATTATTACTGGCTAAGGTCAACGTGGCTGGGATCCCTGTTGCGCTGCCGCATGGATTTTCACTCGGAGGCCAGTTATTTGCACTTGATGTCTCTAAACAGACAGGAGGAAATATTGGCTTTGGCAACCTTCACTTGTTTGGCAGGCAAGCGAAGGAAGCTAATGGCTGAAAGACTGAAGGTGGGTGGATCTGCCTAATTATGATTGGAGTGTATGGGCATCTGCTTCTGGATTATTTTCAGGTTTTCGTATCTTGTTCCTTAGGCGTCATTGATTGCTTAATTGCTAATTGCTTACCAATTATGGGCATGGGTATGGGTATGGGTATGCTAGCAAGAGATTTTGGTGTGCCTCCTGGGTATTGTTGGATTAGGCCATTATATGCAGTATTTTTGTTGCAATTATTGAGATGTTGTAATTATATATTTCATATTTTTCTTATATATTGATTTTATGTTGTACTGTTTATATGCGTATTATTAGATTGGACGTCTCACTATGCTGAGTTTTGTGCGTATCCTCGGGTACTGTATTATGTTATTTGTTGTTTTATTGTGTTTTTGGAGTACAGTGACAGCTAAGCTCCTAATAAAGTATTATTATTATTATTATTATTATATACTTTACTTATATCTCTTCCGGACCTGATTAACTTCCCATATCCACTTCAGAGGTTGGCCTTGCTGACTGGAGGGTAAATATATTTTAGTTTAAGCAGAAATGCAAAGAAAGCTAAGCATAGTTTATAGAGCGTTATCAGATAACATACCTGAATATTTCCAGAGGTTATATGAAAGATCATTATTGATAAGATTATATGTTCTTTTGGTGTGTATCTCTGTGATTTTCATATTTGCATATGTGATAGTGGAATGGTCTTGGGGACTGTGTCTGATGCTTACTTTCAATAAAACAGATGAATATTCAAATAAATCTGACTCATTCAATGTCTCTGAATTAAATTAGTTGTTGTCCAACAGGGGAATCCATTAATAAGTCAGAAATTAAATCCCAAACAATTTAAACATAATTTGAGCCTCCAAAGTAATTAATCAATAGTCCTGTTGGTAACAGGTGTCATTAGTATATTGATGACACTTTATCCCACACTTCCTAATGACCTCACCCAGTGGCTTCATATACACATCAAACAGGAGGGGAAATGGAATAGAACCCTCTGGGACCCCACAGGCAAAGACCAAAAAAAGAAATAGGGTGATTTCAGATGTTACGGGCCTCCCTCTAACCATAATGAACCCCCTGTGGTGAAGGAGAGACCCGTAACATCTAAAGGGGTTCCTGCCAGATGTTCACCCCAGTTAACCTCCAGCAGGAATCTGATTAACCACAGTTCTGGCGGTGAGGCCGGCCTCACCTCTGGAATCGTGGTTAGCGCAACCACAATCCTGGGTCGGTGGAAGGTAACGTCTGTTATCTCCGCTGACCCAGATCGTGGTCCGGACCATGTTGCGGGATCAGGCGCAGCAGAGAATCTGGACTGGCTGCTGTGCCCACCCATTTCCCGGAGGGTGGGAAGGCGGATGGAGCGCAGGGGTGGTGGTGTTGCTCTGTGGCCGCATGTCATGCTGCACGGTTCCGCCCCCTCCTTGATCCCTGAGCGGAATCAGGCCAGAACGTCTAAAGGACGGATGGCCTAATTCCTATCCAGGATCCAAAACGGATCCCTGACCGTGGTTAGAGGGAGCCCCGGCACGTCTAAAATCACCCATAGAGGAAAGCTAGAGGGAAGTATCAAAACCAGAATATTGGCTGTTTCTACTTGTACTTGCCCACCACTTTGTGAAGACAAGGCCATACATAGTATTCCAAGTTGTTTTTCTTAGCATGTGAGCATGTTTTATCTTATGTGAAGTGTTGGGTTTGACTGTACAAGATTCTTGGGAAAGGGAGCTAGGCAAAGAATAGTAATTTTCTCTCTCTCCTCATCTGATTAGGGTCAGTTCTTGAGTTGCTTTATAAAAACAGAATGAATAAAAGAATAAATTAATGGCTCTTTGGGACCAACTCTATTATATGGTTTGCACATGTAAATAGTATAAGTAGGGCTAACAAAATATATGATTCAGACTGAATATTTATCAAATTTTATGAATTCACGTAATGAAAATTCAAATCCAAAAATTCAGTTCATGAATAGGATGTGCCTGATTCATTTCAGGCTTAAATACAAATGACACTTTAGCCACTACATTGATTCCCCCTCAGCCAGGAAACCAGCCTTCTAGCCCCTGGATAGCTTCTAACTAGAGGTGAAATGAGCAGCTAAATTACTGCTCATGAGCATCTCTTGCTATGTTGACTGCAGAGCTGTAGTTAATTATTGACTTACAGAAGAGCTATTTCTTCTTTGTCTGCACTACTATATCAACCCCCCAAAAGTGAAAGAATTGATAAGAGTAGCTTGAATGGTGTCTAAACAACTTGAGCCCCAAATAATTGAGAGACAGCCTCCTCCCTTATTACCCATTCCGGCCACTGAGTTCAGTCAGGAGCACCCTCTTGCAGGTACTAGGGATGGGCAAATACGGTTTGGATGTTCAGAGTTCGGATCGAACTCGGTCTGTTCGGACATCTGAACCAAACGTCCAAACTGAGCCTCTTGAACGACCGAACAGTTCAGTCATGTTCGGATAAATTCGGATGAGTTCAGAGGCAGGAAAACATCTTTCCAGGGCCGAAAATTAGGTTTTGGTTTCAATTTCATTTCGGTTTCAGCTTTGATTTTGCGATTTTTGAATGTTCGGCCAAGTTCGGCCAAACCGAACTCAGCTGAACCGAACCATAAAACCCGAACTCGGGTTTCAAACCAAACGACTGAACATACAAACCACGTTCTGTTCACCCATCCCTAGCAGGTACCATTTGCCCATAAAGTTTGTATAGCAAGAGCATTGACAGACCTTCTTGGTGGCTTCCCCACAATTATGGAACTCTGTTCCCCTGGAGGTTCATCTAAATTCAAGTCTGATCATCTTCTAGAGGCAACATCAGTCAGTCAGTCAATCAATCAACCTTTATTGCTCAGCCATCAAGACCATTACAAAAGATACAGAAAAACATAAAGACAATACACACAAAATTTGCCTGTCTGTAACATAGTCAGATAAAGTGGAGAACACAAGATACAAAAAAAACCATATACATCATAGATCCATAAACCCATGCTGACCCAGTGAGTGCATCTTAATATAAGGAAAATTATTTAGAGGCCCTGAACTTATTATACATAACAAAAAGTAAGAATTTTACCACCCTTGTTGTAATACAACGAGAAGCATCTGACAACAAGAGGTGAATTAAAAATTATCTTGACCTACCTAGGTATCTACCCACAATGGGGGTAATTAACCTGTTCTGGGCTACCTCATGGGTAGGTACTATAATCTAATAATATATGTGCAAGGGTTTCAATCAAATTACATGGACAAAAATGATGGTTGAAAGGAGTCCCCTTAAATTGTCCTTCCAAAAATGTCAATGGAAATGAATTAAATCTAGTGGCTGTAAATAACCTACTCCCCTTGAGACTAGTAATGTAATTTAAATATGGCATTATTACTGGTGATGTGTTCATTATGACAGGATGGTGCCCAAGAGAATTAGAGGATTTAATCTCTGCCATGTCAGATTGCCATGCTGTATCCAGTAAATGCTGGTTAAGTCATCTTTTGGCTGCTTTAGGGCCCAGCGGAGCAAGGCCATTGAGTTGCCTAAAGTCTGTACTTTTGACAGATCTGCAGAATTACAATGGCTAGAAAACTTCTCCCTTAAGACTACGTAAGAGGGGCAGGCAGGCCAAACTAAAGACGTAGCCAAAATCCCAAAACCGAGCTCCGCAGCCATGAAACTATGGGGGTGAGCCCACATTCTATTCAGATAGCACAGTTGGGGACACATTGAGGGGCAGCTATTAGAGAACTGAGGAATTTTGCTTGAAATGACCTCGAGTGGTTGCTCTTATCCATGGCCCAAATTGGGCACCGTATAAAAACTGCACCAAATTCTTGGCAGAGAACACCTTAACAGCCGGGGTGACCAAGCAGAGATGAAATGGTCAAATTTGCCCGTTCTACCACTGTCTGTATATGGGCTGACCAAACCCCATGTGCTTGAAAGATAAAATCTAAATAATGAAATATGCGAACCTGTTCGATATTATGGCCATCTATTTGCCATCTGTAAGATTGGTTTGGGTTTTTTTTTAGAAAAGACCAAAGCCTTTGTTTTGTCGTAATTAATTTCTAACAAGTTCTGATGACAATGGCCCTTTTCACACAGACACTCTCTAAAACTGATAAAATTGATGTTACATTTTATTATACATGTTTCAGGGTACCCATAGAGCACACCTCTATTTATTATACATTTTATTATGTATCATGTATAATAAAATGTAACACCCATTTTATCAGTGTTAGGGTGTCTGTGTGAAAAGGGCCAATAGGTGGCAAATGACTCCAGTTGCCTACAGAGGCCCACTTGAGTGACTGACAGCAGCATGGCATCATCCGCATAAGCAGACATGCCACTTGGATACCCCCTAAAGTTGGTGGATGGTTGGCGAATACAGTTAATTCCCCAACCAAGTCATTCACATATAGATTGAATAGCATGGGAGCTAGTATGCAACTTGTTTTACTCCCCTACCTTTTCTAACTGAATCGGATAATGCACCTGCTCAATTCAAGCTGACGCTCAGGGGGGTTTCAGAATATAAGCCCTAATCAAAATTAGTAAATGTTTATCCATGGAAGTGGCAGCCAATATTTGTCACAATCACTCCCTAGGTATCAGATCAAATGCTGACCTCAGGTGTATAAAGGCCGCATACAAGGCCTTCTGAGAGGCCAAGTATTTATTAACCAGGTGTGAGATAACAAAACAATTATCAGTGGTTGATCTACCAGATTTAAATCCATTTTGTTTGTCCCTCAAAATGTTTTCCTGTTCCGCTTACTTCTCTAATTTGAGCAACACATATCTTAAAGCTTGTTTATAATACTAAGTAAATTGATAGGCCTATTTTGGATCTGTCCTAACAGCATTTCTGTAAATAGGCACCACAATGGTTTGACCCCACTCTGGCAGGAGTTTACCATATTTATTTATCCCTGAAAAGAGCAACACCCACATGGGGCCCCACCAGGCCCTACACACTTTTAAGAACTTGGGGGGATAAAGGAAATCCCCGATACTTTGCCATGTTTAAGATTGTCAATTAACTTCTCTACTTCTGCAGCGAAACTGGTGGCCACAGAGTGACCCCAGACAAGTTGGTTGGGCAGTTCACAATTGGAATTGCACTAGCAAGCAAACTAGAAAAATGTAGGGATGTGTGCTTATACACATCTAGATGTGTATAAGAGACAACCCCAGACAAGTTGGTTGGGCAGTTCACAATTGGAATTGCACTAGCAAGCAAACTAGAAAAATGTAGGGATGTGTGAACAGAATGTGGTTCGGATATTCAGTCATTCGGTTCAAAACCAGAGTTCGGGTTCGGTTGTTCAATTCGGCGAGTTCTGTTCGGCCGAACTTGGCCGAACAGTCAAAAATAGTGCTATCGATATTGATACCCTGTCTCTTATACACATCTAGATGTGTATAAGAGACAGGACCGAGTTCGGTCCGAACTCCGAATATCCGAACCACGTTTGCACATCCCTAGAAAAATATTATTCCCAAAGCTCCCTGGGTACTAACTACTTCCTTACACACCTGACCTACACCCTTGACTTATCAACTTAGCGGTGTCATGGTCATCGGCGGCCTTAGCCAGTTTAACCTAGGAAGCATGATGGAAATCCATCTTTTTCTTAAGTAATTTCTTGTACAATAATCTAGATGCTACCAGCACCTTCCAATTACTCTCTAATGGATAGATTCTATACCTACAGAGGAGAGGTCTTAGCCTTTTCCTGCTAATTCAGCCTTCTTTGTTGTACCAATCACAGTATTGGTGATACAAACCCCATCCCTCACAGACCCCTCCTCAGTGATGTATGGCATTAGCCAATTCATAAAAGTTCTGTATGGATCCAAAAGTCCCTTAGGTGACTTGGCATGTAGTACTTCCTAGAGGCAACATAAGACTTTTCTTTTTCTATTAGGGATAGGGAATTTTAATTGGCTTTTATTTGTGTATTTTATGGATTGTAACACATCCTGATCCCTTGGGATAGGGTAAGTACTGAGACAAGAGTAATTGTTCCTTTCCCGTTGGGAAATACCTACCTTTCAGGAGCCCTTGTGACTGTCCATCAATATTTCCCCATTGGTCAACAATTTTGTGCTTCTGTCATTGCAAAACTGGCACCAGTAATTTTCTATAATTTCTGTCATTTTCTGGAATTTTTGGGACTGTCCATTATTTTTCAGGCCTTTTGGGGACTATCCTTTCGTGTGCTATTGCACCAATTTCCAACACTAAAAAGCATAAACTGCTAAGCATAGCTCGTAGCAGTTAAGTTCATGTTGCGTTCAATTAGCAAAAAATATTTTAAAATAGCAAAAAAGCCAGTAAATTTTCTTGTCATGCGAATGGAAGCGAATGACCTGATTCAGACGGAAACAGCATTCGCTGCAATTCTTCATTTCAAGGCAAGAAAGAAAAGAAAAGAAAAGAAAATGTACAGCAATATTCTGGTCCAACTTAATTTCATAGCAGGACTCACCTTGTTTCCTATGCTCCTGGGTTAATGGAATTCCAGAGCTTGTTCGCTCACCGTATAGTGTCCCCAAGCAGCTCCCTTGCCAAATCTTCCCTGCACCACCTGTTGTGGACCCATGGGAATGAGTACCTGATTTATGCAGCTGTTTAGCTAACCTGCCCTCCCACCAAGGTGCTTCCCCTTCGCATCAGCCCACCATCCTGCTCTGATTCCTTTCACCCCTCTGTCAGCCTGCCATTGTGCCTCCCCACTAGTCAGCGGTCCCACCATGATGCCTTTCCACCCACTTCTTGTGTTTACCATTCCCATCTGGTGGAACTATTTTCTGGGGATTTTCCTGCTACTCCTTCAAGAGTTATATAATAAGCAGGTGTTGACCCAGGATATCCCGGATCATGTTGGTGACTAGCCTGGGCTCTCACCTTGGCATATAGTCCAAGTAACAACCCGGGCTAGAGTCCTCCTGACGGGAAAAACAGTCACAGTGGGTTAGAACATCTGTCACCCACTGTGTCACTCACTGTGTCACCCACTTTGACCCGGCCCTGATCAGGTCTGCCATAGTTGGGCTGTGTTGGGGGCTGTTATTGGCCGCCATGGCTACCGATCATGGTAGGGGTGGTGGTGGGGATCTGGGAGTGGTGTGGGAACAGATGCTGGCATGTCTGTTGTGGCTGCTGCCTGGGTCAGACCATCTGAGAAGCAGGGCGGTTCTCCTGGCTACACTCATGTGTGGCTGGTGACCTGAGCTGACCCCAGTTATGTTAGTGGTGGGTTCCCAATGTAGCATCAGCCATGTCGACAGAACATACGGTTTAACCCTGTGTCTCATTTCACCTTCCTTGTGGAAGGAGAATTGCAAACTGCATAACACCTTGCTCTTCTGGAGGTCTGAGTACCATGACTGGAGGCCTCTGGCATGGACCAGAGGAGAGTATGGGAGCAAGTGATGTAGTGGAGAAACAACACCCACTCCTGAGACCAGAAAGGAACTAAATACCTAGGAGGTGATCAGAGAGAGTCAAGGCAGTGGCCAAAAATGTGAGTGGTGCTAGTTCCACAAGCACTCTTGCTTGGGATGTGCTGTTGGCTTCTTACAGTTATCAATATACATATCAACGTAGATTCTGTATGAGGAAATCACTGTGTTTGGTACAGAAACTATTGTGGCAGGATCTTCTGTATTTTTTCATCCATTCTTTTAAAAATACATTCTAAGGGTGTGCAATTTGTTTTAGTTTTTTAACTTACTAAAATTAATTGATCTCCATTCATTTTAGTAACTAAAGATCCAGAAACAAATGAATAAGCAAACAACATTCATTTGCTATCATACATTTTAATTAAAAAATGAAAAAATGATTTAAAAAAATTAAAAAGTCATTGCGCATGCACAAAAATGGCTGTTAGATCATTCTGTGCATGCATGCCCTTTTTCAAAATGGCAGTGGAATTATCGCCACCATTTTGGAAAAGGGCAAATAGTCTATGTATGCACAAAATGCCCACTGTGCATGCTGGCTGCCCTTTTCTAAAATGGGAAAATTGTGTTTATATGCAGAATAGTCCTGTGGCCATTTTGCACATGTGAAATGATTTTAAAATTCTTTTTAAAATTCTGTTGCTGAACAGACCCAGACTCACTTGAATGCAGTAGCAGTCCCTCCACTGCCTGCAGTCAGCTTGGGCTCACATTGCGACAACTGCCTCTTCCTTAGACCCAATGCAGTGGTGTGCATCAGTGAGTGTTTTCAAACTATTATTTCTAATAGTTTTTAATTGAAAAAAGTTTTTAAAATGAATGGGTTTTTAACGAAAATTCAAAACCGAAGGGATTTTATAAAATGAAAATGAAAACTGAAATGAAAACGATAGAGATGCCTACTGCATAACCCTAATACATTTATGTAAGTAATCAAAAGAGGACTGGTTACATGAATCTTTTTATTAAAAAATGCTCAGGAAATAAACAAGTCCTTCTAAAAACAGAAGTCCACTAAGGCAATAGAGGAAGCAAACATTCCAATGGGCATCCAAAGATATAAACTTTGGGTTTTGGCACTGAAAGTGATAAGTTCAAGAGCTGTTGTTTTGCCAAAAGTTTTGAAACAAGAATAATTATTCCTGTTTGAGATGCTAATTATACTCCTCAATCACTAACAAATATTATTCCTTATTGTGCTGGTAAACACTTTGGCATCATAATAATGAGGAAAAAAAATACAGAAGCATATGCTTTTTGATCTTCAGTAAATTTCTGTTTGGCCTCTAATAATATCATCCATATCATGGTTGTGTCTAGACAAAGTCAACCAAGTTAATACACCCCATTGTGTTAGACATTATACATGGAGCGAAAGGCATTCCTTGTATCAAAGATCTTACATTCTCTAATCCTGCAAGAGATCTCTAATGCACATCATTAACTCTAAGCCCTCAGTTAGTCCTAATTCCTTCAATGGGCAAGTGCATAAGTGCTTGCAGTTGGGGGTCTTATTTCAAGGCCAGACACAACAGATGGATGAGGCAGACAAAGAAGAGAGAAGAATGGACTCACAGTAATAAGATGGTGCTATTAACTAAATGCACAATCCTTAAGTGTAATAAGTGGATCATTAGTATATTTCTCATCTGGTTCCAAAGTCTGCACATGGTACATTGTTGGAATGCAAGGACTGTGAGATCATTGCATTGATTAGCCCAATGCAGAGTTTACAGAGGAGTGTGAGTAGCTAATCATTAATAAGCAGGCAGGAAGCATACTTAAGTTTAAGTAGCTTTATTAAGAAATACATGTAGGATAGGAAAGGCCTACATCTATACTAAGTATTAAGACTAGGTGTGTTCAGGAGGGAAGTAGCAGAAGCTCTCCGAACATCTCTCAGACACAAAGAGATAAGAAACATCCTGAGGAGAGGAGATTAACCAATCAGGTCCTAGCAGGAGTAGAACAAAGTGTATGGGGGAGGGGTTCCCTGATCTGACTACATCTACTCTTGCTGTTTCTAGCAAACAAGCAGGATAAGGTGCTTAGGGGAGATGTAACTAAGGAATGCATTTCCAACATACATTTCCTAAAGTGGGATGTCAAAGTCACTGTAGCCATACTACTGGAGCTAAACAGACAAGATTTAACGGACTCAGATTTCTGAGGCATATGTAATAATGTTGGTCAAGGAATCAGAGAGCTAATCTCATCAGTCAGCTCTTCTTTTTCCAGTTCCTCTCCTTTTAGCTTAAAATCTGTCAGATTTCATAATTTTTTCCAAAACCTCAATTTTGTATTGAACATGTACATGCTAACACCAGCCAAATATTAGGGATGGGAGAACGCGGTTTGGAAGTTCAGAGTTTGGCCCGAACTCGGCCTGTTCAGATGACCGAACCCAAACCTGAATCCAAACACGAACTGGCCAAACCGAACTCAATTCCGAACGTCGAAATGACCGGACAGTTTGGTCAGTTCGGATCGCGTTCAGGTGAGTTTGGGTGGCAAAAAAGGGTCACTGGAAGGTCAAATGTGACAGGGAGGGGTAGTAAGCTGAGGAGCAGACTTCCAGGCACCAGGGGTGGAGAGGCTTGCAAGAAACAAAACTATCTGCCTCCCCCCTTCCCAACACCTTCTGAGCTAGTCACTGTTCCTGAACAGCAGGCATTTCAGAAGGCTCCCTCTCCCAGCATTTCCCAGCTCCCCAATC